>CM050173.1:45058271-45285771 GCA_027410445.1 Discoglossus pictus
ATCTCGTTCAATCCATGAATAATACCATTCAGTCTACGGTTTTTGCAAATCCCAAAGGCATCATCTCCTTCTCTGTGCCACTTACTGAGAAGCTCAGCAAAACCTTTTATCTGAATAAAAAGAGGTACTGACTCTTAGAAACCACAAAGTGAAAGAACGAACAAATGGCCCTAATGATTCCTATCATTAAGGAACTCCAACTGTTCCCTAAAGGAAATGTTTTTTCCTTATTCTGTTAGCATTGATTTAAACAAAGGACCTAAGCATTCCAAAGTCAATAAAAAGCCAACATTTACACATTGAACGCTAAGTAAATAATTTTTTAAAACAGTTAAAATACAGGGAAGATTATTTTTTACTTCTTCCAATAAAATTCATTACCAACGTTTACTTGAAAGAATTCGTTTTAGGATCATAATGATCTGGAATAAAATAACATTATCTGAGAAATAGTCTATAGATTTAATGGATAATGTAAATACATAGCAATACAAACTTAAACAGACTCCAACAGCACAAAATCAAGTTGTTTTTTGGTAAGTTATTATTAAAGTTAAAAACAGGCTGTATTGGCAGTTAGACAATGTTTTTTTAAACTGAACCATTCTTGAAAAATTCACAATTATTTGAACTGCAGTTTTATGCAAACAAGCAGCTTATGAATACTAATTAGATGCTTTGATGTGCTAATTATAACCAAAGTCTGATTGTTTGACCCTGTGATGATCAAAGCAATCACCTCCAAAGTTTGCAATAAGTTAGCGACCCTCACCCACCCTTAGCAAGTAGTCTGAGCTGCAAATTAGCTTATTGAGCTGCATATTAGCTGCATTTCTCATGATTTAGTATCTACAAAAAGGCTAGTACAATGTATATCCAATTTTTCATGAAGTTAAAAACAACCTCATCTCGGGCTGAAACTGTACCTTGCCTTTACTGTCTTATACCTTACAAGAAAACAAATACTTTCTATGAAACACAAGTGTCTAAAAAAACGGAGACATTTGTATCTGCCACTGTCTGTCTATTTGCCCCTTTATTTCTCTGCCGTCCTTATAGTCTATGTGTCATTGCCCCCTATATTCACTAAACATTGTGGCAGTGAGAAACAAATTGATGATGTTGTGATCAGGACTGGTTTTAAAAACAACAGGATGAAAAAAGTAAAATGGGCCCCAACGTGATGTCAGGACTGCATTAAGATAAAGGAAATATTTGCAAATCAACCTTTACTTTCCTTGCCTATCAAATTGCATGCATATTCCAAGCCAGATGCATATACCCATATAATCAATGATGAGTCACAAGAACATACATTTCCAGTGGTGTAGGAGCCAGAATAATCCTGGGTGGGATACAGGTCATTGTATACACAGGCCATAAAATAGCCTATTTATACATACATACAAACATAGAAAAACCTGGGGGGATTTCTCCCCCCCCCCCCCCCCCATTTCCTACACCATGCACACATCAAACCGTAATCAAATTGTAAAGGGCTTACACTTCTCTCTAGCAGCAAAAGTGGCAACAGAGTCTCACTTTAAAGCTTATTATTAAATAAATATTGCTCACAAATTATACCCAATGCATACAAATACAACCTGCAATATAACACACAGCAACCTCCACTTGGAACCGCCCACTGCCTTGATCTCTGCCATATTGCAAATGTCACCCACTCACATCCTACCCTAACACTACCTTGTAGACTGAACACTCTTCGGAGTAGGGACCCCACTTCTGTTGCATCAAGCTGTCTGCGGACTCATTTGTTTTATATTTGTATTGCACTGCACTTTTTTTCCACTTGTTTGCTAATTGTACCTACTCTACAGAAAACGTTGCCACTTTATAAATAAAAAATAATAATAGTAATAGTTATTATTATGTTTATTATTATTATAATTATTATTATTAATAAGAATAACACTATTAATAATATATCATACTATTTGTATTCATTAAGACATCTAAAAAATATTTTATCATTAAACAGGACTGAGAAATACACATGACTACATATAGCATTCATTAGTCTTTTAAATAGCTTTATATCCATGTGCAACCTTGTCAAAAATAGGAAAGTGAAGAATATTATTCTTATTTCTATGTGCAAGTAAGAGGATGTTGTTTAGCAGAGTCCTTCTATACAAATTCCAAACAACACTTTATCACAGAACATTCCAGTATGGTTTCCATACAACTCAAACAGCGGTCGAGAAATCTGTAATAAATACTTAGTAAAAATACTACACAATGTATAACCTTTAAAAGCTATCTATGTAAAATATAAATCACTGCTTCATTGTCCGTAAGTGTGAATAATGTTCTCTAAACCTGGAAATCAATAAAATCGAAGGATAGTGTAACCTATTGAACAATACCATAACATGTGTTGGTGCATTTTAAATTAAAGATAACATGTATCATAAATATTTATTACTTAGATATTTACAGATTGTTTTTCAGCAACATGCATTGTTTGCAGTGATTTGATTAAGGTAAAAATTAGATTTTAATTAGTACTAATGTCCATTTTAAACATGATAGTACAATAATTTTCCCAAAATATAATTAGAGAGGCAACAATCAATATGATACATCATTCTGGTATAGAACAATTTACTTACCCACAATAGTTAAGGCTGTAGCTTTTAATAATTCTTCTTTCATTGAATCTATTACTTCTAAATTACTGCCATCCAAGTTGCATCTGTTGATGGTCCCATTGCCAGAACTGATCCAATAAAGCTTACCATCTGCATAATCTATGGATAAACCTGTAAATACATTATAGAAGTTAGGATACATTACTATGTAATAGGTCTTCAACATGCCTAGAGAGATTTACAAGAAACTGAAGGGTGTAAAAGCTGTACACAAAAGTAATACATTTAATAAAAGGTAAAATATAGCTGAACGCATCCGCTTTTGCATATTTTGTATATTTTTGCACATAAAAATAATTTATTTTCTATAGAGCTCAAAGCAAGAATCATTTAAGTCAAAATATTCTTTATTTATTCCATTCTTGTCTAACCCAGATATATGTATTACAGAATACAATGAGAACAGGATACATGGGTTTCCATTTATGGTGGTTGTGGTTTGTTTTGTAAATAATAAGCATTGTCCAGTGGTGCAGAGTAGTGATGTCGCGAACATCAAATTATCGGTTCACGAACAGCGGACGCGAACTTCCAGCAAATGTTCGCGAACGGGCGAACCCGGCGAACCGCCATAGACTTCAATGGGCAGGCGAATTTATTGTGGCCAGAAAGAGTCAGGGACTCTTTCTGGCCACAAAAGTGATGGGAAAGTTGTTTCAAGGGGACTAACACCTGGACTGTGGCATGCCGGAGGGGGATCCATGGCAAAACTCCCACGGAAAATTACATAGTTGATGCAGAGTCTGGTTTTAAGCCCTAAAGGGCATAAATCACCTAACATTCCTAAATTGTTTGGAATAACATGCTTTAAAACATCAGGTATGATGTTGTATTGATCAGGTAGTGTAAGGGTTACACCCGCTTCACAGTAACAGACCAAACTCCCCGTTTAATGCACCGCAAACAACCACAAACAGTCCCTTTGCACAACCGCAAACTCCCCATTTGCACAAGGTTTGATACCAAGCTAGCCATGTCCCGTTCCTTGTCCTCACTGATGTCATTGAAGGTCTCTTCCTCCACCCAGCCACCAAGGGTCCCCGAAAGGTGACAACAAGCCCCCTGGGACGCCTGCTGTGTTTGGTCTTCCACCTCCTCAAAGCCACCTTCCTCCTCTGACTCCTCTTTTTCAGACACCTCTCTCTGCGTTGCCTCTGTCTGCATTATTATAAGGTGTGTACTGTTAAGTAGTAATATTCCTATCGGTTTAATCCCTGTTACGTCCACTATTAGGGGACGTGTATATGGCATTGATTTTTGGAACAGGGAGATGGAAAAAGATGCTTGGTCGGACCTCCTACTTCAAATTTGGGGCACTGCTCATGCAATCTAAGGTGCCACCAGATATGAGTGTCACTGTGCACTGGAAAAAGTTGCCAGAGTAGATGCAATAGGCTTCACACACACGCCTGTAGGCAGGCAATTACTATTCAATCGATTACAGTCAAAAAAGTGTTGTTTTATGTCACTGTACACTACGGTTGCACCAGATATGACGTATCACTGTGCACTGGCAAAAGTTGGCAGAGTAGATGCAATAGGCTTCACTCACACGCCTGTAGGCAGGCAATTGCTATTCAATCTATTACAGTCAAAAAAGTGTTGTTTTATTTCACTGAGCACAATATAAGCTGTGAGCCTGACACAGGCAGGCAACTGAAATTAGATTAAAGGAAAAAAGGGTTGATTTTTTCAATGTATGGTACACCAACTATGACTGGTGAAACCGAGCAGAATATTAGCCTGTCCTTCAGATGGAAGGCTCTGGAAGGGAGTGTATGCTGCTGATTGGCTGGAATGTGTCTGCTGACTGTGAGGTGCAGGGTCAAAGTTTCCTCAATGATAAAGTATAGGGGGCAAACCGAAAAGTGCATGTGTTCGCCGTCCACTGCGAACACGAACAGGCCAAAATCGCAGCGAATAGTCCGCGGGCGAACTGTTCGCGACATCTCTAGTGCAGAGCTCTTAACTGTCTATGATGATTTAGTGTTATGTTAAAGGAACAAGAAGCTCCAGATTGTCAGTGTCCACAATGGAGTTGATCACAAAGAGTACCAATAATTATTTAGACAATTAAACTATCTTGGAAACAGAAGAAATATTAATAACGAGTATAAAGTATATAATATATTTTATTCCCCCCTTCTGGATTGCCTTCTGGAGCTTGTGTACTTCAGTGAAGTTGTGAGCTATACCATGTAGGGTCAACCAAGATGGGCAGGTTATAGCTGAAAAAATGTTAGACAAATCACAGTCCACTGGAGTAGGAACTAACATCCCAGTCCAGTATATTTGCCATGAAAACCTTATGGATAAGCATAACCAGTCAAAAAATGTGCCTGGGGTCAAGACTGACCAACAACAACAATATTTTATTTTATATAATACTTAAGTGAAAGTATGGTGCTTAACACCCAATTGGATTTCAACACAATCTATAGGACATATAAACTTTATTGACTTAAAAAAAGCTGTATTAAAAACCATAAATACCCAGGTGACCTGCTAAACAATATTATAAGAATCAATATTTGGAGTTAAATGATATGTGCTACAGTACAACCTTTGCAATTTCTTGCAATTGGTAATAATAGGGCCTCTCAATGTAGAGAAAACATCAATTCTTAAACAATGGAGTAGAGCCCTTAATCCAGCCTGATAAAAAAAGGTCAGTTGTAGTAGTATATAGCTAACAGTAATAGATGGAGAGAGAGAACACTTTGATCTTCATGGAGCCTCCTACCTGACAAAGCAGCTGCAGCTGTGAAACGAAACGTTAGGCTTTAATGTAGGGTCTTTGTTGTAGGCTTGGTTATTCATATCAATTTTGTGACTTTAAGCCCCTGGTTCTCTCAGAGGCAGTTCTATTATCTCAAACTAATGAGATTGGATAATTTAGTCACCTTGCTAGTTTATTGATATGCAAGCCTGTCCCACAATAATGGGTCTAAACTGTTTTCAGAGTTTTTGTTTTGTTTTAATTTACCCCAAGATAGGTAACCTGGGAAATAAATGGGAAATAGTGCGTTAGAGCACACAAGTCTTTTTTTCAGGATATCACTGTTGTTTTTTGTGGTAAATCATTTTCTCTTCTTTGCAATTTAGGTATCTTTTGTGGTTTAGCTGCAGGGCTATAAGTCAGAAATGGGGCATTTACATAGGTTTGCCCTGAGGTAGGAGGATCTGTGTGATCAAAGGGTTCTCTCTCTCCATCTATTGCTGTTAGCTATATACTACTACAACTGACCTTTGTTATCAAGCTGGATTAAGGGCTCTTCTCCATTGTTTAATAATTTATATTTTTCACTACATTGAGAGGCCCTATTGATACCACGTACGGTTGTACTGTACCTGGCGCCATTTTTGCCTTTTTCTGTGCATGTAAGTTCCATTTCCTGTTGTAACCGTCTTGTTCTAGGTGATTACCCCCTAGCAGTCAGTCAATAAACTGCAACATTTAATTTTTTTAAAGACGGGAAACATTGTTTTCAAGAAGTTGGGTCCCTCACAGAGAAGCTCACCTGGGCAGCTGCCTTGTTGGCCCAATGGGTAACCCGGCCACATATCATTTAACTCCAAATATGGGATTTTATGTTTTTTAATAGGGCGTTTTTCAACAAAGTTTATATGTGCTATAGATTGTGTTGAAATATTTTATTTGAATCATAGCAACCCTGTTCTACCCTAAAACAAACATGATCTATGTATTTTTCAGATGTAATGTATTAATATTCCAAAGATTACATCAAATATAATGCCATGATATTACCAGGAAGAAAAAAAAACATTTGTACTATACCGTATATAAAATTGTGGTTTTGTTATGTATTTATAAAATTATTTCTAAGATTATTTAAATAAAAATATCTTTTAAGTACACCTACATGTTTCAAGCAGATCAAACAGAATTCCTCCACACCATTTACTCAGTATCTAGTGAGTAATATACTGTGGGGCTACAAAATGGTTCATTGAAGTTGTATAGTGGAAAAGTCTCCCATAGATACCCCAGTATCTAATGAACTTTTTGGCAGCCCTTGTGAAGCTTTGTGAATTTTGGAGAATGTCTCTAATTCACCAAAAAAATGTGGGTAGTAATACGCAAGTGGGACCTGGAACATATCACTATTTGAATGGGGCAAAGTTAATAAAGGGATTACTCCAGTGCAAAATACTTTTGGAGCCCTTCTATCCAACCTCTCTGTACAAGGTATGTGCCTGTGGAGGTCAATAAAAAAGTAAAAATTTCATTTAGGTGTTGAAATCATATATAGGGTACTTAGATCAGCTTTCTATAAATATTATTATCAGTTCTCCTCTAATAAATAAGAGTCATCCTTAACTCCTGGTTGTGGCCAGTAGCAGAAGGTATCTGCCTTGTTGTGGATCCCAGTGTTTTACATCTGCTCCATCAAGTAGCTATGCCACTGGTTTTACCTTTACCTGTTTCTCAGCCTGTTTGCTAAGATCAAGTGTAGTGCCTCCTCTAAAAGGACAGGTGGTATATTCTGTGGTTTAGTCTGGCCAGGGACCAAGTAGTCATGAAGCCAAGTGCACTAGGGAGAGTGGTGACGCCCAATAATGAACACATGCACACGACTTTTAAGCAAATATTTGGGTACACTGCATGGGCACTTTTGGGTCATAGTGTACACCTTAATTTTTAAAGCTCAGCTTAAGGGTAGCATTGACACGGCACCACTATAGAACACTTTGATTGATACAAGCATATGGGAGTCATGTGGCAGGTGTCTCCCTATACTAAGGCGTTGGGGCGCAACTGGTGGCCGCAGTTATTCCCACTAGACAACTTGAAGCATGGTACAATTTGGCACACATGATTTTTGGCAATCCTTTTTTTGATTTTGATTATGGACTATGATTTGGACATGACAGTAAGTTAATGGCTAGTGGCAGTGGTCACCCCAGGTGAAATGGAACCGCAGAAGCTGGTGGCAGCTGTCTCTAAAGGCAATGTTTTTTAGGTCTGCGTCCAAGGCTCCTCTTGCCCTGAACCTTTTGGCCGAAGCCTGGATCGCCATGAAAGGAGCACTCAAGCTCTCAAGGCAGGGGTGCTCAAAGAACGTCTCTATCTCCTCACGGAATCACGAAGACATGTGTGCACAGGAAATACGGGCACCTATGTTTACAGATTTTAAAAAAATGGTGTTAACTTTTCCACTTTTAATATGTTTCCCTTATATGTATAAGTATCCTGCATTTTTTGGAAACATAGCCATATGTTTAACTTAAATGCAGATGTATCCTGTCATTTTGAAAAATAGCTTGTGTTAATTACAGGGCTAGAAACCTACTCAGACAGTTGTTTCATCCTTTACGGGACTCATCAGTAAGGTTGGTTTTTGGCAGTTGTGTTTGAATCTACAGTGGATAATTAGAGAAATAAAACATTGCCATGATGGATAAATTGGTGATTGAAAATCCTTCTGACTCAACAGAGTAAAACAAATTCAAGCAATTTTCACAGGTGCGTGAGGTGTGCTCAAAGCATTATTCAATCATCTTTCACAATATCAAAATGCATGTGTATATCTGTTTTAAACACTGCTAAATAATATGTTTTGTTCTTTATATACTGTATTTTATTATTTTCATTATGAAGTGTTTCCATTCTACCAGCATCTTTCTTGCTGGTAATGGTGCTGAATATATCTTGGTAAAGCAAATATATTATTAAAGTTATTTAACTCTTGGTTTTACACCATAAGGCATTTAAAGCTTGTATAACTACTGTAATTAAAACTACCCAAGATATATTACAAACAGCCTGGGCATATTTAATTGACAAATAATTCACATTCATTATTAGATAGAGCTTATTAGAGTTTTTCATCACTGTCTGGATTTTGCTTTAAGCTTGATATTAAAGTATGTACGCATTAAAGGTTCTTTTCCCCACAGTTGGCAAAGTCATCACTACAACCAAATGAACTATTCTCTGGATATTTGTGTGCACATAGCTCATTAGCCACAATCAGTTTCCAGGTCAATTTCTTTAGCATCGTAATTTCAACTGTTCATTAACATTCCTTGAAGGAATTTGATTAATTCCAGATTAAAAAGTCATTATTTTCTTGTCTGTACAATTGTAATTTACAGAAGTATGATCTCTTAATCCAAATTATACCCCTTGTTTCATTGTATTTATTGTACTCCATTTTCCAATGCAAGAGATCCCAAGTGTATTGCAGCAGTCATGGCTTTTGCCTTTTGTCGCTGAATGTTTTACCTCCTAAACATTTTTTTTATGCAAATATGTTAGTAGATAAATAATTTCTTCTTTCTTTTATGTTGTGTTTATGTAGTGCAAAATGATACTGATGAGCTGTTTCACAGCAGAGTAGACCTGCTTGTTGGCAAGTCACACAATTTTTCAGCCATCTCACCTCTTCTTCCCAACTATTGCTCACTGTTGGAGTATCTCATGGTTCAATCCTGGGCCCCATTTTCTTCATGTACATATTCTCCTTTGGCGTTGTAACACAATTCTTTGGATCTCTCTCTTCTGGCACCTCACCAATTGTCTATGAATCATATCCTTTTAAATGTCTACCTGTAAACTCAAATTCATCAACTGAAAGACAAAGTTCCTAATCTCCACCCTTACTACTACAGTTGCCACTCATCAAATATCTCTCACTGCTGACAGTACCATCTTCAAGCATACCCCTCAAGTCCACTGTCTTAGAGTTATATTGGACTTTGACATTTCTTTCACTCCTCGCATAGTGGTGTGCTAAGATTTATTCTTAATCATGGTACTGCATTAAATAAAAAACTTGCAATCAAGTCATGTCATCTTCACCTATAAAAAATCTCCAGAATAAGTCACTATCTTACACAAATCAAAACAAAAATTTTAATTTCTTCCTCAGTACACCACACCTTAGTTACTGCAGTTCACCTCGTGTTTGGCCTCCTGATCTATTTGTCTCCAAACCACAATGCCATACCTCATACCACTCAACGATATGTGTAAGCACCATCTGTCTGTCTATCCAAAGGCTTCAGAATACAATTTAAAATCATTATCCTAAAATATAAAGCCCTTGGATACAGTGCTGTTCCTTCTATCTATGCCCTTGTCTCCAAATACTCCCCCAACTGTCCTTTTCAATGCTGGTCCTCTATAAAAAAAAAGCAATAATACTAATAGAGGATTATTTTTGCTTAGACCTTGCCAGCAATCAATAATAGGAGTAAGATCTGTCCGACAAATCAGCTCTCTGTCTAAAATTTTACCAAGTTTCTAAAAAAAGAGAATCTTGTCAAATAAGTTTTAGTAAAAATGAATTTAATTTTCTTTAAAGCTGATTGAAGTAGAACTTGAACCAATATTCACACCCATCTTTGATAGCGCAGTATTTACCCCACACTGATCCAGACTCCCAATGGAGAATCAAAGTGGTTCATCAACATTTATAGCAATTGTCAGGGTGATTTATTTTTCTCTTTTTGTTGAAAGCAGAGCTTAAAATAAACTTAATCTTTTGAGGTCCTAATTCCTTTAAAGTGTCTATATTGTACTATATTTACAATATGCTGTTTGTAGAAACAAACTTACCAATGCTTAAAACATTATTATAAGGTATATAATACTACCATTACTTTTTAAACCAGTATAATCAAGTGGTCTGTAGTCGTATATAATGTTTTTTTTACTTGCTTCAGTTACTTCAATCAAAATTTAGCAATGTATTGTATCATATCATATTGTACTCTATCATTGCTGCTTACAATAAGACTAATGGAAAACGACATGGATTTTTGGAGAAAACAGCTAAATCACACAGTTCAATCATGGCAATGCCTGTGACCAGAAAATAACAACTACAGTTAATAACTAATATTTGAAAGATGGTTTATTTGTTTTAAATTTCTAAAATCTGTTATTAATTTTAGGTCTTTAAATGATAACTCTATAAATATACAACTAGAGTATCCTTTAATTTAATGTCTTCAATGTTTCAGCCAGAAATATAAATGTATCAAAATAAAATATAGAATAAATTATTGCTATTAAATATTTTTTTCAATTAAATTGTTACTATTAGATTGATATTGAAATTACACTCAATGATAACATAATAATTAGAGAAACAATGATGAAGAAATGTTGTTAACATGAAAGAACCGAATAACTGATAATATGGAACAGACAATTTAATATTTTGCCTATTATAATTTAGCAATATATCCTTAAAAATATTGTCTACCTTACTCTACATTAATGAAATAGTATTTGTTGGATTTGTTCTTCCATGCATCAGAATGTCCACCAAATATATCATTATTTATTATTTGACAGTACAACACAAATCCTGAAGTTTGCTATTTACTCTGGAGGAGAGCACAAGAAAAATGTAAACGATCATCATATATTTTCTTTTTAACAGATTAAGTTATATGTGGATCTGTAAAAGAGTTGTTTTTAAATAATTTATTTTTTTGTCCACAGTGCTATATTGTTAATACATTCAATACTTCTGCATCTGCACTATCCACAATCATGTTCTATCTTGACCAAGCATCCTCACTCAACCTCTAACCTTTGTCATCTATGGGCTCACCTTTTGTCTGATGTAATAACATCTCTTCTACTCTATAAGCATATGAGGGACTTTAGAATCCCTTCAATATTTTAATGTATTTTGGATAACAATGCTACAAAATCAGTTCCTCTTGAGATCCAGTACATGTCCCACGGCAAATCATCAGACTTTATCTGCAGGTGCCTAGTTCTGGAGGACCTTCCATTAGTGACAGTTATGGATTGATTATTGAAAGATCCATCTGCAGTTCTACATATTTATTATATCCATATCTGTGCTAAACTAAATGAAACTTTAGTGTACCACATACAGAATCACCATTTTCAGCCTGGAAGCTAACCAGCCCCAGCTACCAAATAAACATTTTTGAGAGCCACTACTCTAGATCAGCTATGTCTTATGATGCTCAGCACTGTCCTTTTTTACACATATGGGTGGTACACTAATTTCAGATTGAAATAAATTAGACAAATATCTAGACAATTTATACAATACTAATGAGGTATGTTTATATATGCTAAAATAAAAAAAATGTGTTACTCATCTCTATATGTGAAATTTAACACTGATATATGGAATAACTTTTAGTTTTACAAGTGACAATATTTATTCACCTAACTTGATACAGTAGGGTTGTCACCTTTCATTTTTATGAAAACTAAGTGAGATTGTGGTATAAATTCTGCACACAATGCAATACATTTTAACAGTCATTTAATTTAGCTGGATACACTTTTATGACTGTACAATACTACAGTATAAAGGATTTGAAAGAGGGTTTGGGGGAAGAGATGAGAAATAAGGATTATAGATAAGGAGCAAGAAGGGATGCAAATAAAAACAGTGATTACAGTGTGCTCAGTTTCTTGGGAGCAATATGCTGCTTTAGTTTGGAGGTCAAATGAAAAATATTGGTCAATCAAGCGCTAGATTGTTTGCTCATAGCCAGAATTCCATATTTGTTTTCTATTGATCTATTTAATTCTGCATTATTAAAGTGTCTGTTCCCCAACTATCCATGCCTGAAAATGTACATAAGAGCATAAATTGACTGGGAAAATGTCAAAAAGCTAGAAAAAAACAGAACTGCTTTGATGGCCCATGGATGCATCCATGATACTATGGAGAATATGGTTCTACATTTCTGTAGGTACAGTAGTTGTAGTTTACACTGCAACACCCTACTTTTGATCATGTGCAGGGTAATGGGGCAGGTGTCAAATACTAGAAATGTTAATAATTTAATAAATGCCTTTCCCCCTCTCCCCCTGCCTCCATTGCTCAGTAGATAAGGTCACGGCACCCGACTCCACTCACGAAATGCTAAAGCCAGACAAGATGAAACTATCTATACACAGAATCCACAAAATGTATATTTTATTTAACAAAGTGTAATGCTCAAGTTATGCACTATTGGTTTAATTGGTTTATTACATAGTGTCATGCATTTTGTTTGGTAAAACAAGGAGATCATATACATCTATTATTTACATTATATGCTTGTCCAGTGGTCTTGTATACCATTATACACAAACACTTACAGTATGCCTCTAAAATGTATAAATTGGTTTAACTATCTAATTTGTAGTAGAGTTATAATTAGCCCTATATACCACAATCCTGTTACCCGTTTGGGAGTGGTCACAGACCCAGACTAATTAGCACCTGTATTCCAGACTGTAGATGTTAATTCATATATTTCAGTCTGTGCCCATATTCCCTAAAACAGATTGATTGACCCTTTTCAATAATTTAACCATTTAACTCTGTTACAAAACCAATTATTGATTACACATATACAACAAACCATACTTAGCTATACCCAACATATATAATCTTGTATCACACAATCAACAAAACTGTCTTACATCATTATTGATTGAATTGACCGATTTGATAAATTAAATTAAATGTAATCAATTTTGATGTAAGACCAATAACCAAATAACAGCTGGCCAATACCTAGATAAAAAGGTTATTTAGCTTGCAGCCTTACATACAATATAACCAACTTGTATACATGCTGCTTGAATATATATTTCTATATTCTAACTGCTATATAGTGTCATACAATATTTTACTGCTGTCATAGAGTAACAGGTTATATTGCTAATTATTAATATCATATATACTGCAACAAATAGTCTAGTTAAATAGCTGATTGTTTATACATTCTGCATATCGTTTCTGTATTGCACTAACCAAATATAGACAGACTGTTAACCAAACCTAATAAGATTATATACACTGTTTATATACTCCTATATTTAACTAACCAAATGTAGATTGTATTAATATAAATTGTTAGTCCATATTTGATACGTTTGTATAGACTGCTAATTGATTGCTACATTGATCTAACCAAATATAAATGTGTTAAGACTAATTGTTATCCAGTTATCCAAAAGCGATTGTAATACACGTCAGATAGATTATATATTGTGACCTAACTAAATATCAAAGTTTAAAAGTGTAAACACTTATAATTGTTTATCCTTGATATTTACTGCTATACCAATAAATTATATTTCTGCACACAGTGTATACTTGTCCATAACTTGATCTTTGAACTTAATTAATCTATACACTAAAATATTTTAAGAGACTATATTTATCTATACAGTGTATATTTATGTCATATCAATTGCATGACAATAGGCATGATAACCCACTCATAGAGAAGCAATGATTTAGCTCATGTCCTACTCCAAAGGGTGATCAAGCCCTAAAATACCAGGCAAATCTTCCCTCACGTCAGAGAAATAGCAAAACCCAGATGTACGTTTTGGCCTTTTTTGGGCTTCATTGATGAGGTGTAGCTGCACTCCATAAGACACAGTTAGTGGGTGATCATGCCTATAGAACAAACTTATTATTGTTTGTTCATCCTCAATCAGAATGCCTCTGATCTTGTTTCTGTATAGTTTTATACATTCTTCAAAAAGGTGTGAAATGTTTCATACATTACACCGGTCCTTTAAATAGAGTCAAATAATAACTACACCCTGAATTTGTCATATTAATGGTCAACTCTAAAATACATTAGAGCACCATAGGCTTTAAAAAAAGCTGTTAAAACGTTAAAATTCTGATTACTTTGTGTGAGTACATAGATAGGAATATAGATGACCACTTTAGGTCTGATAGATCTGCAAAGTGCTGCAGAACAATGGGAGATAATTGCACAGCTGGCATCTCAAGCATTGAATGGGTTGAATAATAAAAATGCCCTGAATTGGATTATGAATATGATTTACGTGGATCTTAATAATAAAATTCATGAGTTCATTTTTTCTTCTCAGATTTGCTTTAACCGCGAGCAACATGACAAACTCATTCAAGTGTAATCACTGTGATGCATCAAAATAAACCAGAAAAATAAACTGGTGAAGGCATGTTATATTTATTATGAGCTTCTATTAAATACCATGTTGTACAAGTGCAATTATAGAGCTACATTCCCAGGCTAAATGTACAACCATGCATATATAATATGCAAGGCAAAAATAAGCAACGACTAGACTGGAATCACACTGCTACTCAGACGGCTGCAAGCATTTATCTTGGGTAAATTTAAGTCATAAGTCTTAATTCAAAGTGTTTACTTTACCAGTACATTTCTCATGATTGCTGTTTATAGATTAAATAGGTAGAATGGGCCTTATTATTTTGTTATTATACTTATTAAAGGGGCATAGCTGAAAGAATAATAATAATAATTAGGGCCATTGACAGGGAGGAGAGGAGGTCTTTTGCAAGGGGCCCACACTGGAAGGAAGGACGACAAAATGGCAGGCACTGTTATGTATATATATATATATATATATATATATATATATATATACTAGGAAATTGCCTGTGAAAAGTGACAGCAATAAAATTGTAAGGCTGGCAATGCTGTTTGCCACACAATGTGAGCCTTTTGCTCCTCTGAGCACCATTTGTGTGGTGCGCGCTGACTGACGTGTCGTTGTTTGTGTAAGTGTTACTGTCTTCGCCGTTGTGTATTTTCTAAGTCCCATGTGCCTGGCGTTGTTCGTCTGAAGTCCCATGTGCCTGGCGTTGTTCGTCTGTTTTTCTTTCTTTTGCATTGTGTATTTTATAAGTCCCGCGTGCCTGGCCTTGCCAAACCTCGTTTTCATCCTGTTTAAAAAAAATCCTTTTTTTTCGTCAGCCATTTTTTTCCCACTTTTGCGATTTTCGATAGTTAAAAAAGACAAAATATGCCTCAAATTAACTTGCAACCTGACTCAGAGGCACTCTGGCTTACCCCCTGCTCAATTTGTGAGTTTGTAAGTTAATTTGAGGCATATTTGTGTGTTTCTGCAGGCTTTTCCAGTACGGTGGTTCGGCCTTTAAAGTCGTATTTTTGCAGGTCCTGCAGTCCATCTACGTGGTTCGGGTCTTAAGTCATATGAGGCTTCATTGCAGCTAAGTCCCGCGTGCCTCAACTGCTCGCCTTGCGACGCAATGCTCACGGTCGGCGGCTCGCCTTGCTTTGCGAGGCTCACAAAGCGTGACGACAATTCGCAGTATGACCACTATATAGGTGATAAATAAATATATATATATATATATATATATAGAGATAGATAGATAGATAGAAAGAAATAGATAGATATATATATTGGTGGTATAAGGAAAAGCTATATTTCCCAAGTATATAAAACTAGCGAATTGCCTGTCAAAAATTTAAGGCAATAGAATTGTAAGTCAAGGAATGGTGTTTGGCACAGACATTATTTTTTGTGGTGGTCTGAGATCTCGGCGGTGATTGCGAGCCTCTTGGTTGTTGTATTTTAGGCGCTTTTGTTGTCATTGTAAGGTTGGCGCTGATCTGCTTTTTGCGCTTATTGCAAGGCTGTCCCCTGGTGTATTTTGTGTGCTATGAGCAGCGTTGGCGCTCGTTGTGAGTCACGCAGTGAATATCTTTTGCATTTATTGCGATAGTGTTTTTATTTTTTGTGTATATGTATTTTGTGACACTAATTAAATAAGTAATAAATTAATAAATTAATATACTTTACCTATTTGTAAGTAATTCATGCAGGAAGCATTGTTGAGGTGTAAGCGTCAGCAATGTGTAAAATGTGTAGTGTAAATAGGCTGCGTGCACGAGGGGAAGCCGTTAGTGTAGCTGTATACTTCTGCATTCTGTAAGGTAGTGTTGTAAAATTGGGCGAATGTGTATGTGGTAGGCGGGTTTGTATGATGAAGCGTCCTTGCTAATGCTGTATGTTGTAGGTCGTACAGGTTTTTGTAAAAGCCATATTTGCTTTGTGGAATTTAGCGGCTTTAGGGGTCGTGTAGCCTTGTTTTCGTTTTTTTGGCTGCCATTTTTTCTCTTGCTTTGGGGATTTTCGAGTGTGTAAACTTTGTAAATTTGCCAGAAGTCCCGATTGTGTGGTTGTTTGTAACCAATTGTCAGGCGCGGTAGAGCCTCCACCTCCTGCGACTCATTGCAGCTGACGTGGGAGCCTCCACCTCCGCAAATGCGGCCCCTCACTTCGCGAGGGCCTGCATTTGCAGTCAGAAAGTCGTAGGGTGTCGTAGGGATGAGCGCCTATGGCGCTCATCTCCACTAGCGCAAGGAGTGCCTTTGGCGCTCCTTGCCAGCAACTGCAGCCTTCGCTTAGCAACAACCCGCATGCTGACAACTATATATGTGATATACGTATTATACTATTGCGTACTATTATATCTTCAATTAACGTAAAGTCTGAGTACGGGAGATGGGGGAAATGCACTGACTTGGGGGGGGGGGGGAATGGAGCCCCAATAATTTTGATAACACAGCCTTTACATTACAACATTTTATATCCAATTATGCTGCAGAAGAATCTACAATTCTTGTTTCTTATGATCTACTTCCTGAGGTGGGAGGGGACTTTGAAAGCATAATGAAAAAGTGTCATCCAAAACTGTGAGTTCTTTAAATAGCACAAACACCTGAGACAGCAGAAAAAATAAGAAAACGGAAAAGAAAAAGAAAAGAAAATGGAGCCCTCCAGTAAAAAATAATTTTACATAAAACTGTTTAAAGAGTGTTCTTTATATTTTAGCTTTGTACAAACGTGTTACCTGTTATCAAACCTAGTTATTTAAAATATCATAGAAAAAATGGGAATATAATGGCCCTTTAAGACATCGGAACTGGTGCAAAAAGGGAACAAAATTGTGCAAAGACTAAATAGCAATAAAAGAAGCAAAAGAGTGAATGTGTATAAAATTATTATAAATAAATATACTGAGCTTGAAAAGTATATCTACTGGTGGATTCCCAAGTGGTGACAGATAGATATCAAATCATCATACAGTCTTCAACATGGTTGTACATATCGATGTACCTTACCAATATACTCATTTATATGTGTAGTTTTTACTTTGTTATACAAATGAAAAGTACACACATATAATATTATAAATGGCTATTATTAACATTTTGAGTGGAAGTGTTTCATAATAGAACTTAGCTTTAAAGTTGCGCATTGTAAGCATTTATTACATGAAATCTTCCTCCCAACCATTATCTCTCACAGTGAGGGGTGATATTGCACATGAGCATGCCTAGTTGCTAGATTTATATAACTACATTGGAATAACGATAAAGTCTTTTTATCCTTTTATTGGAAAACATTATCATTATTCTAATGTACATGCACATATCTACCAACTGTAGGATTATTCTGTTTTTTATATCCACTCTATTTGCGCTTACAATTTAAATATATATGCAGCACAATATGTTCACCCTATATGGTGAGCCTTATTGTGCTGGAAATAAACATCGATATTATCTGTGGAGCTCTTGGTGGAGGTGTGGGAGTAAAGGTGAAACAAAAATATACTTTACAACATGTTTCACTGAGACTGCCTCTTGATATCATGGTGGTAGATCTTGTTAAGATGTCTCCCTTTCATATTTAAGATGTCCAAAGGATCTCATATAGTAACATAGTTCACCCCTTTTTGAAACACCGTTCACCACTGAAGGAAGTATCTGTGGCCAGCTTTGTGTTCTACGATCTCCAACTGTTTGCAGTTATTTTTTACTTAATTCAACCTTTCCATTCTGACATTTAACATAATATTTAATGGGATTTCCATTTGACTGTTGAAAAAGTAATCATGGTTACACATTCTTAATTCTGTATCTTAAATGAAAATGTATTTACCAATTGGTTCCTTTTGATTCTGAAAGAGTATCTTGCTGTTACTGCCATCCATATTCGCCATATTTATGCTGTTTCCATCCATCCAGAATATCTTCCTGTAAAAATCAAAGACAATAATGTAAATAACAATAAACTGAGTAAAATTCACATAGCAACATTAAAATGTTCTTAATGAATAGGAAACATCTACATTGTATCACTGAGACCTGGTGCATTTTGAATTAGGCTTAATTCTGCTTGCTTTGATTTTCTTCAAAATGTACTTATTTTTATATTTTATGAGTGTCACATATTCCTAACTCCGTGTACAACCTTTCAATCGGGAAAAAAACAAAAATTGACCATAGGTTCAAGTATCAGCTCATGAAAGCATGTGATGCTATTGAAGGTCTTTAATAATATGCTTAGACCTATAGTTATTTCATAAAAAACTATGTGCCAATTATTATATATTATGTTGTATTGTAAATCTGTTGGCATTAATCTCAACTTCAAGGTAGTAATACATAAATCAAATACAAATGTTCTCAATGGTTGCAACTAAATGTTCTCTAATGTATTTTTGCAGTATTATTTTTCCTTTTCTTTAAATGAATTGAACTTCAAGTTTTGTCCAGATTTCTAACAATTGGTAACATTGCTAAAGACATTTAACAATAATATTGCTTATAAACCCAACAGCAATGTAATGAATACCGTATTGCAGTTTGTAAGTTAATAAACAAAGAACTGCTACTATCCTCTAATTCCTTATAGTTTTTAGAAATGGGGCCAAAAAAAATCTATGTATCTTCCAATAAGAAGCTGCCTATGGTTACGTTACCCATATGGGCACTTGTGACCAACAAAGATGGCAGTGGGGTTTTTGTAATAATATTCATGAGCAAGAGCTATCTGGACAAAATGTGTTAGAATTTGGAATCCTTTCTTTGCACTTATCGTTGTTGTTGTTTAGTCATTCAGTCATGTCCAACTCTCTGTAATTCTATGGGTTGCAGCATGTCAGGCACATGTGTTAGCCAGTGCCCCTCTGAGATCCATCAAGCTCACATACATTGTTTCAATTACCTCATCTATCGAACCCTGTCTCTATTGTTTCCTTCTTCTAGTTCCTTTGTTATTTCCCTGCATCAGAGTCTTCTCTAGGGAATCCTGTCTTCTCGTGATATGACCAAAATATTTGAGCTTTAACCTCATGATAATACCTTCCAGTGAACAGTTAGTCTTGATTTCTTGTAGTATGGATCTGTTTGCAGTCCAAGAAACTTTAAGCAGTTTTCTCCAACACCACAATTCAAAGGCATCAATTAAATGGCGCTGATCCTTCTTTATGGTCCAGCTCTCACATCCGTATGTTACTACTGGAAATAATATAGTCCTAACTATGAGGACCTTTGTTGATAGTGATATATCTTTACTCTTTAATAGCTTATCCAGATTTGCCATATTTTTCTTCCCCAGACACAAAAGTATTTTAATTTTATGGCTGCAGTCCCAATCTGAAGAGATGTTTGAGCCCAGGAAAAGAGAATTAGAATAATAATGAATTCGTTGAAAAATAAGGACTATGAATGGAACTTAAATTAAAGAATGGAGTCTTGTAGATAAGTTCACGATCTCATTGCATGTAGTACTTTATTTTAACATTGTTAGAAAGTCCTGTAAGTTTTACGCTTGCATTTAAGGAACATTTAGTTTAGGATCCTATCACAAAGGGGTACTTGTTGCCTTCTCTTTGCATAATTATATCTTTATTTGGGCAGAACTCCTTGGTCCTCTAAAATTAGGTGAAAAAGGTATGGCAAGGGTAGCCTGAAAAACATTTGCCTAAGACCGAATTCCACATCTGCCTATAAATAAATAAAAAAAAATCCACTGTGACAGAAAACGTGTGCATAACTACAATAAGAACTTAGAACTGCTGTGTTGCTTTTGATTTTCAAGGCAATTTAGGGTAATTTGTATTAAAATAATAAAAAAATATACTCCAAAGACTACAATACCGTTGATTACTTTTGCAGATGTAGAATATGTACAGTGTGGTATTTTTTACAATGTTATACTTTCTTGGGAATAATTTTAGCTTTAATACTTAGTTATTAAATCATGTTGTCTCATGTTGTTTTACTTATTTAAATTTTGAAGTAGCTGAGTCGCTAACTAACTAAAAAATACAAAATGTGGTATTTTTTATTAAGCTTGGCAAATAGTAATGGAATCCGGTACTCAGCCATTGAACTGTTATGAGATATTTTTTCCAAGTAAAGCCTAAAAAAACATCTGCCCCAGTATGCTCTTAAAATCCGAAATAGTTATCTATTCATACTATCAGTGTGGGGAGGGCAAAAATCCAAACATGTGTCAAGTTACATTTAAACACATGTATTATAAGTTGAAAATACCACATAAAAAAAATGAGAAAATAATTCTTCAAACATCAATCCTTTCAGAAAAACATGAGACAAGTAGTCATTAATTGTCTAATGTGCCAGCTTCCTCATTTGAAACTAGGGTATAGCTCATTAAATTATGACTCAGTGACAGATCATCACAGTTGTTAAATAAAGAAGAAAAAGTTTGGAGAGTAAATGAAAAATGTAAATTTTCCTTTTTACACTTTTGATATAAAAAATGTACTCCTGCATTTTATTGACCCATTTTCAGGTATTGCTGTCGGATCACTAATTTCAGTATTTCTAGTCACCAATTCAAATTACAAAACTTGATATTTTTATGCAAATTCCAACATGTTAATTTATAGGGATGCAAATATGTAGGGGAAGCATATCAGATAATGCCTAAAGAGTAACTAAAGTTTAACATTTATATTATGCTCTTTGACGAAGAATAAAACGTAATAATTAAGTATTCCTGTAAAGGTAAAAAACTAACTTGAATATATTTACTTATAAACTAATATAAGTTGCAGGATCTGCTATTGCACTGAATACAAATTAGGGTGGGTATTTACTAAGTTATATCAGAGGCTGTGATGGGGAGGGATATTTATTATTAAGCAACTAGCAACTTGCCCGTCAAATGACGGCAGTAAAGTTTGAAGCCTGGCAATGCTGTTTGCCACACAATGCTAGGTTCTCCCCATCTAACATTGCAAGCCTCTCCCCCCTCTACTTTAAGTAACCCGCTATGAGCGGCTTTGCCGCTCATTGCAGCCCTCGGCCAACCCACCACTTTCATGCTTTGTAATGAGCACCTTCGGCGCTCATTGTGAGCACAGTGCTTAGCTCCTTGGGTGCTCATTGGGAGCCTTTCCCCCCACTTTACTTTACGTGCCTCACGATGAGCACCTTTGGTGCTCATCGTGAGCCTCGCAATGACCAGTTTTGCCGCTGTTTGCAGACTTCGGCAAACCCGCCATTTTCATGCTTCGCAATCAGCACCTTCGGCTCTCATCGTGAGCCTCTCCCCACTCTCTCTACCCTGTGTCTCTTTCCCCCCTCTTCCTCCCCTGTGTCTTTTTCCCCCTCTCTCCCTCCTAATCTCTCTTTGCTCCCTCTCCCTGCCCTGCCCTTATGTCCCTCCTCTCTGTCTCTTTCCCCCCTCTCTCACCCCTGTGTCTCTTTCCCTCCCTCTCTCACCCCTGTGTGTCTTCCCCCCCACTCCCTCCCCTGTGTCTCTTTCCACCCTCTCCCCCCTCTCCCTCCCATGTGTCTTTCCCCTCCCTCTCCCTACTCTGTGCTGTATGGGTCTGAAACCATTTGCGGGCTTGATAAATTGATTAATTTCCCCAAGCCTGAAATGGTCTTTTGATTTGCGGCCTTGAAAAAAAATGATGTCTTTGCGGCCACCATTTTTTTTCTCACTTCACTTTCAGACCTCTAAAAGACGCCAATTGAAGAACAAATTACCTTTCAACCTCACTTACAGGCTGCCTGCCTTCCCCCCTGTGCTGTGTGTGAGGTTGTCAGTTCATTTTGTAATCACTTGGCGTCTTTTGGGGGACTCTGAACGGCTCTGAGTTACAGGCTTTAAAAAAATGGCTGCTGTCATGAGGCCCACACAACTTTGAAACAGGCAAGTTTTGCCTTTTTCAAAGTTGTGCGGGCCTCGCGATTAGCGCCAAAGGAAGAAAGGTTTAAGATTTTGAAAATAAATAACTCTACTTCTCTACTGTGCAGACTGTAATTATAGGATGTTAATATTATACTTAATGCATTTTCAACTCAGAAAGATGCTCCAGAATGTGGGTTGACAAGGTAAAAAGAAAGAGAAAGATGAGACGAAAAAATAAATATATAGGAAAAACACACAGTGGGATTTACTAAGCCCTTTCTCAGAGATGGGAAGGTAATAGTTGAGCTAACAGAAAGACTGTTTTTCCCCATCTGAATTAGTGCAAATAAATCCTGGATCCCCAAAAGTCTAGCAGACACCAAAATTAGGCCACCTGTAGTAGTCCCGTAATCTCTCTGGAAAGTCCCAAGTCCTCTGGAGAGCCTTTTTTGTCCAAACAGGTGTTGGGCAGCTTCTAGGAAGGATCATATCAGAGTTCAAATACTAAATAGCACCAAAAAAGAAGAGAAAAGAGAAAGTGCACGTCACTTCCTAGTGTAATTTATTTAAAAACAAATTCACAGTGTATAAAAATCACAAATGAGCACTCACATTTAGTAACCTCAACACTACAAAGTATTTCAGCGTATAATCACTCCTCAACCGGTAATCGTTGTGCTTGGATAGGGTCAAAATACACCGGCACAGTTCATAAAAAATATATATAAAAAATATACAAAAATATACACAATAGCTAGACTTCCCTTTTTATAGTGTGGATACTGGCTCAAAGTTTGAGCTAATATCCACACTATAAAAAAGGAAGTCTAGCTATTGTGTATATTTTTGTATATTTGTTGTATATTTTTTAATGTATTTTTTATGAACTGTGCCGGTGTATTTTGACCCTATCCATGCACAAGGATTACCGGATGAGGAGTTATACGCTGAAATACCTCTTAGTGTAGAGGTTACTAAATGTGAGTGTTCATGTGTGATTTTCAAGCACTGTGAATTTGTTTTAAATTAATTACACTAGGAAGTGGTGTGCACTTTCTCTTTTTCTCTTATTTTTTTAATTGCTTGATAAACCAAAGTGCAATTATTTGCTCCACCCAGCCAGGAATCCAAAGACAATACTGTTGAATCTCTATCATTATGCATATCACAGGTTATTTCATTTTTCTCTTGATTCACAAAGAACTGGGTGACAACTCTACTAAGCACTGTTCAGCACTTGGCTTCCCTACCTATTTGTTAATATACTTTAGATGGCATTCAATTATTTTCTTTTGGATTTGCAATACACAGTACATATCTGAATGTCCTAACTAAGAAAATACAGGTTTAAATTACTCCAAAGGTAGTTCAGATATAAAAGATATTTTCCTTTAATGCAAAATTTATTCAGAGGCAGAAAAGAGAATCTACATAATCTCAAACCACTCTTCTCAAAAGATTTCGAATTTTCAGGCATTAGTATAGATTTCATCCAAACTTTCTCTTTTTTTTAACAAAATATAAAGATATCGTTTTAGGTACTTGTTATCTTCAGAAATGAAAACTGGTAGTAAATGGAATATTTTACTATGTATGATATTCTCTGTTAGTCCTGTTAGTCTAATTGGCAAAAAAGCACCCAATTTTGAAAAAAAATTGCCTTGGGAGAAAAGTGAATTTTTAATACAATCTACAAAATAATAATACTTGAAATCCATAACAGTTACTTCAGTTCCATTTTGCCATTATAAAATAGGTAAGAGATCCAACAGAGAGCTTTTATAGGATCTATGCACAGCAAGACTCTTTAGAAGGTAAAAAAAAAAAAAAAAAACATAAAGACTAGTTCTAAACAGGGTAACAATCTCTACAGTTGATTAAAATATAAAAATATCCAATGCATAGTAGAAAGCTATAAAAAAAAGTATACTTTTCATGCATTAAAATCAAATGGCTGAGTCCTATAAGTTTTCTTTTATATTGCAGCAAAATTTAGATTTCATTTTGTAAAGATGTTCATGACCTTCACAGCTGTACGGAATGAAATATAGTTGTTTAATAATTTACAGCAGATGATAACAGAAGCCTTCAAGATAATGTTAATTATATTCATATAGGCCCCCTATATTTAATTCCAAGCCCATAATTACCTTCACACAGCCCGTATGTCTGTGAGTTAGACTTTTGCTACAGTTACAGATGTATTTAATTGACTCAAGCCTGCAAGTACAGGCTCACAGGGCACCACACGCAAACCATGAAACCGTAAGTAGCATTTCAGGGCATGGTCATGATCAATTAAACAAGCCCGTAAGTTACGATTTAGACACAGCCAATAGTAAATGAAACTGTCATCATGACGTCAGTAAAACATGGAGTTTAGACTACAATTAAATTGTGTTTAGAAGTCCGATCTGCAATTGGACTCACAATCCAGATATGTAGAAATCCATAATAATTAATAAATCATTTGTTCTAGTCCATGTGGGTGGCCTATATTAACTCTTTGATTCCTGGGATCAATATAACATGGAAATAAAATGTAAAAAAACATTTTTTATTGCATATTTACGAGCTTGAGATTGTTGTACAATTAATTCCAACACCTTTCATTGCTTTCCCAGTATTTTGAAGTACAGTAGTGTGTTTATATTTGCTTTTGCAGTGTTACGAACAGGTGTTTAACCCACTTGTGAGTCCTATCTACTACTCGTAGTTTTTTTTTAAACATTTGCCATTTACGGGGTTTGAAGGCAATTGCAGGTTGGTGAATTGTTGCAATTAAATATGGATTTTGCATCTTTAGCTCTGGTAACATTTACAGGCTTGAAACATCAAAGAAGGAGATAGGACAGCGTTACGATTTTAACAACCACAATGATTTTGAGCCTGTAACTTGCAAATGGATTGTGAGTTGCAAAATGTAGCCAATTAAATATCTGTAACTTTTATGGGCTCCAATACTGGCTCCAGTAATTGAGATTTGGGATAGGCACTTCACCATCATTATAATGGCAAAGTTGAATAGCGTGTTTCCGATAAGGAAAACATAAGGGAATTCTGGCTAGTATTTTATATGCCCCCAAAGTAAAGGCTTTAGGAGGAAATGGAGAATATAGTTTAATGAATACTGAAAAAGATGTGATGCTGTGATGCATCTACTTTTAAGTCTTTGCTTGGATGATCTGTGCTTCAAACTAATGTGACTACAGTGAACTCCCAAGATCATGGTAGATTAGATCCTCCTTATTGATTTTTCTCATTGTGGATAGTAAGCAACTTCTCCTACATGCGATTTAGAGCAATTAAAGATAGGGAAAAAGACAGATCCCTAGTCAGACATCACTTAAAACCCTCCATATATTGATCAGTCATTGCAGTGGTTCCAAAATGATGTCCAGTTCTGGAGATAGTATCTTCAAAAGGATAGTAACAAATTAGAAAGAATTCAAAGGAGGGCAAAAAAAAGGGGAAGAGATGATAGTAACCATCAAAATATCAAAACAGGATTATAACCATCAACATATCAAATTGATTCATAAAGTTCAAGAGGAAAGTACTCTTCGGAAAATGAAAAATGCCAAAAAAGTATCCACTATCTGAAATTATAGGGGCAATGTCTTAAAGTACTGTTTAGCAGAACAAGTGGTAAATATCTGGAACAACCTACAAGTGGAAGTGGTAGGGACAAATCTAATAAAGGAATTAAAACATACATGGGGGAAAATAAGCCCATCCTAAGGATTAATTTAGGCTTTTTTAGGGAAAAATATAATGGTCAGACTAAACAGACTATTGGTTCTTAATTGCAGATAAATCTATGTTAAAGTTAATATATAAAATGTCTTTAAGTACTGAGTGCAACAGCTTATATTAAACATTATTTCACTGACCGCCTTAGTATTGTCCTTATTTGGCACACATGTAATACAAGATTTTTTAAAGCATTATATTATAGTTAATGTAATCATACTTTACCCCCTGACTGGATGAACTGCCAGACTCTGCGCTCTATCAATCCCATGAATAACTGATGTTTTCAAGGAGCCGTCCAATCTGGCCACATTAATTTGTGTTTCATCATATTCAGAGCTAATCCAGTACAAATTACGAGATACCCAGTCTACGGCAAGTCCTCTAATGCTGTGAATGTCTGTAACATATAAATGAATACATGGGAAGGAAATTGTAACCTCTGCTTAACAAGAATGTTATTGTGCAGCTTAGATAAAATTCAATTATCACTTTATTGTTGGCAAAAGAATGTACAAGATTATAATCTTATCCCCTATTGGCTCTTTTTGAGGTCATTAATAATCATTAATGTCTTACTGCTGAGCAAGTGGAAATCCTGCAGCAACAATTATCATTAGATTACACTTACGGTCAATAATAATTCACTGGGATACATGTTGGGGAAAATAAAAAGCAGACCTATAGACAAAGGACATGCAAATTAAGACAGTAAATTTGTGCACTTAGGGATGTCTTTTAGAAATTGCTCTGTCAAGTCTAATGTTCATGGAGCTATAGAGAAGTGATACACAGTAGGTCTGTCATACTGTACTGGACCACAATAATGTGAACATTTTAGAACTAAACATTAATATGTAGTTTTTTACAAAAATAAAATAAATTATATGTAATACAACAATATTCTTCAATGGATGTTGACCCAGGTAAACAGAAGGCCATGAGTGTTTTGTCAGGTAGTCTTTAGGCTATAGATTGAGCCAAGCTCACAGAATAGTACTATATTTTTGATGCTACAAAATTTTTAGGAATTTATTATTTCTCAGCTTATACATGGTTGTGTTATAATTTCATCCACTTTGCTTTATCCGTTTTGTTAAACCAAATATATATGTAAAAGCTGCAGAACTCAGTGACGCAGCTACCACTCCTGCAATACACTGGGGCGCTCCTCTGGGGGGGTCCCAGTGCTATGCTATTTTTCTTGTTTCTCATTTTTTTTCTGTGGTTTAGGGGCCACCTTGGTGCCCCCCCCCCCCCCCCCCAATGACCCACCCCAATGACCCAATGGCTGGTCAGATGACAGCAATGTACAGGAATGATCGGTTCTGTTAGGGGGATCAAAGGAGAGAAAGATGGATGAAGATGGCTGCTCAGTAGTACTGCAATGGCAACTTCCTGCACAGCAGATTTGGTTTAATAATTAAAAAATTCAAAAAATGTATTTTTAAGCACACACGGTTTCATTTCACCATCGCAAGTGCCAATTGTAGAAGGCATATAGATAACTATTATCCCCTAGCTAGAGGAGCTAGTTATTTTAATTATGCATTGATCATCAATAAAATAGCTATTTAATCATCTGCAATAGCAATATGAGCATAAAATGTATTTATAAAATAGCGTATCAGCTCCCAACTAAGGCCCTCATTCAATTGCGATTTGGTCAATTGAATAGGGCTCTATATAAGCACATAGCATATTGTTTTTTTCAATACGTTTTTAGTTAGTGAAAACCTTGCTTTTGGATAGATGTTTACTAACTAAAAACTTCTTTAAAAAATATATGTTATGTGCTTATTTAGAGCCCTATTCAATTGGCCAAATCGCAATTGAATGAGGGCCTAACAGTGTGTATCCACTCTGATAAGTTTATGGAGGGGAATATGGGGGAACTAACTGAGAGATGGAAATATAAGAGCAATCAGATATGATAAGAGTATAAACAGTCATTGGGCAAAATTTCTTTGTCAAAGGATACCTGTAATGCAACAAGTCTCCAGGCAATGGAGGTCATTGTGTTGGTAATACACTTTGTGTCTGAATAGTTTGTAGCTAACTTTTACTGACTTTATGGGAGGATATCAGCACCACATAAGTCTGAACTTTAACAGTAGGTTTACTGTTGAATATTGGTATTTTAAATAATTGAATATCAATTATATTAGTGATCAGTGTCTTATTAAAACATCTAGCTCAAGTTGTTATGGCACTACAGTGGTTTTTTTATATAGTAAATAAAAGTATTATAATAAAGTATACAGATGCAACTATAAGAAGAAAGTGTATAGCACAACAATAATCAATAAAAAGTATATTCCGTTTGTAAGTATGTGATATAATACATGGGTGCACTGGTCTGAATGCAGAGTATGGTCTATCATTAAGCCTGAACTGACTCATTTTTCTCTTTTGATTGATATTGAAAATTGCAGATATACCTCCCGAAATGACCGTCTCCAAGCCAGTTCCATTAATGAAAGCGCGCTTGATTGTCTGAGTCTTTATATCAGTCCAATATAATCGTTCTTCTGCCGCGTCAAAATCCACTACAGTAACATCATCAATGTCTGGTACTGTAAAGGCTGTGATAAAATTGAAGTATGGATTATCTATGTCCACGCCTCGGATCTCTGACCGTCTTGCATATACTAAAAATTTCTTTGTTTCTGTTGCAAAGAAAGAAAGAAATAAGCATTACACATATACACCATGTAATTCAAGAAAACACATTTACTTTGTTATATATAAAATGAACAAGAAATAAATGTACTTGTCAAGGTCCATTGACTATGAGTGCACCTAAGAGTATAATTGTTTTTATTTGGAAAAATATATTTGATTACCTTTGTTGGTGTCTGGAGGCATCCATGATACTTTAGTGAAAGTTGCAAGTATGAGAGGGGCTTATACTTTACGCTGTGACTGTCTGCTTTTTAGCATGTGCAAGGGAAGGGGGAGATGTCAAATTCTAGAAGTTCCAATTATATTACAAATCTCCCTATCACTTTACCCTTCTCCCCCACTGATAAATAGGTATAGCAAATATCATTAGATCCTATGCTAGCAGGAAATGTTAAGACTAGGTGGGCTTTTCTATACACAAAGGGCCTCATTCTATTATCGGCCGTAAATCGGCCGTAAGGCTGCGATTCCTTGCGAGGGTTCAGTTAACTCGCGATTCTATTATACGGCCCCGCAAGGATCTCCTTTTACGGCCGGCCGCATATCTTGGAACCGGCCGTAAACTGTGAAATATAAAAACTCAAAAATAAATTCAAGCCTGCACTGTACAGCTCTGTAAATGCTAGGGATCATATTGGGGGACATGAGGAATAAAAGGAACCCACTCTCAAGCTTGCACATCTGCCCAAACCCGAGTTCAAATTAACTGTTTATTTGCCGGCTGCGGCGTGGGCGTGTCTGAGGTGCTCCAAGCACTCTGGACTTTTTACATGTATATTTTACGGATATTAAAAATGAAATATTTTACGGATTTGAGTACAGGATAATTATGTGCTATTTTTTCTAACACCTAAAATCCCTTTATAGTCTTCTCAAAGTGCAGGATGGCTTTATTTGAGCTATTTTATGTGCTTAATTGGTGCTAGCGAGACCTTTTTCCTGCAAGTAACTGCGGCTCGTTTTTAGCCTTGCAGAGAGGTTTCCCGGAGCAATTGAATTGCAAATCTCTTGCGGCCGTTTTAGATCAAAGGCTTTCCTCCGGCGCGATCGGCCGCAAGAGATAGCAAGGCACCGGCCGCAAGCCTGCCGGAGCCTACGGCCGTAAGGGAATAGAATAGCAGAATAGCTTGCGGCCGGTCCTTGCGGCCCCGCAGCGGCTGCGGCCGATAATAGAATGAGGCCCAAAGTTTTTAATTAAGATTTTCTCTAAAAATAATAATGTTAAGCTCATGTCTTACACAGCAACATGTGAAACCTTTCCTAAATTACAGTGGGCCTTTACTAAAGGCAAGTTAGTGTTGTTTTACTTTTTACTTTCTAATTTTTCATTTTCTGATTTTCAATTTTTTTATTTCAAATTTCCATTATCAAGAAATACAGTGATGTGTTATAAAGTTGCAGAAAACATTATCAAACCAGCCAGATGTACTCAGTAGTATTCATATTTGATACAGTCAGAGAACATTATATGGCCATTAAGAGCAACATCTGAATGTACATCATTGCACTTGTATTTCACACTGACCAAACCAGGCTATTTATGTAGCTATCTCCTGAAGCAGAAGCTGTGTTTTTGGCCATATTTTGAAAAATTAGCAGGACAACTGGGATTTGTGCCTGGAAGCCACGAGAAGTTATAAATGGATAACCTGAGTGACAGAAACCTGGCGCAGTATTAACCGTGCCCTGAAATAGCTTTTTGATTCTGACTCTAATAATATATTAACACCAATTCTGATCAATCTCAGTGGGAGAAGAAAATACCATAATTGTATAAACTGTCAACAATTATGCAAAATGTGGCATTTTCAGTTTAGAAATAAAATTAAAAAAAACACTGATTGCAAGTTTGTGAGCTTAGCATGCTGAGGGAAGCAAGGGTGTCTTCAGGTCTGGAAGCAGATAGGCACAAGTTAGGGCCAGCAAACATTTAAAAACTGCTCATATTGAGGGAACTATCTATTTATCTATCTGTTATCTGCTAGATTAAATAATCTTTACAGGAGCTTCAATGGCAATTTTCATTGCAGATTTTTGTTGCTCCTTTAAAGCTTAGTGAATCTATTTGTATGTTTGTGTACATACATGTAACAGACAGAAGAATGTCACTTCGCAGTCCATATGAAGCTTAGTGATTCTATGCCCATCTATCTATCTATTGATCAGTGGTCTATCTATCTACTAATCTATCAATCTATATATCAATCAATTTCATCAAAGTTTGTCTGCCTATGTGTGTATCTGTTTGACAAAAGCCATACAGAAGCAAATATAGATTCAATAAGAAAAAGGGGATGCAAAGGGCCAAAAAGGGCAACAACACCAATTATCCCTACCGAAAAACTTAGTGAATCTGTCAGATAGATAGATAGATAGATAGATAGATAGATAGATAGATAGATAGATACGAAAAGTGATTTAAAAGCAGATGTAAAATATCCATGCTCAAGCAGTTATATACTAATACCAAAACTATGGGCATTTTCACTGCTGGCTTGTTGCACTGTGCATTTTGATCAATATTAACATACACTGTGATAAGGTCAGGGACATTTCTGGACGGCCACCTTGGGACCTGCTCTAAGCTTCCCGAATGACACACAAACTAATGATGGTTTGCTGAGCTCTCACAATAGGTATCTGACAAAAACTGTATTTAAAAATGTATTAACAATAGAAAATATAAGGAGACATTTATAAAAGAATGTCTTTATAATATAAATACTAATTATGCAGCTTCTTTTTTAGGTTAATTTTCCTTCCACATCTCTCTCTCCCACTTTGATCTTGGATTGTTCTTCTGTATTATTTATACAAAGGATTTCACTTTTTACTTTAATAACTATAGTATTTCTAAATAAAAAATTAAATGTAGCTTTTTAAATTATATTTGAATTTGATTAATGAAAACTAGCATAATTGCTATTCTCCGCTACCAATCAGTTATATAGGGGTTAGTAGAAGATCTGCAGAGGGGCCTGTCCTAAATTTTGACCACACTGGTTTGTGTTGGCTGTAGTGGTCACTGCAAGGAAGGAGACAAATAAAAACTTATATCAGGACAGCCTACTGGGCAAATAAAGTTCTACTCCTGGACATTTAATAGGGAGTGTAGAGAAGCATATGCTCATAGCCATAAGCCATCAGTACTAAATAATCTTCTAGATTCTTAGAAACAATTGGAGTTATATTCGTAAGCTTTGGCCTAATGTCGACGAGAACATGGTTTTGTTAGCTACATTTTTATATTCTCATAAAATAAGTCCAGTACTGCTAGTCCAGTTGACTGAGGCAGATAACCATTGTTTTGTCTATTTATATCCCCTTTCCCATAAAAATGGTGCTCTTTCTCATTTAAGTATGAAGAAACTCAAACTTGCTAGAAGAATGTAGTATTAGAGAGATTTACTGGTGGAAATAAACTAATCCAGTGGCACTTCACAAGAAACACTGGCTATTAATAGATGCGTTATAAAATAAATTGACTTTTTTATTTTGCTCCAGAAGGCTATCAGGGAGTCTTTTTTATGTTTGTAGACTTTTAAGGATTCTCTGTTCTTCAAACATGTCATTTCTGAAGATTGACATTGCAACTAGCATAGAAGGTTACTCCATCACAAAACGGTTCATTCATCAAGAAACAAAAGTTCATTTCCATTTGCAACTTGTGTTTTGAAATGCCAACAAAAGTCCAACCAGGCATGATGGTTACTTCCAAGTAACAATAGATGGATATTTTGATTCTGCAGAAGTACTATAATTCAATTTTGAGATATTTTTCAATTGCTCTTCATGGGATGTTTATTCCAGTAGATGCCCATTTTATCAATTTTCATAGAATTATTTTAAATGTGCCCATACAATTAGCAATTTTCTCATTGATTCACATATCAATATGAGAAGTATGGATCAGCTTGAAAATGCTGTCAATGAATTGGAAGTTCTTGATTTACATTGGCTTAAAACTTCTTTGAAAGCTGTTCCTATCAAGTGTATAGTTTACGTTCTATAGTGTACAACTGCATAATAAATGTATAACTCTCATATGCATGTGGTTAAAGATATTAAGATGAGAGGTTTAGCACTGGTAAAGTAAGACCTCTTCAATAACCAAAGAACCACTTTATTAATCTATCTATAGAATAATACAGTGGGGGGGAAAAGTATTTGATCCCCTGCTGATTTTGAACATTGTTCCCCTGACAAAGAAATGATCAGTCTATGATTATAATGGTAGGTGTATTTTAACAGTGAGAGATGGAATAACAAAAAATAACAAACAAGAAAAACTCATGTCCAAAAAGTTATAAATTGATTTGCAGGTCAGTGAGGGAAATAAGTATTTGATCCCCTATCAGTCAGCAAGATTTTTGGTTCCTGTTTTTCTTTTATACAGGTAATGTGTTGAGATTAGGAGCGGACAAAGGATGTCAGGGACAAGATTGTAGACCTACAGAAGGCTGGAATGGGCTACAAGACCATCGCCAAGCAGTCTCACCAAGGTGACAACAGTTGGTGCGATAATTCGCAAATGGAAGAAACACAAAATAACTGCCTGTCTCCTTCTGTCTGATGCTCCATGCAAGATCTCACCTCGTGGAGTTTCAATTATCATGAGAGGTAAGGAATCAGCCCAGAACTACACGGGAGGATCTTGTTAATGATCTCAAGGCAGCTGGGACCATAGTCACCAAGAAAACAATTGGTAACACACTACGTTGTGAAGGACTAAAATCCTGCAGCGCCCGCAATGTCCCCCTGCTCAAGAAAGCACATGTACAGGCCCGTCTGAAGCTTGCCAATGAACATCTGAATGTTCAGAGGAGAACTGGGTGAACGTGTTGTGGTCAGATAAGATCAAAATCAAGCTCTTTGGCATCAACTCAACTCACTGTGTTTGGAGGAGGAGGAATGCTGCCTATAACCCCAAGAACACCATCCCCACAGTCAAACATGGAGATGGAAACATTATGCTTTGGGGGTGTTTTTCTGCTAAGGGGACAGGACCACCGCACCGCCTCAAAGGGACGATGAACAGGGCCATGTATTGTCAAATTTTGGGTGAGAACCTCCTTACCTCAGCCAGGGCTTTGAAAATGGGTCGTGGATGGGTATTCCAGCATGACAATGACACAAAACACACAGCCAAGGCAACGAAGGAATGGCTCAAGAAGAAGAACATAAAGGTCTTGGAGTGGTCTAGCCAGTCTCCAGACCGTAATCACATAGAAAATCTGTGGAGGGAGCTGAAGGTTCGAGTTGCCAAACATCAGCCTCAAAACCTTAATGACTTGGAGAGGATCTACAAGGAGGAGTGGGACAAAATCCCTCCTGAGATGTGTGCAAACCTGGTGGCCAACTACAAGAAACGTCTGACCTCTGTGATTGCCAACAGGTTTTTTGCCACCAAGTACTAAGACAAAGGGGTCACATACTTATTTCCCTCACTGTGTTTTTCTTATTTATTTTTTTTGGGGGGGGCGGTACCATTACAATTATAGACTGATAATATCAGTGGAGAAACATTTAAAGTCAGCAGGGGATCAAATACCACCCCCCTCCCCCGCCACTGTATGGATGACTAAGAGGTCTTTCACTTTTGAGAAAATAGATAGCTCCTTCCCTGAAAATGATTTAATCTTAAGGGTTAACTGCAGTTGCAAAATAGTATGGGCAGACCCCATCAAAATCATCTAGCTTCTAACATTGTACTATAGTGGTACTTTTTGTACCCAAGCAGAAATGTGTTTTCTTTTAACATATTTCTCTAAATGTAATGACCAACAATTCTTGAAACCACAGAAAATTTTACCATGGCATGTCTTTTTATCAGACGATAACTTCATTAGGTGGGGACACGCACAAGCTGCAGTTCTATTGAAATTAATCAAACATAGATGGGAGCACGGACCCTTCCCGTTATCAGCAGCACAAGGATTGGGAGCTGAAATCAAACAAATAAAATATTGTTACAGTCAAAGCATTTGATTCAAAGCAATTTTTATCAATAGGCAAAATACTGAAACAAAACATATTTCTTAAATAGACTATTTAATGATAACACATCATTTAACAAAATAATATATACACAATGCATAAAATTCCAACAATAAAAACAGCATCCCAGACAAAAGAATGCAGGTGATACAGTTTCAGAGCCTTCTGCGTTCTTCTCAAGTAGTATTATTAGCTTCATTTTCTTCCTCTTTTTAGGAATGCTGTATACATAATTTTCATGTGGCATATATTAAACGCAGTCTACATCTAAGATGCCATTTCACCAAACTCATGCTTAGTACCACGTATGTATGTATTCATAAAGCTCTGATTATGTTATATTATATATTATTACATTGGGGTAAGATTTAACTGAATCAATAAAAGCAATATTCTGTAAACCTAGACCACATTTTTTATGTTAGTTTATTGAACCTCTATTTAAAGCTTGAGTGATTGCTATACGCTTTACTGCATAGACTCTGTACAATAAGCTAACAATTGGAGACATCTCGCTACAATAGTAGGATTGTTCCCATTTCAGTGAATATGCCCTATGTAGAAAAGCATTTTTGTGTGGTATGGATATGGCTGTTATGTATTTCTACATGCATGCTATACCATGTACCAATGTACAATTGTTATATACATGTATCATTCTTGGTATGTAACTATGAATTTAAATGTCTAAGTCATCAGGTGTGTTTATTAAAACCCAATGAGCCAGTGACACGACTTTGGGCAAAACACGCTTCCGCGAGGTCATGTGCGCGCCGAAAAATGCCTGAGAATTGGGCACACCCACACCAGCACGTACTCACCCTCCTTCTCCAGCTCTCCAACTCGTCTCCCCATGTGCCAGAAGGGTGGCACGACTAATCACCCTCTCACCCCTCAGTATTTACCTGCATCTGCCATCAGCATCTGCCATCAGCCAGCCTGCATTTCACATCTAACCCAGGAAATATATAAATTAAAGTGACAGTTACTAAAATATAAATTGGCTTACCCTAGTCTGTAAGTAACTGTCACTTTAAATTATATTTTTCCTGGGCTAGATGTGAAATGCAGGCTGGCTGATGGCAGATGCTGATGGCAGATGCAGGTGAATACTGAGGGGTGAGAGGGTGATTAGTCGTGCCACCCTTCTGGCACACAGGGAGATGAGTTGGAGAGCTGGAGAAGGAGGGTGAGTGCGTGCTGGGATAGGTGTGCGCATTTGATGGCGTGAACATGACGTTGCGGAAGTCTGCTTCGCGCTAAAGTCAGTGTGCCCAATGAGCCATATATAATTAGGAGAATTGCTGGATAACCCTTTTAGATGTCAGTTATTAGTAATCTTAGGACCAACTGTTGACAACTACTTCTGTAGGCTACAGTGATCCTTTAATATCAACACATCATAAAACCATGTGCATGCCAATATTATTCTTATTACTTTTAGTATTTTGAGTTTGAGAACTTGACAAGACAATAGCATTATTCAACAAACACTTGTTCTGCTGCACATAACAGAGAAATTATATTAATACTAAACTTGAATATCTGAATAAATCTACAACAGGTGGATGGGCATTTCATAGGGAAGCTGTAATGTTTTATAAATAATTATTTCAAAAAGGTTCAGATCTCACTTTCTTCATAAAGAAGAAATGAATATTTTACGAAATCTCACAGCTTCTTATCTTCGAGATGACTTTCTTATGTTGAAAAGTATACTACTTAGATTAGTAATACAGTTGACTGGATTTTATAAGGTGAGAGGTTCTTGACTGGATACCCTATTGTTTTATCTATTGACTAGATCAGTGATTAGCATCATGATTGACTTAAAGGGCTAGATACATTTAAACCTTTTTGTTTCTTATGTAGCAAATTATTAAATTGCCTATGTAAAAGGATAAAGGACATAAAAACATATTACATAGTGATGGGTAGTGTTTTTGGGTAGTTATAGATAATCACTTATATGCTTATAAAGAGGGCTGCACTCACAAAGGTTCAAGGTCTTGTAGTATCCCATCATTAAGAACAACTGTTCTGGCCCTCTTCTCATTATAGGTCACTCATGTACCTCCCAGACCATACACTATCAGCATAGTAATACGACTGTGATCTGCTTTGGTTGCTACCTGACCTTATGCCTGTGACCCACAAGCTTGAAGATGTCTGACTCTTTAGCGTGTGTTTTGGTGTTTCAATCTACTTGTCTCTTTATGATCCTTGACTTCAGACCTGACAGCTCTACATTGCATGCCACCTGCTCTCATCTTACACTTGTGAATTCGACATTGTAATATCTTTATTTTGTGAGTGACCACGACCCTGCCTCTTCACCTCAGACCAGATTATGTCTTTTGCATTCAGACACCTGAGCTTGTGTTGGTCTTTAAATGTCATCTGCATGAAATTGGATCCATATCTCAAAGTGCATATTTACATTGATTTTTTGAGTACAAATTTTAAAGGAATACTAATCTAATTGGAGAAAGCCATTCTAAGATCCTTTTAATTCATTTCAACTTGTAAAAGTGCACACAATACAGATCATTATTTCATAGACTTTAAAAAAAAGAATGTTTCAGATAGAGGGTAATTAATAATGTCATAAGTGTTTGTTTGTTCAAATAAAAGTCTCAGAGCAGAAAAATTAATTCAGGCGAACTGTTCTTGGAGGCTTGTCCTCTGCCAGCCAATGAGATATACAGACTAAACTATGCTCTCTGCATTTCCTCTAAGTTTCAAAGTTTCAACAAATTTTACTTAATATTTTTTTTCAAGCAAAAAACAACATTTAAAATGTGCTTTTTTAAATGCTTGAAAAAAAAAAAACGCTTTCTTTCATGTTTCTTTAACTATATCCTTGCACACCTATCTTTCACCATTCACTCCAAAATCTGAGACAAATTAGTGGCCCTAACAAACTAATGTATTGTAAGGTTCACAACAGGATAAAGACTCACAACTCTTTAATTGGCTCTGCATATCCTATCAGCCTTATTAAATTGCGATTCGGCCAATTGAATAGGGCTCTATTTAAGCACATTGCATATTTTTTTTTACAGAAGCTTTTAGTTACTGAACTTCTAACCAAAAGCAAGGTCTTCACTAACTAAAAACTTCTGCAAAAAAAAAAAAAAAAAACGCTATGTGCTTAAATAGAGCCCTATTCAACTGGCCGAATCGCAGTTAAATAAGGCTGTATATGTTTTAATAATTACGTATGATAACACAAGCAATACACATTTATTGGTAATAACAATTTCCTTATCTAATGTATGTTATTATAGAAACTGCATTTCCTTACAGTAAACTTGCACTGAAGTTTATGTGGTGTACCTCTCAACCTTTCTGATCCACCATCTAAATATAGGATAATATATCTTTTTAATTGAGGATTATTGTCAATAACTAATAATTACCCCCTATAGCTTTTGATTTCAGTGTAAAATCATGTGAGACAAAAAAATATTGTGTATGCTTAGATGTCAAGGAGTAATTATCCTAATCATCCATGGATCTAAGGAGGCTCCATCACTTCAGTCTTACATGCCTTAACTCTAAAAGCAATGCAAACAGAGCCTCATTAGTAACCAATGACATCAATAACATACTCATTACTACCTAAAGTTTTCATAAATAATAAAAAATAATGAATCTGTTTCCTGGAATAACATAGCATGGAAGACTATCTACCATTAGATAAAAAGTATCCCTTAAAGAACATGTCTCTGTATAACATTAAATGATCTACTATATATTTCTATTTGATTAATGAGGCATGGGAGGTTAGAACTGTGCAATACTGCTTTTATTTAGAAATACAAAAATGAATAAATAGGTCAAATACTTTGAAATTGGACTCTGAAATATCTAACCATATCTCATATAGCTGCCGCCATGGGAAATGTAATGAAAAACCAACCGACTTATGAGGTGGATTTATAATAAGTAAAAGAAAAGATAAAACTCTAGAAGCAATTTCAAATACTGCAATTATTGGCAATTTTTCTTCTTTTTTCATTTTTGCCCTTCCTATAGTATTTCACTTTTATATCACACAGTCAGAAAGAAAGTATTTTATTGATTCTGGGAAAGATAAAATTCCGGGGACATACAGAATTCTTTATTACAACCATTGCATCCTTAGACTTACTGTCATATTTTGGTGTTTATGCCAACAAGCCAGAAATTGTGTGTTTTGTTTTTAAGACATATTATTCTATACTGGAAAATCTAAGAGGACAAGTTAACATATGAATTTGCTGAAGTGATTCAGGTAATCTGCACTTGAAATGTCTATATAAGCTTGACACATAATATAGTAATGGAGCTAAAGAAGTAGAAAAAATATCTAAATATAAATGTATTACATAAATAATTAATGTATTATTATTACTATTATTATTAATAATAATACAAATAATAATAATTATTAATATTAATATTTATTTTATTTCCTTTATTTGTAACACATAGTGCTAAACAGGGGTAAGTTCAAGTCAAAACAATATTAACACAAAAAAATAGAAAAATAATTGTAAGAAGAATAACAATAATAAATATTAGAGAACATATACATTTAGAGAAAAGGGGCTAAAAACATAATATCCCTAATAAAATAATATAAATTCTCCTGGCTAGGGGAATAAGAACTGGGGGGAGGGGGATGGGGAAGACAAATCCCCCAGATTAAATGAATAGGGAACACAAAAAATAGCAAAATTAAATGTAATCATGCGCTATGGAGCAGTATGATGTTCCCATGAAAGCTTTGTCCCATACATACACATACATACATACACACATACATACACACATACATACACACATACATACACACATACATACACACATACATACATACATATACATACATATACATACATATACATACCTATATATACACACATATTCAACAACCATTTAATGTATGGTGAGCAAAAGAGCAAGAGAAGCCTTCCACCGTACCGAGAACAGAAACAAATAATACATTTGTAAGCCAATCTGCAAGTTTAAAAAAAACGTTTAACAACTTAGTAACCGCTCCGGTTTCCCAGAAATACAGTTATTGTTCTGCATTCTGAGCCACTGGGCGGGGATATGCAAATGAGCAGATAATGCATTATTGCTCTTAAATCCAAAATGCTACTTTATACATAGCTCCTTCAAATGCATATGCCCGCTGTACCACAGCTTTAAAGCAAAGCAAATGATTGGATTTTGCACAAATGATAAACCAACTAACATACAGCTTTTTTTTTTATTATTGAATGCCCAAGTGTGCTGTGGTGCATCTCGTGACATTTGTGCTCTATCAGTGCGAACACTGATGAAGCCTTCAGGTCCCCCCACCTTGAGGGCTTGAGGACCCCTTTGTTCTTCTGGACTCCAGCCTTAAGTTCCAAAAGAACATTGTTCTCCCCCTCACCCTAGGAATGAGGGAGGCTTTCCACGTCTTCGGCCGGAGCCCTCAGACATGGACTGGATCTTCGCCAGGGTGAACAGCTGCCACCAGCCCACCCTTGCTCGGACTTCTGGGGGTGCAGCTGCCACCAACTCCGCCCAGGACAATCCGAAGGGGTCCCCGGCCATAAAGCCCCACCCTCAATGAGGACTAGCGAGATCCCTTAGGCTCCACCGGTGAGTGGAGTGCACCGTGCCAAAATCATATGCCGTGCTCAAAAACTGTGTCCGTGTCCAAAATCATGCGCCAAAAAAATCATAGGTGATAGGGTCAGCACCAGATAGGGTAGCTGCCACCTACCGTACCTGGCTTAATGCGAGGCCGGAGAGACTTCTCTCACAAGTCTCTCCGGCTAAGTGCTAGGGTGCACAATAAAGTGTTCCCCCAACCCGTAGGCTGTGGGGCAAAATAAAAAATAAGGGAACCCCCCACGAACCATAAGGTCCCGGCCGGGGGGCCAAAATAAAAAGATTCTTTGTGCACTGTGCTGTTACGGGGGAGTAGGAGTGGCTCCCCTAAGCCGTGGGCATTCAGGACTTGCTCCGCCCCTGGCTAGAGCAAGGTTTCCCCCCTCTTAATGATTGTGCTACAGGTTCAGCCATTTCAGAGGAGTTACTACACTTGATCTTAGCCAAAAGGCAGATAAGCGATAAACACTGTTTACTTCCCGAGACAGTTCTCAGCCAATCACAGAGGATCATGGCTAGAAACATTAAAGACTGATTAAATGTGTGTCTTTTCTCTATATGATTTTACACAGAGATGAGACAGTTCACAGCAACTGTAAATCTGAGGTTTTTGGTGGTAAGTTTGGAATCGTCTCCAGCCTGTGCTCAATATCTCACTGGTGGAAAAATTATTCCAATAAATACCTGTAGATCAAGATACATAGTGCTTCAATGAGGCTGTGATAGAAATTATTGTTTGTTTGTTCAATCGTTCAGTCATGTAAGACTCTCCCTGATCCTATGAACCACATCATGCCAGGTACATCTATTTATGTGTCTGGGTTTGCTTATCCGTAGTTTTTTCTTGGCAAAGATACTGAAGTAGGTTGCCAGTTCCAGTGGAGAGAAATTTGTCTGACCTCTCTGCTATTTCCTTCCTATCTTGAGTGACCCTACATGGTATAGCTCACAGCTTCATTGAAGTACACAAGCCTCTTCAGCACAGTAAGGTAGTGATTCAGATGGGGATAGAAATTACTGTATGCTCAAAAGTAAATAACTTCTACAGCCTTCAGCAAACCACTTTCAAACCTAGGGAGACCTACAATCATGTATTATGGTAAATGCAAGGCAATTTTTATTTAATGAAAACTACCCAAATCCTTGCAATATGTTTTATATGTAAATGTATATGCTTTTTTCTTTTACTTAGAAGTCGTTTTTACAAAATGAGTGGTTGGAGATCTTTGTTAAGTGAAGGAAAATGCACCTAATTTTAAATGCAATTATATTTATAGTAGTATGACATATTGTTGTATCATGACATCTATCTATCTATGTATCTATCTATGTATCTATCTATGTATCTATCTATGTATCTATCTATGTGTCTTATATACATAGGGCCTCATTCTATTATCGGCCGTAAAACGTCCGCAAGGCTGCGATTCCTTGCAGGGGTTCCGTTATCTTGGAATTCAATTATACGGCCCCGCAAGGATCTCCCCTTACGGCCGGCCGTATATCTTGCAACCGGCCGTAAGCTCAGAAAACTTAAAAAGCAAAAATAAATTCAAGACGGCACTGTAAAGCTCTGTAAATGCTAGGGATCATATTGGGGGACATGAGGATTAATAGCAACCCCCTCTCAAGCTTGCACATCAGCCCAAATCCGAGTTTACATTAACTGTTTATTTTCCGGCCGCAGCGTGGGCGGGTCTGAGGTGCTCCAAGCCCTCGGGACCTTTTACATGGATTTTTGACATAAATTAAAAAATATTTTTTTTACGGATTTGAGTGTAGGGGAATGTTGTGCTATTTTTGCTAACACCTACAATCACTTTATAGTCTCCTCAGAGTGCCGGGTGGCTTTATTTTGGCTTTATAATGTGCTTAATTGGTGCTAGCGGGACCTTTTTCCTGCAAGTAAGCTGCGGCTCGCTTTTAGCCTTGCAGAGAGGTTTCCCGGAGTAATAGAATAGCAACCGGGCTTTTCTTGCGGCCGAAACTCTTGCGGCCGTTTTAGATCAAAGGCTTTCCTCCGGCGCGTGCGGCAAGGGATAGCAAGGCGCCGGCCGCAAGCCTGCCGGAATCCCCGGCCTGAGGGGAATAGAATAGCCGAATAGCTTACGGCCGGTCCTTGCGGCCCCGCATCTCCTACGGCCGTTAATAGAATGAGGCCCATAGAGAGCAAATCTTGTAGGCTACAATGAGTAAGGGTTACACCTTAGTATACAGTGAATTCAATTTATTGTATAGGTCATATAAGGTTAACTTTTGTGGTATTACTAGCAGTTATCTTGTAACACTATTTGTGATATAATGGAATATAAACATTAAGAGTCAGCAAGATTACACATCTGAATTGTACAGTAACGTATTATTGTAAAAATATATCATAGCGCAGTTCAGCTCCCTAAAGACTCAGCCAGGTCATGTATTAAGAGCATGCAGGTGGTCAGTGAGATGCTTGATCCAAGTCTGCTGAGGAGATTCATAAAACTTGGCATGAGACTGTTCTTGATGCAGGGGTTTACAATCAAGGTAATAACGTAAATGTATTTATAATCACTGTAAATTCCCATAATGTTTATTTAATGGCACAAGTTAATATGTTTTAACCATGTATTGCAAGGCTTCTATTAGAGAGAAATCTAGAAAGAAATTAGTCTAAAATATATGACAATCCTCTGTCCTATGTGTTCTTTATTATTAGTACCATATGTTTTTTTCTCATTTGTAACGCACCAACATATTCCATATTGCTACACAGGAGTAAGATCAAGTCAAACACAATATTAACACAATGAAAAGGCTGGAGGGCCCTGTCTTTGAGTTTAAATTCAAACACAAGCTAAGAGTATGGATGCGATATAAAGGATGACAGATGTGTTGTGTATATTAAAGCTGAAGGTGATATTCTTTTTTAAATAGATGCATTTTTAGTTTTGCGTAAGGAAGATAGTCTAGTGGAGCGAAGCCAGGAGTTCCAAAGAATAGAGGCAGCACGAGAAAAGTCCTGATGGTGGGAGTCAGAGGAGGTGACAAGAAGGGTGGAAGGAAGAAGGTCGAAGAGGAAATTTAGGAGAGTATTTAGGTAACACATATTTTTTTTCTTTCCTATCTTCTTCTCTCATTCCTTCCTCTCTTTCCTTCTCCTCTTCCTATCTCTTTCCCTCCCTTCTTCCTATCTCTTTCCTTCCTTTCATGTCTTACTGTGTTTCTCTTTTTTTCTTTCGTTCATATATTTTTCTCTATTATCTTTTCCTTTATTCTCCTTCCCTGCTTTCTCCTCTCTCTATTGTCTTCTCCTTATATTATGTTTGCTCCTCTCTTTTTGTCCCTTGCTGCTATTTCTCTTTCTTGTTTGTATAACATTTCTTCCTTCCATATATTGTAATCTTTCTATCCCTCTCTTTGTTATTTCCTTTGTTTACTTTTTTATTATTTTTCTTCTCTATTGTTTTTCTCTCACCCCCTATCTTTATCTGAGTTTTCTATTTATTAATCATGTTATCTTTCTGTTTCTTCATTGTTTTTTCTCACTATAATTTTTCTCATGCTCATCTTTCATTAATTCTCTCTCCCTATCTTATTTCTTTTATCTCTAACTTTCTCCCCCTCTTTCTCATATTCCTATATATTAAAGGAATGTGTAATCACCAGATAAATGTCCATGAGTATCTAGTTCACCACTTGTCACATTTTGAAAAACGTGTGTTAATAAAATCAATAATAAAGCTATTTGCTAATTAAGTGGTTTTAAAATGAATATTACCTGCTTGATGTTCTGAGTGTATTTCTGCCTCACTCAAGTGATTTGCATTGTTTGTCAGGAAGCCATTGAAGTTAACTGGAAGCTGGTTAATTATTCACTAGTTGTAACTTATCTCCCGATATCCCTGCACTTTGTGTATGGTGACCATACCCCCACCTGGTATCACTTTATTTTGTTCCTTGATTTTACAATTAATGGTTAATTAGCCAGATGGAAGGAATGTCTACATCCCATCTTTTGAATAATTAGGCAGCTGCCAGATAGCTTCAATAACTTCCAGGCAAGCAATGTGAGTCATGTGCCAGGACAGAGATGGACCCAGCACCTCAGGCAGGTTGATTTTTATTAATTTACAGATGGCTATATTGATAACATTAGAAACACACACTTCTTGAACTAACAATTGGTGAACTGGAGACTCCTAGACCTTTATCTGGCACTTCCACTAAACTTAAGTTGATGATTACGTTAATGTAGGAAGATTTGAGTAATGTCCTTTCATCATAATCCCCCCCAAAATTGATAATTACCTTAAATGAGAAACATTTTGGGTTTGGAAAAAGATTTTTTTTCTGTTGGTCCTCTAAAACGATGTCACGCCCTACAACTAAATTGTACAAAAAATGAAATATTTCATGTAAAAAAAGGAACAAAACTTTTTTTGCATAACAACTTATACACAGCCAAATCACAATATCGTCTCTTATCTTTTTTGATCTTGTGCTGTTCTAAAATCCTTTTAGGTCTGAGATAATTGGGAAAATAACACTTCAAAACAGAATATACCCAGTTAATGAATTTCACTCTTTGTTTAAGCACAAAAAAAAAAAATCTATAATGTATTTTCATGGAAACATTAGAGCAGAATTTGAAACAGATCCTTCATATTTTTAGTGAGGACACCACATTTTAAAAAGCAAAATAGAAGCCTTTCGTCTTTCATTTTGATGGTGTTAACATATTGCTGTCCTGGTTTTCACTCAATATTTTTACTTTATTTTTGCTGTGTAATACAGTTACGTGTCTTATCAGGAACATGTTTCAAATGACTCCACAAATCACAATAGTAAAGCTTTCCAGTTAGTACTGCCTGGAACATCCCTTAATCCTTTCTGATATAAAAACATAGAGCATGCATTTGTTCAGTGCATTTAATTTATCTCGCTATAGACTTCACACCATGGAAGTCTGCTTAGCTTTGATTTTTTTTTTTTTTTTCTTGGGTTTCTTGCAAACGTTTTATGTTGTTATTATTTTTTTCATTTATTATTTTTTTTTAGATATATCAAATTATAATTAGTCGCTATGGACTCTGAATTAGCAGACCACTGTCATATATTGAAAATAGGTAAAAGTTTTTAGAATGTCAAATAAAAAGTACAATACATCTCTAATGCATTATATTCAATCATGCTGCAATGGAATCTACCATTTTGGATTCTGCAGAAGTGAAGAAACTTTTAAAAGTGTATGCTGTGACTTCAAATCCTATCAAACCCCTTTTTTACTTTGATATTATGTTTTTAAATGAATTAAATGCAATTAAATATTTATAGGTTTTTCAGCAACATGAGACAATATTTTTTTCTGTCTGTAGCTTAAATAAAAAAAATATTACAGAAGGAAAAATACATTTTATGGAATTTAAACTCTGCCGTCTAAAGCCACTTTATACAGGGTCGAGTCACATTATTATGAAATACGCACGTGTCAAGAGCTGGCTTAGTGGGAATATAAGGTGACATGTAAGCCTTCTGCAAACATATCAACCATTGATGTAATGGGTAAAATGTACAATTTATCTGAATTTGAAAAGGGATGATCATTATGAGCCATGTTTGCTGTATGGATTCTCCCCCACACACTCTTCATTAGCTGGATGCATTGTAGTCTCATGGCTCTAGATATCCTCGCCAACTTTCCAGCATCTTATTGACTCACTACCATGTCATCTTATATAGCGGTTATTTAGAATATTAGTTGGTGGTCATAATATTATGACTCGACTGTGTACAATACTGTATAACTAAATTAAAGTAGCAGGTATGTAACTCCCTCTAACTGTTGATCTGTGTATCCTGGTGGTCCTGTGGCTAGGGGTTTGGTGCTTTCACCATTGCGACCTGGGCTCGATTCCAGACAGGGAACCAAGAGGTCACAGTATGCTGAAGCCAAGCAGGGTTGGATCTGGTCAGTACTTTGATGGGAGACCACCTAGGAATACCAGGAGCTGTACACTGTGGCCACTAGAGAAGGAACTGGCAACCCACTGCAGTATCTCTGACATGAATACTAAGTGGATCAGCATGGTGTGTTGAGGTCCATGGAGCCACGGAGAATCAGACACGACTGAATGAACCAAACAATTGATGATGTAGAACACATCTGATGATTTCAGTGTCCCTTTAAACCAGTTTTGATGCATACATCATTGACAGATGACCGCTCCACTCTTCTGCAGTTTTACATTTGTGTTCAGCCAATCAGGACCTGTATAACGTTTTTGAGAGCATTGTTGATGAGGGTGAAGATGAAGACATCCAATTAACTAAACAAATTGTGACACAGATGTGGGGAAGAAGCAATACCTGCTTAAATACTGCAAAGATGTTACTATACAGTATATGTATTTTACACACTTAAGAAAATTCACTTGTTAACTAATTTGCTCACTTAAACACATTTTAGAAGATTTTGGTCTTTGGTATTAAAGCTTTAAAAATATATAGACCTGAAACTTTGATAAATATTGAATTTTCATAGCTTAACTTTTTGGTTAATTACATTAAATTTCTATTAACTGACAAGAACAATTTGAGAAATCGATAAAGTTAATGAGCTGTTCCTAAACTCTTACAGTAAATGTTGCATTTAACATTTTTTCCAAAATTGATTTAAAAAAAATCAAATATCCAATTGTTACAAAAATGTTAAAATATTTAATATAAAGGTCAAAATAATAATCATCACAGCTGTGTCACCTCTAAAGTGTAAATCAATGTCTTAGATCTTAGATATTGATCTGACAGCTTATATTTTAACAATTGTTAGTAATATACATTTACTATTTAGCAATTATATAGTTTCAACACAATTTCAATATATTTCAAAAATAATATATACTAGTAGACTCTTGATGAAACTGTAACCTTTTTATAGAGAAATAACACTTACAAGAGCAGTATAACCCTGCAACCTTATTTGATTTTTTAATCAATTCAGTTCAATTGAAGTAAATGTGTTCTAATTAGGGAAATAATGGATATCATTACAGGAAATGATTGCATTTATTCAATAAAAGTCAATCATACTTGACAAAAAGAAAGTTTAGAATTTATTTTATCCAGCTATTTTTATTAACTTAAAGCATTTGTTGAAAGCTTACAGAGTGAGTCAAGTAACTTATTTTACTTATATTGGTCCCAAAATCAAATGGAGGTACAGGACACTCTATATGGTTCATGTATGTAAAAGACTATGGTCACTATTTAATTGTCCAAATCGTAATTACATTAGCCCGTAATGGAGCCAGCCTGTAAATATTACTGATATAAAAATGGCTACTTTTAGCTTCTCGCATTACAATTGCGAGTTACAGGCTCAAAAGCACTGCTCCGTCCTATATCCATTGATTTTACAAGCCTGAAAATGTTACCAGTGCTAAAGATATACAATTACAAACGTTCATGTAGCCCTCCATTGCCTTCAATCCTGTAAATGGCAAATGTATCAAATTTTATACGAGTACTAGATAGGACTCACAAGTGTGTTAAACACCTGAAAAAGCAAATAAACATACAATACTGTACTTTAAAATCCTGTGAAAGTAATGAAAGGCATTAGAATAAATTGCACAACAGTCTCAAGCTTGCAAACCTGCCATAACATTTTTTTTTTGTTTTAAGTTTTAATTCTGTGTTATATTGATCACAGGAATAAAGGAGTTAATACATGTCATGGAACCTGCATGGACTACAACAGTTGCTTTAATGATTTTTATTGATTTATACATTTCTGGATTGCAAGTCGGATCACAAATCGTACTTCTAAACACTAATTAATTGTAGTTTATACTCCATGTTTTACTGACGTCATAACGACGGTCTCATTTACTATTGGGCTCTGTCTCAAATGTAACTTCCGGGATTGCTTAATGATCATGATCATGCCCTGAAATGCTACTTAAGTGTTCATGGTTTGCATGTTGAGGCTGTGAGCATGTAATTACCGGGGTTAGTGACAATTGAATACATCTAAATGTTTAGAAAAAAAATTGGTCTTGCAATTAAAAAGGGCCCTATGACTGAAATAAAACTAAAGTTGTTCTTACACACAAAAAAATACTAAGTAAAATCTGCTGAAATATCCTTAAAACTAACAGGAACTGCTTTTCTATTCATAGAGTGTTTGTCAGACAAGCATGACTCATACTACTATATGCAGTTCCAAGTGCACATCATGAACACTTAAACAAGTAGGGAATCACTGGCTGTTCTGCACGGCAAACTGTAATATGGAGTTTCTTTGCTTGTTGCATATTGACATGTAGACTTGATCTATTAGCTACTTGCAAATGCCTTTAACTCATTTATTTGGTTTTGGGTGTTATTTTTATAAATGTTTATATGCATTCTATTGATTTAAAAATTAATTAGTGCCAATAAGTAATATTTGCCGAATATTAAGAGTGATTTTAAGTGTGTATACATTTACGAATCAGGCAATTGAATCAGGCCCATGGTCTCCGGGATGGGAAGGGGGAGTCAAAATGTCAATCGCCTAAAGGCAATTAAAGGAGAATTTTTAAAAATGCAGCTCTATTTAATTGGGCTAACAGAACATTAATTATGCTGGATACAACTTAAAGGAACATAGTTACTGTACTTTTAATATAATTCAGAGAGTGGTAAAGGCTTAAAATATACCAAAACTACCGCATATCCCTTTTACAGTAACTTACTAGGCATTTGCACCCACCATTATACATATTCTGTACTACAATGCCAATGTTTCTGGGAGTCAAATGTGTTTTACTTGACTGCTTCAGACAATCTGACTTTCAACAATGGAAACGGTGCCTACATTTAGTGCATGCAGTGATGCAATTGAATATATAAATACAAGGAAATTGGATAAAAATATTAATTTTTTGGCAAGGCACAGGCTCTATGAGCATCCTACGAAGCCCTGACCTTGTATAATGTTATTTGCTCTACAGTGACAAACTGGATGATAGAGTGCTCTGAATCGAAATTGCTATATTTTAACTTTTGACCATTTCTGTTATCCTTTTATATTAGCGTGTATGAACTCCACAAATCACTCTCCCAGTAGGTAATTCAAAGGCAAACTATCCTATGGTTCAAAAATATTTTTTCATTTAAAATTGCTTTTTTCATCCTAATAATATATCTAATATCCCAGGAGTTTCTGATGAAGATTATTTCTATGGGGACTGTATAACTCAATTTTCATTATTGAAGAATCAGTTTTTGTAGTTTCTGCTTTTTTTCTATCCTTGGGTATAAATTCCTAAATTGTGCCCACTGGCAAATACGTGTTTAGTATAGTTGGGTGCATTTTTTTTTATATTTTAATGCTTTCTGTTTAAATATGTGTTTAAAAAAGTTATTAAAGGACACGACAATCCCATATTTACAATATAATATTTTAAAAAACAAGTTTTAAAAAGTAAAATATATGTAGCTTTTTTTAATAAATGTTTTAATTAGGTGACTTAATTAATTTTATACAAGTCAATCCAATGGTCCTCAATGTAATTGTTATAGAAAATGTACACTTCACTTACTTCTAAGAAGCTCAGTGAGTAACAGTTTCACACCTTCTAAAACCTCCCACTGTCTTCCAGTTCTCTCTTATATAGGGTGCCATGTTTCACAGCTGTGACCTCATGCTACACCAACATGGAGGGGCTTGACATTAACAGTGTCTTATTCGGCTCTGTTACAAGTTAAGAACCCCCCTGCAGAATGTAAGAGAAATGTATATTTTATATGATAATTACATAGAGAAGGATACAACTAATTGTCACCTAGTTCAGATATTTTGATTTCCTAAAGAGTACCCTTAAAGCATTACCCTTTATAAACAATTATTTGTTACTGTGGACAGTCATTCTATTGATTGATCTACTGTTTTATTTATACATTGTCCACATTCTGGACCTTGGAGGAATCAATGATACTTTGGTGGAATTTGTTAAAGGGGTGATTACACTTATGGGGAATAACGTTTGCAACTCTTGATTCAAGTAGCATGTTTCTGGGCATGTGAGGGGGAAGGATGTGGTGTCAATTTCAGTAAGATCCAGTGTTTTTACAAAGTATTTTTCCTGCTCCCTCCTTCAGCATACCTCCCTCCCTTTGTTCCTAAAAATGTTATGTCTATGACTTTTATATCTGCTAGTGTTTTTCACAAGCAAGTATGATTTTGCTTTAGCTAGGCTGGTTCTTCAATATATTTTCACTAGTAACTTGCCCGTCATAAATGATGGTATCATATGTTATGATCATTTGTTTGTTCTCTCTGTGCTGTCTCTCTTTCTCTGCCCTCTCCTTCTTTCTGTGCACCCTCTACTCGCGTCCTCTCTCTCTGTGAGCCCCCGTTTCTCTGAGAGCTGTCTCTCTCTGTGCTTTGTCTCTTTCTGTCTGCCATCTCACCCTCAGTGTGCCCTCTCTCTCCATGCATCCTCGCTCTCTCTCTCTGTGCAACCACTGTTTGTGTGTGCCCTCTCTCTCTCTTTGTCCTCTTTCTCTCTTAATGCCCTATATCTGCACTCCCTCTCCATCTCTCTCCCTCCCTCTCTCTCCCTCCCGCTCTCTTTCCTCTTTTCTTTCTTTCTCTCCCTCCCGCTCTCTCTCTCCTCTTTTCTTTCTCTCCCTCCCTCTTTCTTTAACCCTCTCTCCTTCTTTGTGTATTCCCTCTGTCTCTCTGCCCTTTGTCTCTCTAACTCCCCCTCACTCTCTCTCCCTCCATTTCTTCCCCTCCCTCCCTGCCTCTCTCCTCCTCTCTCTCTCCTCCTCCCTTTCTCTCTCTCCCTCCGCATCCCTCCCTCCTCTCTCTCCACCTCCCTCTCGCCCTCCAAGAACAACTGTATGTGTTTCTGGTTGTGGCAAACATACTGTAGTGGGTTGCCAGTTCCTTCTCCAGTGGATCTCAATTTGTCTGACCTCTCTGTTATGACCTGTGCAGCTTGGGTGACCCTACATGGTATAGCTCACAGCTTCATTGAGGTCCGCAAGTCCCTTCACCACGACAAGGTAGCAATCCAGAAAGAGCACATTTCAATTTAAGGGGAGCTAATGCTTCTATAAACTCAAGGTCACCTTCCACTCGTAGAAAAAAAGAAAAACAACACTGGCACAGCCATACCTATAAAAGGTTACTATAATAGTCCAGTAATATGGTTTAGTTTGTTTGTTTAGTAACCTCAAAATAAAATCAGCATTTCATAAGGATAAACTAGCTTTTAAAACTTTGGTTCTAACTTACCATTGTAGCCTCCAGCAGATGCTCTTCTTTCTACCCCCTGTTAGCTGTCCAGGGGGTAAAAAGAGAATCTGTCCAGTGAAGTAAAAAAGGGCTGTTGCTAGCTCAAGAACAAATATAATCTATTGTATGAACATTACAGCAGATTCTTTTTTTCTTTAAAATAACATGTAATTGAATGAGATTTATGGTCCAATAGGGCGAGTTATGATTTTGTTGTACAGCTTCATGAATCACCATGTCTATCTGTCAGTATCTAGCTGCCCCTTCATTGTTTAGCCTAATCTGCATGTTCTTCACTATTAGACGATCTTCAGTTTTGACAGTATTTTTTGTCAGTCTTAATTATGCGTTTACAGACAGTTTTGCCAAAGCAGCGCCATATTGATGTGCTATCACAATAGTTAATACAAGCTAAATGTCATTCTTTTTATTACAACTTTGTTAAATCAATGTAGTCAAGTATTCTTTGAAATAAGCTATTAAATGCGGGCACTTTCCAGTGTAATTACATGATTTAAAAAGACAATTTACATAAATAATTTAGAACCAAACCTTATCAAATAAAATAAAACTCAGACGAGCTGCCTTGACTATTATGTAAAGCGCTATTTGGTTTAACAGCTGGTAATGTAAGTCTCTAATGAATTTGTTGTAAAGATCACAACATCAAAATGCCATGAAAATAAACGTTGTTGATGTTTGATTTGATGTATGTAAATATACGCCTCCACTCTAATAATCCGAAAACAAATTGCCTATGAGATGTATGCTTGCATTTATATATTACTGCCAGACACGCCGCAATTCATTTATTGAGGTTTATTTTTGGTGTCATTATTTATTTTTAATTTACATACGTAAAAAGTCATTCTTTTAAACTCTCCATAAATCCCATTTTTTTCCGAGGTTATGGGGAAGATTTACACTGTCTGTGAGTACGGCTGCAAAGGCTGCAATGGAAATGATGTCTCACATAATGGTCACCTAAGCATATCATATCTCCCATCATGCTTAGTGATTCACGCTTATTAAGCCTCCAAAAAGGGCTGTAATGGACTTCGAAGACCATATACTGGGAAGCACATGACAGACACTTCATTGTTTAGTGTCACTTGGAGTAGTTCATAAAAGTGGCATGGAAAAGCAAAATTGTTGGGAGGAATGTAAAACAATATTCAAATACTATTATAAAAGAAAAGAAAAACTATTAAGGCCTACTACATCTGTGAGATTCTTAGAATTGCATTCAGAACACCTCAGCAGGTATGGAGGAGACTATGGAAACTGCGCCATCCCTGGAGGCAATATGTTTATTAATATCACTACTGTATGCATGTTATTATATCTTGGCAGATAGAAATATTTCTGACATTTTGTTTTCAATTTTTAACTGTTTCCTATACCCTGCTTTGGCGTCCCCACCTTCCCCCAACCTTCCCCCATTTATGGCTGGCATAATTACCTCAAATCTCCTCCCCCCTCCTCACATACCTTCCTTCTAAGGTCTCTCTCCCATTTCTTTCTTACTCCCCTCTCTTCCTGTACTGTCTGACCCCAATCCATTCTCTCTCTTTCTTTCAGTGCAAATTCACCCTGGTTTTAAGGCCTACTACATCTGTGAGATTCTCAGAATATTGCCCTCCCTCCCTTAAATTTATAGAGCCATGGAAATCACCTGACTTCCTACTTGTAGATATATCATCTCAACACTAGGGGTCAGCCAACATACTAGTCTTTCACCTCATATCCCTCCCCTCTTCCTCTAAAATAAAACTCTTTCTATCTTTCACTTGCTTCCTGGCCCTTGCTATTCCTATTTGTTACTCTTCCCCAGTTCTCTGCCCTTTAATTCCCTTTAGATTGTAAGTAGCGAGTTTCCAGTCTTGTAGGGTGCTTTGGGATAAAGCACTTTCTGCTAAGATTCTAAGCTCAAAACAGGGCCCTTCAACTTTGAATTTGTTAAACGTGTATTTCCCCTGTTCTTATCCCCTGTACAGCGCTACGGAATATGTTGGCGCGATACAAATAAAAGATAATAATAATAATAATAATAATAATAATATTATTCTAAATCAAATGTTCAGCATTGCAAAAGAGTTACCTACTCCTACTACCGTAAATGCATTTAAGAAAGGATTATTTGTTGCCTTAGCTTATTACGACTGGCAATTCTCATAATCCCCTTACGCTTTCTCCTCATTCTGGTTCTAGGTCTAGGAGTGGGGTGGAAAGCATTATGCACGAAGAATGAGCACAGTATTTATTGCATGTTATTAGCAAGGACATAGCAAGCTCAATATAGTATTTATGTGACTATTTATGCACCTACTTCAGTCACTTTTAGGTGGCTCGGTCATCTCTAGGCAAACTATATGTGCTTCAAGTAATCCCAGAGCGACAGAAGGATGGAAGCAGCCAGTGTAAATTTTAAAGTGAACCTGTGCCTGTCCTGACCCTTTGCTCATGACCCCGACTATGACCATGACCTTGAATCCCTTTGCAACAACTCTTCTGCCAATCTGCCCTGGACCCTGGTTTGAAGAATGGTATTCCTACACAACATCATTCCAATTATTCCTTATTATATGTACTGTATGTGTGTATTTTCATTTGTATAGCGCCATGAATGTGCATAGCACTTTACAGAGGTAAGGCCATGGGTGTAGGAACTGGGGGAGATGAGGGAGACAAATCCTCCCCAGATTTTTCAATGTGTGTGTATGTGTAGAGAAGCATTTGTGTGCTTTTTTTATATTATATGCGGTATCATCCCCCCCCCCCCACCCCCCCGATTTCCTTTGGAGCCTACACCCATGGGCAAGGCACAAAATAATTACAGGATAATATAAGTATGATTAATATAAAGACATTCAATGGGTTATATAGGCCCTGCCAGAACAACTTACAATGTTTAGTTGAGTATTACACCCACAACTGGATCCAGATTAAAAACTGATAATAACTGTAATTAATTGTTATATATGATTTTCCTACATGATCACATTTCCATATCACTTTAACATCTGCCACCCACCCTTCCCTATCACCACTTTCCCCCAACCTTACATTACTTATTTGAAAAAAATGTTTAAATATTGTGTACATTTTATGGCTTTTCCATATGCATTGCATATAATTCATGTTTTCAGCCATACACATCTACACCAAGTATTCCAGCCATCCAGTAATGAATGGGTAAATGCAACGACTGCAGACTTTGTATTATATATTAAGTGCTAGGAGTGACATAAAATAAAAGTATAGTTGACTTAATGGCATTTAGAAAAAATAAATGTATAATCCAACTGTCTAATTTAATGGCACCAATTCTCGGCTTCACAGTGTCAGCTCAAGAAGGTATAATTACTGAAATAATAATACACAGGATTACATAGGAGACAAGAAGATTATTTTAGAAAGGGAACAAATATCAACTAAAGAAAGTACAAAAGGAGTGATTTCATCAGTGTGGATATATCATGAGAAAAAAAAGTCCCTTGTTTACTCTGATGTAACCAGTAACTCATTATAGTGGATTTTTATGAGATCCATGTCCCTTTTTAAATGTATTGAATGGTTGATCACAAATCATGCCTATAAAAGAATAATATATATTTTGCTCTTTACTATGAGGTTCCCTGGTGGTCCAGTGGTTAGGGTTTGGTGCGTTCACCACTGAGACCTGGGTTTGATCCCAGTCAGGGAACCAAGAGGGTTAAGCCTGGTCAGTACTTGGATGGGAGATCACCTAGGAATACTAGGAGAGCTGTGGCCCACTGGAGAAGAAACTGGCAACCCACTTAAGTATCTCTGCCATATATACCAAGTAGATCAGCGTGGTGTGTTGCTGTCCATGAGGTCACCGAGAGTCGACACGCCTAAGCGCAAAAAAAGCACGCAAAATGGCAATCTAGTGTCTAAAGAGACTGCATATTTTTTTGAAAGGCTTGTGAAGACTAAGCAAACATGAGTCCATTGACAACACAAATACTATGGTCAAGAGTCAAGAAAATGGTAGGTGAAGGTTGTAAAAGTCTGATCAAGGCAGTAGCCTTCACTACATTCAGTAAGACTTTATTTAAGTTGACTATATTTTGTTTATAAATCTCTCACTTTTTTTAATGGTATGTTTTATACACATACATAATATTTCACATAGTATTAATAGTCCCTTTCACCAAGAATACAGTTTACCATGAAGACTGATATTGGCATCAGCTGAATAGCAGGATTCACGCAAACCCTTTTTTTTAATTGGCCTAATATCACAATATATATATATATATATATATATATATATATATATATATATATATTGAGAGTGTGATTCACCCTATAGACTTCAGTGGAGAGTGGAAAGGCACACAGGACGTACACCATTAAATTATATGCTTTATAATGTAGTTCCTATGGAAAACATGTTCAGTGCAACACTTCAAACAATCCTAATACACATTTGTCAAATCTAACAAAGTGACCTGACATTCAATATACAGTAGACTCTCAGTTAACCAGAACTCAAGCAACCAGAAAAAAAACTGAATACTGTACTTTAAAAAGAAAAAAGTTAAATTTTTAGGGCTCAACAAATGCCAGGAGCCAGGTTCTCGTGCCACAAAATGCTTACAGGCACCTAGATGTCATCCTCTGTACGTCTCTGCAATTCAATGTTACCTGGAAGCAGACAGGCATGAGTCACTGAGCTAGTGCAGGGTTGGGGTTTCATTCCCCGGGGTAAGCACCGCATCCTCAGCAGAATGTAACTGAGGAGTGAAAGCTGCTGCTGCGGCCATCACTGACAAATATACTTAACAGAGCATCCTATGTGCAGCTAATCTGTGAACTGAGTAACTCTCAAGCAACCAGAAATTAAATTTATCCTGCATTTACCAATCCCCATGGGTGCCGATTAACTGAGAGTCTACTGTATCCTGAACTTTACATGGGCTTCAGAGGCCAGTTTAATCCTCTATATAAAGCTTTTCAGTCCCTCCCAAACAAAAATTCTCCAGTCTGTCTCTCATGCCAGGACAGAAGTCTCATAATGGAAGACTGTTCCCTAAAAACCAAAAGCCTGGTCATTATTATAATGAGGTCAGAACATGTTGCCCATTTAAACATGTCATTATATATAAACAAAACTAGGTTTTCGTTGACATTTTCATGTAGCCCAATGCATTTACTTACTTTGTAGTCTAATGGGATAAACACCAAATTATACATGATATATAAATATACGCCACAATATCATGTGGTCTTACCTTGTGGTTGGCGACTTGGATGGTAGATCTGTATATCAAAAGGCTGTGCGCTGGTTTTCTGTATTACACTAACATTGTGTCCGGTCCATTTGTTTGCTTTTGATAATGTATTGGTCCTCCAGTCAGTCCAGTACACATCACTCCCAAAGAGAGAAACAGCAAAAGGGTGGGAAAGGTACTCATGGCCCCTTATAATTTCTTTCATGCCAGTTCCATCATATAGCGCTGAATAAATGGCATCAGATCTACATGCAAGCAATCAAGATAAAAATATATAAAGTACATCAATATTTAATTGATATGGAAGCAATTCCCACAGTAAAAATTCAGTATTAAAAGTTAAGATTGGATAGAGGTATGAGTACATAGTTATGGGTAAACACTTTATAATAAACACAGGACAAACAAACACTCAAAACCATACTCCAAGGTATTATATGCTACCTCACAGCTGTATTAGGGGTTGAAAAACCCATAAAAAATGTCACGAGTCTAATGAGGTAATAGGTGGTGAAATAGAAGAGCAAAACCAGTAAATTAAAGATGGTTTGAGAAAATTGGAAATATCATAATTATACCTATTACTGTGGAAAACAGGCTTATTTATAATGTTAATAATAATAATTGGTATTATTTATTATAAATGTATTCATTAAGAATTATATATATATATATATATATATATATATTATATTAAATTGCAATATAATTGCTGTTAATATACAGTATGTTGATGTAAAAAGAAACAGTAAAAATAATTAAAATCAAAGTTGTATAGGGGCAGATGTGATGGCGATGTACTTATATTCTCTCATTGAAAACATTGCCAGCACTGAACAAAAGCAACGCTCTAACAGTCTATACCCACAATGATATGTAATTATACATGATACTGCTCACTATATTTATCATTTAAATTACAATATAAAATGTTGTATTTATAGATGCTAGCCACAGCGAGAATATTATTAAGAAAAGAAGTTGCAGCTTTTTTTTCTAATAATATTCTCACTGTGGGAGAGTGCTTTGTTTAATGTAATTTAAATTATACCATATGGCAAAAATAGCCATGTACTATCACATATCTTTGCAGATAGTGTCTTCACAATTCTGAGACTGCAAATATTTAAGGTCAGTGCTGGACAAATTAGTCCGACAAATCAGTTCAGCCATAGGTCCAGAATTTCAGAATTGTATTGCTTGGGAACACTTGGATCAGTCAGAATGACTGAGCAACGCAAGTAGCCTAAAGCAAAGAAAAACGCAATACACAAGGTGAGAGATCTAGAAATCCTGGACTTCCTGCTTTAGCGCATATGAGTTACTCAGTTTAAATCATTTTGATTGATCCATCTGTTTTCAAGAAGAGAGATCTTGTAATCCTAGACTGCTCACAGCCCTTGTAGGATCTACTCATTCGCCACATGAATTAAAGTGCAGTGCTACTGTAGTTCAAACATTTCTTGAATGTATTTAAAAGATCATATTTTAAACATTCTATATCATTCTGTATCACTAATATAGTTTGTAAAGTGTGCATAAGGCTCCAGGGGAGCACTTTACAAACTATTTGTATGGATTTCGGTACATGTCGCAGTGTGCAAAGAGGGAGCCAGCCACGCGTGCTCACTGCACGGAACCATGCAATGGGGGGGGGGGGGACAGAGAGGGGGAACAAGGTAAAGAGACACAGGGGAGGGAGGAGGGGGAAAGACACACAGGGGAAAGGGGGATGGAGACATGGGAAAGGGACACAGGGGAGGGAGGAGAGGGGAAAGAGACAAGTGGGAAAGAGACAAAGGGGGAAAGGGAGAAAGAGACACAATGGAGGGAAGAGGGAAAAAGAGACACAGGGGAAATGGGGAAAAGGCAGGGTAGAAAAGGGACACATGGGAGGGAGGAGAGAGGAAAGATACACAGGGGAAAGGAGGAAAGACAGAAGGGGAAAGGGACAGAGGGGGGAAGGGGAAAGGGACACAGGGGAGGGGTAAGGGGGGAAAGATACACAGGGGAAAGGGGGGAAGAGACAGAGGGGGAAGGGGGAAAGAGACAGAGGGGAAAGACACAGGAGAGGGGGGAAAGAGACACAGCGAAGGGAGAGGGGGAAGAGATACAGGGGAGGGAGAGGGGCGAGAGACACAGGGGAGGGAGATGGGAAGAGACAAATATACAGTTATTAACTGTAGTAGGATTGCTACCTTGTTTATAGTTACCACCAAAAAGGATATATAATGTCAGCTTGACACATAAACATTCTTATTTCTATGATTGCAATCATTTTCCTATTGGATATATTGTTCTTTATGTTAACCAGTTTACATTGTTTCTTACTGGTGTTGAATTGCAACAGGGAGATTAATGGTTTTCAGAACTGCAATATATCAATATATTGTGCTTTTGTTCCAATTGGTTTTAATGTAAATTTGATAAGAAAACCCAAGTAACATGAGCTCAATGAGTCCACGTTTATACTTCCTCTTAAACTACTGGTAAGATAAAGTCAGATCTAACACAGCTTTTTTTATCAGCCGTTTGTTGTTTTAATTGTTGTAATTAACATAATTTAATTTCCATGGGAAAGCTGCTACCTTCAGGACCTTTCAGAGTCCTGTCATTCATTCCATGTGACCAATTAGCAGTTGAGCCTCTGTCCCTCCCACCAGCAGAGCAAAGGCACAGGGAAAGCTGTGTGAGAGAAAACAACACAGCAAGTGAATCTGTGCTGTGTGTATACCCCTGGAGTAATGAGCCAAAAGGTAATAAAATGCATACATTTAATTATCTATTAATAAATATAGAACACCAATAAAACAGAAATATCCCACATACACTACAACTTGCAGTGTCATTGCACATATATATATATATATGTATATGTATACATATATATATGTATATAATCTGTGTGTATGCATGTTTGTATATACTGTATTAGTGTGTGTGGAGCAGCAAGGCTTCTCTAAAGTGTTTCATAAAGCAGGATGCTAGTTGGTGACATACAGGGCAGGAAGTCCCGCCTCTATCCATGATGTACCTGTCCGTCAACAGATTTCTCATAGAGTTTAATAGAAGAACACCTCTGCAACCTTAATGGTTGCAGTCAATTAGGAAGAGGAACAACAATCTGTCTGAGCTGTGAGGCAGAGATGGGGCTGGGAATGAAACATCAACAGACAATCGGATAAAATAAAATGTATGTTTGCTTTTATGTGTGAAAAATGCACATATTTCAAAAATTCGAAACAAATTTCAACATGTTTTTAGGAGATCTTTATTGTGATCTGGCCCTTTAAAGAGACATGGTAGGTTTCTGGATTTACCTAGGAATATAATATACCTATGTATTGATTAATTTGTATGTACTTTATTTTATTAAGAAGCGCTTAAGAGGTATGGCTTTTTTCTGCTTAAAATAATACAATTGTACCTATATGGGTGGACTCTATGTAGCTTATGCAATTCATAAATACACAGACTGTAAAGTGCAGCATTTCAATTTCTCAAGTAGCATTTTGCAGAATGTTGACACTGATTAGTTACTATGAGATAGTGCAACCACTGTACTTTAAAGTACACTGTCTTCATTAACTGAAGAGGGGAGAAACTCATTAGGAACTATTTGTAAGATTTTAATAAGAAAAAACAGAACTTTTAAACACTTCTTAATAAATTAAAGTACATGGAAGTAAAAAGATACACATGTATATTATATTCATAGTGGTATCCAGAAACCTTACATGTTCCTTTAAGTGGATTTCTGTTTATTAACAAGCTAACAATACACTCAGGGAGATTATAGCTGAATACAACCCACAATGCACAGCTAGGCTCTTATAGCTACATATTTATTGTAAAAACAACCATCGCTACAGTCTCACCAGGTCATTGACCTCTCGTTTATTCTTCCAGGAATTCTTCAACTTTCCACCTTGTATTGTATGATGCTAAATTAGTGAAATACCCAACACTCCCAAAGTGCAAACAAAATAAAAAATAAAATTAGAGAAAATTACAGAAATGTTATCAGCAGATCCACAGAGAAATTATACGCTTCCTGCAAATGTAAAACGTTTTTGTGTATTGTGAGAAATGAGATTAAATTCAACAGAGTCCCGTGTGGACTACTCAGTTGTTTTCCACATATTGTTCTGTTACTATTTAAACCAGTTTAAATCCCAGACTAGATGCAAAACATATTTAGAGAGTATTATTATTGCCACAACCTTCTCCTGAAGTTGTCAAGTGTCCTTAGACTCTAAATATGAACTTGTAAAAATGTGCGATATGTTCTACACTTCAAAGGTAAAAATACAACACAATACATTTGCTGAAGTATAACTAGCAGATGCATGAGAACTATACTAGAGATAAATAATATCACAGATAGATCCTCAAGATCCTATTTAATTTGCCTCTGCAATTACTAACATACACTTTTCTGAATGGCAGTCAGGAGAGCAACTATGTTCATGTTTTTAAATTTATACATTCTGCCATGTATTGCAGAAATTTGATATAATTGGGACCATGGCCCGGATTACCCATTAGGCCACCTAGGCAGCTTCCTTAGGGGCACTTCCCTGTGAGGAAGCCATATTTTAAAAGAAAAATGGTCCCTGGCATAAAAACAACAAAATGGTGCAGTCCATAAACTGGTTACTAGGGGGTAGTCACCCAGAATAAGAGAGTTACAAAAGGAAAAGGAACTGGCATGCAGAGAAAACAACAAAATGAGTCCGTGCATACCTGGTGTACTCAATCACAGGGGCTCCTCCACTTCACTGCCTAGGGGCTCCAAAAAGATAGACCTGGCCCTGATTGTGACTAAACTCATCCTATAAATTGCATGTTAAGAGTTGCAATTAATTGTGATTCTATTGGAAAATATCTCTCATTCTGGATGTTGTTTGATTCTCTGCTTTAAGGACTATGCTTCTTGGGAGATCTAAACTTAATAATGGGAAATATATAAACACCCAGGCTTTAATTTAGTACCCAATACATGCAATAAAGCTGTGCAGGGAGCCACCATTTGCAATTTTCTCTTTTTGGAATTAGGAAGGAAACTAAAACTCTAATGTAATGACCATTCGATTCTGTTAAAAACACTTGCACTCTGGAGAGCAACCTTACATAAGAAATAATGGAAAGCTTAACAGCTTCCTAGTGTTATTTACTGCCAAAATAATCAAACCAACTATAGTAGTAGCCCTTCACAGGATAACTGCCCCTGTCCAGTCTATAAATATAATTATATGGCATTTGTCATTTGCCTTTGGTCCAAACTAGAAATTTGTGAATTAATTCAGATAAGTTGTCTATTCAATTCTGCAGAAAGACTAAAACTTGACAATAGCCCTAAATAGAAGAGTAAGACCCAGTAGGATAATCACCGTAGACTACTGGCAAATTATCATTCCAAGATGGCAGTCCCATGACATTAGCAAATCAGCTAAATTTAACTTTCTTTTTTCTAAATTTGTTTTTGCACATGACTTGTGTCACAGACCCCTGTTTTTATGGTGGCTCAATGGGCCAACACCCAGACCAGGAAAAAGAGGTCCATAACAACTTGTTTAGTTGTTCAGTTGTGTTCCAATCTCTGTGACCCTATGGACTGCATCACACCAGGCTCATCTTGTGTCTGGTTGTGCTAATCCATAAGGTTTCCATGGCAAAGATACTGGAGTAGGTTGTCAGTTCCTTCTCCTGCAATTTTTCTGACCTCTCTCCTATGGCCTGGCCATCTTAGATGACCCTACATGGTATAGCTCAGAGGTTCATTGAAGTACACAAGCCCCTTCACCACGAATGTAAAGTTTTTCCCGAATGACAGTATTCCTATAAAAAATATCATGGAAAACCTTCCTCATTATAAGAATGCAGATAAATTCCCATTATTTTTCGGAGAATCATACTACCAGAGCTGTTTGTTTTTTAACCGAACGTCTCCAAAAATAGCATTAATTTTCCTACATGTTATTTTTATATATATATATAAAATACAATATGTCTTGTTTCCTCAAAAGCAAAATCTACACAGCAGGGGACTGTCAGAGATAGAACAATAAAGATTCTCTTAGTGGTGACAGGTGTGTAACATACTGTATCAAGTAATTTTATTTAAACTAAATATAGTATTTTTTTAGTTGCTATTATCTTTACCTGGCATCGGTCCAAACAATCCTTCTTTCAAAATGATCCACGGTGAGCCCATTAGGCCAGGCTCCACTTTCCATATCTTTATAGATTATTGTTCTGCCAGCGCCACTCATAGAAGCTGATTCAATCCGTGGAAATGTAGCGTCCCAGTCTGTCCAAAAAAGTATCCTGGAGACAAACAGAAAACAATAACGGAAACAGCTATAAACTAGATGTATGTGAAACAATTTTATTAAATTATTAAGCATGAGGGAATTAGTGAAGCACTGTACAATGAAGAATATATATATATACTTTTGAAAACCATACATCTAATAACACCATTAAGAAGGGAAAAGCTTGTTGGCTTTGCAGTACCTGGTACACATGACCATTTTGGTGGAAGCCATGTGTGCGTGACATGGGTATTTATATTTTAAAGAGCAGTGCTTGCATCTATTGATGCACTTTTCTGCTTCTGGGCCTGTGAGATGGAAGGAGGGATGTCCATTTCAATAGTATCCAGTTATCTAACTGCCCTCTCCATTCTCCCTCCTCCCCTACCGACCTCTCCACTGATAAATAAAAAAGCACACCTCATGATACAACACTCAGAAAATGATATAACAAATATGATATGGATTGCTAGACTCATAAACAGTTTTAACAATGTTTGATTTACTCTATAAAAAGTTGCATCTTTATTACTTACACAGCTGCTAATTATCAAACAAAGGCTATGTATATTTATTGAAATGGCTGATATCCATTCCATTACTTTAATTTAATGGCATTTAAACTGTGGTTATTAAATCATAGCATTTACAAATACACTAAATATGAATGGATTACCTTCCAATTTCTAATATAATATATAAATCCAATCAAAGCAAACCTCTGTAAAACAAACTAAGGTTCCATTAAAATCAACTGAGCCATTGAACAGCATTATCAAAATGATTTTCTCCAAACAGGGAATATCTAAAATGCTAGACTGAAAAGGTCAAGCACCACTTAATGTAAATGTCAGACAGAATGAGAAGTTGTAATAACTCCTGTTCCTTATGAAGCACTGGGAAGATGATAGCCTCAGCTGGAGAAACATGATCCCTGCGATCGTATCACAGCACACAGATTTACTGTATGGAAAAATGATCTGGTATCTGAATGCGATGTTGCCTAAATTCCATGGAAAATATAATTTAGGCATAGTATATTATATTTAAAACACAAATGTATTTTGGTTCAATCAATGGTCTATTAATACATGTGCTCCCACACCCCTTTCTCTTTGCTATTTAAAAAAAATGTATTGTTTTGCTTATTTTTACATGGGAACTTTAAAGGGATTCCTTAGGGAAAATTGTTTTATATGAATGTTTTAATTACTTTTACTTGAATGTCTTCTTCAATATCATTTTCATAGAAAATTAACAGTTTCTCAGATACTGGATCCTACACATGTATATTCTACTACAGACTCCATTTCTTCACACCTGGTGACTTGCAGAAATACATTTTGTGACCCAAGCACATTCCCATACAGTAGGGGCAGTGGTGAAGATGTGGGCACTCCCGGGGTATAGGGAGGCAGTGGGAGCAGAGAGATGTGGCATGGGGTAGATGGAGGCAGTGTAACTTAGATCGAAGCAGCGGGGGGAGTGAGAGGCGGCAGGAGCAGCGAGAGGAAGATAGGGTAGTTAGGGGAACAGAGGGAAGAAGCAGGTGGTAAGGGGGGGAAGGACAGGAAGGGATTGCCTGTTCCATAACAATGCTTCCCTGCTTCCTCCTCTGGACCCTCCCCCACTACACTACAAAATATAAAAATATGTTATAAAACAAAAACAAGTTACTTTAGTCCCTTTAGAGGCGAGGGACATAGTGCAATGCACCACAGCTATCTCCTACCCTGGTCAGGGTATTCACAGCATCAGCATCACACAGTGACAGCAGACAGTGACATGCTGTGTATTAGAAACTGGACAAAAACATTAAATTGACAAAACTCTCAATCACAATCATTATAGAGGAATAATTTTTTAGCACTACGCAGGCGTTCTTGTATGCAGGAGCACTATGTGAAACGTGGCATCCTATCGCCATAGAGCTCAGACAGTGCTATGGCAAATGGGAAAACATACAATGGGGATTTCAAGGGCCAAAACAAGATTTGGAGCGCATAAAAAAGCTTAGCTTCGTTTAGTGCTTAGTGGGGTATTATATTGAAAAAAGCTCTATGGCAGATCAAAGTTCACTGGGATAATATATGTAATTGTTTGTAATAACACATTGCGGGTTTAGGATAAAAGAATCAAAGTAACATAACCATGAAAATCCTTTTAGTTTAGCATTTCTGTAGCTTCCAACACAACATGTCACTGTCTGCTTGCTGTCTAACAGGAAGGTGAACCATAGAGCAGCTAACCTTTAGTTAGTGATTTGATAAGATCAATGAAGGGCTTCTTTTACTCTCTTACCCTCCATAGACTTAATAAAATTCAGTTCTAGAAGATTTATAAGTTTACTAACATGTTAGTTAGTGGATATGCATATTGTATACCATTTGATTGCATTTCTAAATGAAAACAAGCTGTTCCTAGCTAGGGTCCATTCGCAGAGGAACTGATAATTTCACAATCAATATTACAATCAGAAGTATATGAATCAATTAAATAAAATGAAGAAGCACAAAAGACATTTCAAGAGAATCAGATTTTAAAATAATGGTAGTTTTACTGATAATAAATAATTTATATATATATCTATACTGTAGCATTGCAATGCCATCTGCCTTCATCTCTTTACATATTTTTTAGATGATAGTCCCCTCCTATAGATGTAATAAATCATTCATCTATACACTCCACAGGCGAGCTGCATTGTGTGGTAATTGGAAATGTATATTTAAAAATGTATGCACTACTGTTGCATATACTGTTTCCTTCATCTTTTTGTATGCGGATACAAAATAAGCTTTGCATTCGGACAAAATGAATACAGAACAGTCAGACCAGTACTTTTCAGCAACTGAGCTTTGGTAAATAAATATATATTGAAGTATGTAACTTGTAAAAAGAATATAGAGCTTGTCATCAGCTGGGTGTCAGATGTAACTGAATAAATAATATTTCTGAACGAAGAATGGCTATGTCTTTATGTAGCTCTATCTTGGAAATCTCAATGGCCCATCTGGTGCACGTATGCTCAGTGTATTCTGCCTGCAAAATAAATACAATATAATAATATAATTTATATTCCTCTCAATACAATGCATGTTTTTGTTAAACTGTACAATAATGTATGCGGGTTTGTTATGCAAAAAGAAAACCAATAACACTCCATAAAGAATCTTGTTAATTTATATCATGTGCATTTTTACTTTCAGAAGGTTTTTTGATTTTATTAATGGACCTTTGAATAACTAGACAAGGCAGTTTTATAGAAAAATAACCACAGCCTTTTATTCATCAACTAATATATGCAATTATGCTATAGTCATTGATCTGTTTGTTGAACTGGTAGGTCACTTGCAAGCAAATCATGTATGCAGAGAAGGTTTCCATTTAATTCTACAAAAAGCACTGGCACTGAGAAAAGTAACTACAGTTTACAATAGAAACTGCTGAAACCATTTCTCCATCCAACACACCATCCAAATAAAAAAAATTCTGTATTTATGTTGTCCATCGTCAACATCAGCTCATCTGAAAAACGTGCTTTTAATGAGACTACAGTGGCCTTTAACTGAACATTTCTAATAATCAAAACACATGAACAGTGTGAGATTATAATCTAAACATATTCTATTCAATTTGGATTTTGCAACATTGTAGCAGCTATTAGTGATATCCTTTTAGAATGCATTCTTATTGTGTCAATGAGTTAAGGATATACTCCTGTTCTAATTAGACAATGTTTATGAAAAAAATTATATCCACAGTTTTACTTTGTTTGGGGGGAGGGGGCAGATGATAATAAAATGTACAATCTTAATACATATGCTCCATAGAACAGCATACAAAATAGAGATTATTAAACAGTATTTTAAATTATTTTGTCATGTAGTCCAAGAGCTTCAGTTCCATACATTTATTAATATATATTAACTATTACAATTGGATTCTGATCATTAAGCAAAAATATTATAAGAAACTATTAGACAAATTGATACCTTCAAATAATTATGGAAGCTTTGCCCCTTAATAACCATTCATGTTGTTTGCTTGATGAAAACATTAAACAGTAAAGGAAATGTACAGTTTTTAGGAAAGTGCAGCAAAAGCAATTAAAGAAAAAAAAATGTAATTTACCCATATCGAGGATCCAACGCAATCGCCCTGGGGTGCTCCATACCACCTGCTATTAATGTAGATCTCATTTTCCCATCTAATTTAGCAACTTCTATTTGGTCCAGATTACTGTCTATCCAGTAAATGTTCCCAGCAATCCAGTCTATTGCTAAGCCCTCAGGTGTGGCTAGGCCATGTTGAATGACTACTTCAATTCCACTTACACCTAGGAAATAAAAGAATGATTTTAATAACTACTAATTACCACATGAATTCGCACATCCTCAATACCAACTGTAATCATGCTTGTCATTTAGAGAATAATTGCAGAGAGCATTACTATTAATTATCAAGATAGATCATATTCATCTTGAAAGGATGTACCGTGCATGAATACCATCTGTGGAAAATGTGAAGAAAAATGATCTCAGTTTTATGACTGATTTGCCTAGTTGATATATTGGATTTGTCCATGTTGAGTTTATGAACAGGTCCAGATTTACCATCCAAGCTGCTCATTGGCAAATTTCCCTTATCTGTGTATATATAAGATGAATGTTAAACAGGAAAGAAAAGAAGAAATAAAGTGAATGTTTTATAATATGGAGGAGGAAAATGAAGAGTGTAGTGAAGAGAGAAAAGTTGAAGGAGAGGATTGAGATGGTGGTGGCAGGAGAGCTATCGGGTGGGTGGAGAATTCATAGATGTGAAGGGGAGAGAGGATAAGAGTAAAAGATACTCATTGGAAAAATAGAGAAAGGTAAAAACAGAGAGTCAAGTAGGGTGGAGTAGTGTAATATTTCACCTTAAATGTATATTCTATTATTATAGTGAACATTGGTGCTGCATTGGATAAACAACAAATCTGCACAGAAACTATATTAAAATAAAATCAAAAAGTGCCATTTCCCCAAAAAGTGGAAAACATTTTAATCAGCAAGTAATCTGCAAATAATACTAACCAAAACCTAAAAAAAAATTTTTTTGAGAAAGCTTTAAGTCAAAAAAGGAAAACATTGAAATTCAGATGATTGTTTTGCCTAACACTAAAGACACTGGATTTAATGTGGATCTAGGATTTCTGACTCAGAAATTACTCATGGTTTCTTAGGGGAGAGGCTAAGAGTAGATGAGGAAAGTGGGAAAGGCAAAAATGTGGGAAAGGTAAGAGTAGAGAGTCAAGTAGAGTGGAGTAAAGAGATAGGAAGGATAATGGACAGAAGTAAGAAGGGGCTGGGGAGAGAAGAATGCAATTGAAATAAAAGGAAGGTCAAAAAGAGCACTGGGGAGGTGAGAGACAAAAGAAAGGAAGGAATGGGAGGGAGAAAAAAGAGGGGAGGAGGGTGGGACGAGAGTGTATTAGAAAGAGTGAATAATAATGAAAGGAAAAGGCGATAAGAAGAGGAGAAATGTTTTTATGGGAACAGGGAGATTGTGAGGAGAGGAGAGACATGTGAAGGTAGACAGGGGAAGTGAAAAATGGAAGAGGGAAAAGAAGAGACTGAGAGAGGGAGTGAAGTCAGACAGGAACGGTAACAGGACAGATTGAAGAGTGGAGTAGAAAGATCAAAAGGGGATAAGGGAGACAGATGGAAGAGGGTCGATAAAGAAGAAACAAAGAGATATGACAGGTGTTGGAGAAAAACTGGCAGGGAGAGGAGAGTGAAAGGTAAGAGGGGAATAAGAGAAATATGGAACAAGAGGTGGTTAGTGAGATTAGAAAAAAAGGAAAGAGAATGATGAGCAAAGGAGAACATGGTCAATAATACTGATGGGAAGATGAAACGGAGAGTGACGATGACAAAATGATAAGAGTGAAAGAGAGGATAGAAGGGAGAGACATCAGGGACATAGATCTGATGGCAGAAAAAGAAAGTAAAAGCCATTATAGTCTGTGTCTTTACTTAATACATAAGAATTCACTTTCCTTCACTTTCTTTGCTGTATTTGTACCAACTAGTTTAGCTGGATGTATGTACAATACTATCCTCTCTGTAAAGAAGTCTTTGCATACTACCCCTACATCTGTCATGTACCATCTCTAATTCATGGAGAAAAGAGAGAGAAATAGAATTTAACAAACAGAGAGAAACATTGAAAGTAGATTACAAAATGAAATGGTAATGAGGAAAGGGTTAAAAATAATAGGTAGAGACATAGATGTAAGAGATGACCACCACTTCATATTATCCAGCTCATGGCCTGAACTCTGTTAGACATTTAGAAAACAGCCTAGGCAAACAACTACAATAATTTCACTAAGCTTTGAGCTGTTATAGACATGGGTGAGCTGTTCTAGACATGGGTGAGCTGTTCTAGACATGGGTGAGTTGTTATAGACATGGGTGAGTTGTTATAGACATGGGTGAGTTGTTATAGACATGGGTGAGCTGTTATAGACATGGGTGAGTTGTTATAGACATGGGTGAGTTGTTATAGACATGGGTGAGTTGTTATAGACATGGGTGAGCTGTTATAGACATGGGTGAGTTGTTATAGACATGGGTGAGTTGTTATAGACATGGGTGAGCTGTTATAGACATGGGTGAGCTGTTATAGACATGGGTGAGCTGGTATAGATATGGGTGAGCTGTTCTAGACATGGGTGAGCTGTTCTAGACATGGGTGAGCTGTTCTAGACATGGGTGAGTTGTTATAGACATGGGTGAGTTGTTATAGATATGGGTGAGTTGTTATAGACATGGGTGAGCTGTTGTAGACATGGGTGAGTTGTTGTAGACATGGGTGAGTTGTTATAGACATGGGTGAGTTGTTATAGACATGGGTGAGCTGGTATAGATATGGGTGAGTTGGTATAGATATGGGTGAGTTGTTATAGACATGGGTGAGCTGTTTTAGACATGGGTGAGCTGTTTTAGACATGGGTGAGTTGTTATAGACATGGGTGAGCTGTTTTAGACATGGGTGAGCTGTTTTAGACATGGGTGAGCTGTTATAGACATGGGTGAGCTGTTATAGATATGGGTGAGTTGTTATAGACATGGGTGAGCTGTTTTAGACATGGGTGAGCTGTTTTAGACATGGGTGAGCTGTTATAGACATGGGTGAGCTGTTATAGATATGGGTGAGTTGTTATAGACATGGGTGAGCTGTTATAGACATGGGTGAGTTGTTATAGACATGGGTGAGTTGTTATAGACATGGGTGAGTTGTTATAGACATGGGTGAGCTGTTATAGACATGGGTGAGTTGTTATAGACATGGGTGAGTTGTTATAGACATGGGTTTACTTCAAGAAAGAAATGTTCTCAGTCCACTGACATCAAATATACTTTTTGATCTTATTTTTTGCTTTCATTAAAACATTTCCCATGTCCCTGGATTAGGGATTAATCTCCATGCTATCATCAGTTTGTGTACTTTTTCCCAGAAAAAAACAAGGAAATATATATTTTTTCTAATCAGTTAAAAAGCTATAGATACCGTAAACTAGTAGATGTTTTTTTGCTCATAACTAATAACCTGCAATTCTATAGTAAGAACATTTCCGGAACACCTGATATTCCTATTATCTAGAAATAATACAATCTGTATTCTAAGTATTAAACACATCATAAATATAGGCACCACATATTAATTTACATAATTACATAATTAACATAAACAATACAATTTATCGTGATTGAAGTTAACACATAAAATAAATACTTCAATTGTTGCAATCAAAAGATTCAAAATTGTCAAGTAGAGTAAAAATGTACATGTGAAATCCACATGCATATTTACATTTGAACTCAACAAAACATATTTGAAGCATTATTTAATATATGCAAAGTACAGAAAATCACCCCATACAGATAAACATTACTAATTTGTTTTTTTATATATATAATCTGTGTGAAGTTATTATAAAGATCTGAGAATTATCCCACTTCCAATAAGTCAAATACAACAATAGAAATAATATATATTTTTAAAATGAGATAGACATTTTTTTCTCTCATTATACTTTAACCAGTGAGCCTCTAAATGTCACAAAAACTGCAAGCCTACAGTGATCTTCTACTGATGTCTTCACTGTGGTAAACCTATTTTTAAATTGCTTCAAGCTATCATTTAGAAAATTGCTACAATGTACAGTAACATTTTGTGTGACTTTTTCCAACCCAGTCTATTTGAAAGTTGGCAATAAAATTAGACATAAAGTAATATGCAGCGATCTGATTGACTTTGCAGATACGTTTCAAGCAAAGTACTTATTTTGAGAGATTAGCAGGATTGACAGAAAAATTCTCATGTCAGTTCCTAAATTCAACTTGGTTGCAGCTTTCTGAGCAAATAAATTATTAGAATTATACTGTCATTTTAAGCTTTCTTCCATATAATTTAAATTAAAAATATTTTAAAACTTCATTTGAAGCCTGGCACACTGTTGACTTCAAGTTTCACCAACTAAGATTATTCATTGGTAGTGCCTGTTGGTTTATTTCACATTTGTTTGAATCAGCAAGTCAGTAGAAGGAACTTTTAATCACTTAAATTAATACATGATGTTTAGCAGTTTTATTTCACCTAAACAGTATATACTATTATTGTAATGAACATGAGCACTGCATTGGCTATGGTGGCCCGGAAATTCAATTAAAATCATATCTAAAAGTGTCATTTACACCACAGTTGGAAAACATTTTAATCAGCAGATACTACTAGCAAAAAACATCAAAAACAAATTATTTTCAGAAAACTTTGAAACTATAAAAAAAATGAAACATTGAAATTAAGATGATTATTTCTTCTAACACCAAAGACAGGATTAAATGTGGATCTAGGATTTCTGACTTATTACAGAACTTCATAGAACATATTTTTTTCCAATTTTCTTTTCATTTTAAAATAATAACTTGTGTTATTATTGTATGCATTTTGATATAGTGTTCAATTATATCTACAGGCTGTGCATTTGCAGTTTAATTGAGGATTTTATTCTGGATATTTCTTGGGTGTTGATAAAGGGATGATGCATCTCTAAAAACTGTGTCTATTTATTCTATATTGCAATACTCATTAATTATATACAAAGCCCAAAAAGCTGTGGGCCCAATACATATATCACAACAGGTCCCTCAAACACATGCTTTCAGCTTCTTCAATTGTAAGACATATACAATGCCTTGCAAAATTTTCCACCCCTCTTGGCATTTTTTGTGTTTTGTTGCCTCACAACCTGGAATTAACATGGATTGTTTGGGTTTGCGCCAGATATAGCGTTTTCTTTGATAGACGAAAAGTTAAATTTTAGTCTCATCAGAATAGAGCACCGTCCTCCATACATTTTGGGAGTCTCCCACACGCCTTTTCACAATTTCAAAACGTGCCATTTTGTTTTTTACTGAAAGTAATGGCTTTCTTCTGACCACTCTGCCATAAAGCCCAACTCTATGGAGCAGACGGCTTATTGTCGTCCTATGCACAGATACTCCAGTCTCTGCTGTGGAACTCTGCAGCTCCTCCAGGGTTACTTTAGGTCTCTGTGCTGCCTCTCTGATCAATGCCCTCGTTGCCCGGTCCATGAGTTTTGGTGGGCGGCCTTCTCGTGGCAGGTTTGCTGTTGTGCCATGTTCTTTCCATTTGGTTATGATAGATTTGATGGTGCTCTTGGGGATCATCAAAGATTTGGATATTTTTTTATAACCTAACCCTAACTTGTACTTCTCAACAACATTGTCCATTACTTGTTTGGAGAGTTCCTTGGCAGGGTTTGGTTAGTGGTGCCTCTTGCTTAGGTGTTGCAGCTTCTGGGGCCTTTCAAAAAAAGGTGTGTATATGTAATGACAGATCATGTGACACTTAGATTGCACACAGGTGGACATCATTTCACTAATTATGGGACTTCTGAAGGTAATTGGTTGCACCAGAGCTTTTAAAGGCTTCATAACAAAAGGGGGGAATACATACGCACATGACAATTTTCTGTTTTCGATTTCTAAAAATTTGTTTTATGAATACTTTTGCAACGCACTGTATACCTTGAAACCTTCAAGAGTTTAAAGATCATTTTCCAATTTGTTTTAATTATCAGTTTAACCATTATTTTCTATCCTGCCCAACACAGGTTCATTGTAACCAATCTTAGTACTTATCTGTAATTCAAGATGCATGTTGAGGTAGATTGCACATACATATTGAGATTATTGCTCACTCATGAAAAAAACAGAAGTCCTATAGACTATTTTAATGGGACATAGAATACCAATACCCTCTGTACCCCCAAAGGCAATTGTGTGTGCATGTGTATATATATATATATATATATATATATATATATATATATATATATATTGCTAGGACATGATGTTCAACATCTCTGATTTCCTTAACTTTGCAATGTTAATACGTCAGATTTCCTGCTAAGCTGTTTGTCTAATTTCCCTTGTCCATAAGGGCATCCCCATTGCTGTAGAGCTATGGTTCCTCATGGTAAGTAATCCTGCTCTACATTAGGCTTTCTTATTGGTAAGTATTCATGCTCTACATTACGCTTTCTTCTTTATCAGTATTCAAGGTCATGCTTTGGCCTTTCTAAGCCATATTTCATGGATTTTGAGCAAAATCTACTAACCTTCGACACTTCAATAGTTCTCTATAAGTCCAAATCAACCTACTCTCTACAACTCCTAAACTGGCCTTCGTAGGCCAACCTCGTTCATGCATCCCAAATCAGCCTCCGCAGGGCATGTTTTATTACGTTTTCATAAACCTCTCCCCTCTCTCCTCTACTTCACTTGGCCCTTGGCACTCTAAGCAGACTATGTAGGGCATAGCCAAAGGCCACATCTCAGCTGCATGAGGTGAGGGGGGCTTATTCACCAAACACGCTTCCATTTCACGCTTCCTACACGTCATAATTCAGCCTATGCTAGACACTACCACTGGTTAGCTCCCAGGCACACCCTTTGGCCTCTCGTCACTGTAGGAGAGAGACCCTCCCACAACTACCAGGTAACTTTATTACATGTATATATATATATATATATATATATATATATATATATATATATATATATATATACATACATATTCCTCTTATATTTAAACTGGTGTATAGCAGTAAATTATATGCTACAATGCCATATGTTAGAAAATACCGTAAATTACTATAAATTACCTTAATATAACATATTAATACATATAATATTTCAAAGATACATAATTATTCCTGCTTACCTGAAGTGTCAGATAGTTTGCCTCTGTATATCTTATCCTCTACAACATCAGTCCAGTAGAGCAAACTCTGATTAAAATGGAAATCCAGAGCTATAGTGTTTCTCAACCCAGGAACTAATAGACTGTAATCTCTTTTATGAAGGTCAATCCGTCTAATCTCATGACGGATGGAAAAAATGATGAAGGCTTCAAATGTATCTAAAAGCAAGGTAAGTACATTATCAATCACATGCTAATTTAACCAGTTTTAAAATTGCAAATAGTGTATAGAAATGGAAATCTGCAAAATATGAGATAAACATCTATTTATGTAAGTCATGTTTGCTGGATATGAAAGAAAACAACACATTCCTATCGGTCAAAAACATTCTTACTGTACTTTTTATGTTTTTTAATATCTAACATAATATGATCATAGATTTAATAAGTGCTCAAACCCATTAAAATACTTATTTAATGAATGTTACTACCAACAATTTTAGTGAGGTTATTTTTATTTATCTTTATTTCATGATTCTATTCAAAAGTGCATGTTAATAAATGTTCTTCTTACTTCAACAAAACTTTGACAGTAATAGTGGAAAGATTCTCCCTAAACTAAAGATGGCTGCCAAAGTCATCTCATGTTTCTTTAAGGGGTAGGCTAAAACATTTCAGAGTTAGTTCATCCTGGTCCTGAGTTAACAGACTTAGTAAGACTAGTAGAGCTCAATCATTTCAACCTGAATTTGCTTTGTAGAAGCTTCTTATAATCGTAAAAACTCTTGGCCCATTCTATTAGAAGCCCGTAAGTGACTCACTTCCTGTGTGTGTTTTTTTTTAAATAAATGTCTAGATGTATTCTATTGTCTCAGGCTTGCAACTTAAGTCTTTCAGCCGCCACATGCAAACCCCGCCTTTGTAAGATGGATTTCGGGGAACATGATCATATGATCTTGCAATATTTAAGCAAGCCCGTAATTTACTTTTTAGACACAGCCAACAGTAAATGAGTCTGTCATCGTGACATCAGTAAAACATGGAAGTTAGACGTAACGTGCAATCGGAGGCTGATAATTAACAAGAGACCATAAGTAATATTTGTTGATCAGGCTCGCCATCTAACACTCTATAAAATGCATTAGAGCATCTGTTCTAGTCCATGTGGGTTATATAATATGTATTTACCTGCTGAGGCCGGGAATCAATATTACTCAGATTTAAAAGTTAAAAACAATATTTTTGAATTTCTTATTTGTGGGGTTGAGACTGTTCTACAATTGTCTAATGCCTTTCCATGTCTTCCAATGCATTTAAAGTACAGTAGTGTGTGTTTAATCAAATGTCAATGGAGAGGTAAGCCATAATTTGCATCTTTGGCTTGTCAGTATGATTGTGAGTAACTAGCAATCAGAATGTGAGTAGCCAATTGAATATGTGGCAATATTAAGAGTAACTTTTAGTAAGTGTAACTTTACGATCTTGGCAATAGAATAGGGCTCCTTGTTTTTTTTTACCATTTTTTATTGGACATATTTGTTATTTTGCTGAATCCCTAGAGCACCTTTAATTCTATAGAGTACTTTTAATTCAAAACAATACCTTTAATTCCACAAAGTACCTTTAAAGGACAAGGGGTGGGGAGATAGAAACTGGGAGAGGTCAGACGGCTTTGTTGGACCACATCCTTACACCACATCCTTTCCTCTTTCTCTGGTCCAGAAGCAGATTTTTTGCTTCACAAAATGCTACCATTGTTCTTTAGAAATGTAAATGCCCCTGTGAAGATCCCAAAACGGGGGTCTATTTAGGTACAGACAATCCCTGCCTTTGGCCACAGGAATTCCCCTCTAAATAGGTGATCTTCGTTGAAGGAATGGGCTGCTCGGTATCTGGCTAACAGACCAGGAACATGTACATGTGCTTTAGCTCAGGAAAATAATAAAAGCTTTCCCGGTAAATGAAACACACCATCCTCTATGCGTTCCAAGTAACAACAACCTTTATTTCTTACAGCAGTCTATCTATCACATTTTTCATGTGCGTGGGAGGACCTGTTCAAAATCCAATCAGGATCATCCAGTAAGAGAACAGCAGACTTGAGTGATTAGAGCCAATCAGGGGTGGATAGATATGGAGGCTTGGCTTGTTCTCCCTAGGGTGGTTCTTCCCAGTGGAGGGAACCAATTTGCAACCCACACAAAGGAAAATCAGTACCCTGACATGGCCACAAGATGTCACTACTTAGCACATGTGTAACTGTCCCCAGCAGTGATTAGACACTTAGAGAGTCAGAGAACAGACCATCCCAAGTGAACTTCACACCCCTCTGATACACCACTGCAGTAGTGATGTCTCCAGCATTTGACAGATACATCAACATGTCATTTTTCTAGTTTAATTATGTATATATATATATATATATATATATATATATATATATATATATATATAAAAATAATTAAAGGCCTTTCTTTCTTGTGTGTTTTTAAAATGACCTCTGGGTATTTTTATTTTCACGTTTTGTATGGAGTGGTTATTTTGTGAAAAGTGGTGTCCAACTGGAGTACATTAACTGTCCTCATTGTGCTTTTTGATGGAGCTTCTGTGTAGATTCATCAGTAAATGTTGTTAAAAGAGACTTGAAAAAGAGAGGTATGCTCTTGAAAGCTAGTCATAAAAACTATGAATATGTTTGTCCAATAAAAAAGATATCACTATATAATGCATTACTCTGATTATTCATCTAGATTACTGGACACTCATGGCTACCTCACTCTTATATATATGAATACGTTTGTCCAATAAAAAAGGTATCACTATTCACTGCAATACTCTGATTATTCAACTGGATTACTGGACATTCACGGCTTCCTCACTCTTTATATATATATATATATATATATATATATATATATATATATATATATATATATATATATATATATACAGTATATAATGTGTGTTTATGATCATCTTTTGAGTTATTGTCTCCATGGATACCTTCCATAATAATAGTAATTTAGAGCTTTTTTTCTTAGTTGGACTCGTCATGTGCAGTTTCTTTCTCTTCCACGCTAATAATCCATTTGTCATTTTTCACATTTATTATTATAATTGTTTGCAACCAAACCTTCTCTGATCTGCCACGATTTCAAGCATTACCTATTTTGTGTTATTTTTTTAAAATAATATATGTACAAAAATCCATTCTCATAATCTCAATCCAGATGACACACATGATACATTCCCATAATTATATGGGCTGGCACTTTTTTTGCTGTGAGTACATTTCATGACAGATAATAGCATAAAGTACTAGGAACTATCACTTAAAATGTATGGTGTACATAAAATCAGATCATGCATATGCAATTTCAGAAAGACACACAGCTAAGCCTTTTCCTTTGAAAATATATTGCTTAAAAAGAAAATTTTCACTGAGTATATTCAGCAGAAGAGTTTTTGACTATAACCTAACTTACCAACACTAATGCAGGTCTCTCCATCTGGATTCAATGTCCAACCTTCATAACATGAACATTTTACAACTTGCTTGTGTTGTTCACAAACTTGGCTACACTTCAGATGCTTTGTGCAATAATCCACAACATCGCAAGTCTTGTTGTCGGTACTTAAATACATTCCCTGCGGACATGAGCATACGATTCCCCGTCCAGGTGCTACGGTGCACTGATGGCTGCAGTCTCCATTGTTCAATGAACATTCATCTGTAGAAGGAAACTCAATTTAAAATAAACTATATAACTCAAAAAAAACACACAGAAATAAAATGTCATTGCCCTCTCCACATTGCAGTAAAATGGTTCAAGTTATTGCAGTAATAATAAGTATACATATAACATTCAAAATATATAAATTGCAACTGGTTGTTGTTAAAACTTTGAATGGAAGTGCTGAATAATTGAGCTTGAAAGTTAGGTATATTTTTGCATAAGTTACCTGAAAAGATGCCCTGTATCTATAACTAGTCTTACCAAAGACAAATAATTAACTTTCACAGAGTGAAGATTAGCTGTTAGTCTCTGAAACTATTTTGATTAACCAACTGAGCTTGCACTTACTCCTTACCAGCTCTCAAATAAAGCATATTAATGGACAAATTGTGTTTTATATAATATTATGTTTTTTCTAAAGGTGTTTGAATCAGTAGACATTTCAGATTGGTATAGCATTGATTTTTCTAGAAATAATGGGATAAATTCACTGAGCTATCACCGGGACAGCAAACAATGTTAGACATTGCAGCCTTCAGTAAATTACACTGTAGTTCACGTAATGCTGAATTAATCTAGAGGTATTTCTATTAATGAAGGAGATCTTCAAATTCCTATGTTATTTTTTTTTTTTCTTTTTGAATTTCCACCTAAAAGTATGTTGATTTTTAAATAAAAGAGAAAATAATTAACGACCACAATGGTCAAAAATGTTAAACGGTTTTGGAGAACTACTACTACAAAAAAAACAATAGAATGTAAAAACCATAAAACACAATACAGCCCCTAATGTACTAATGTATTCACCAGTGGCAGATCTACCAGTGGTGCAGATGGTGTAGTGCACTAAGGCCCTTCTCTGCGGGTGCCCTGTGGTGTGTAATTTTTTTTAAAACAAATTGTTGCCTTAAATTTTTTTTTGGCATGTAGGGGTCCCACTGGGGCCTCCCACCCTGGCCCAAACCATCAAGGCCCCACTGGGGACTCCTAGAAACCCCCTGTGTCTCCTTGACAACACACCCCCCCCCCCCCCCCAGCATGAAATGTGTATGTGCCTGTTAAAAAAAGAGCATTTTTACTGTAGTTCCAAAAGGTGGCGGTGTGGTGCATTTCAGCATGCTGGGGATGTGTATCAGGGAAGAAGATTGGAGAGCAAGGACTACAAAGTACAGGGGGATGGGTTCTGTAAGGGAGGAACAAAGGATATAGGGATGGGTGCTATGTGAGGTGGGTGCAAAGAGGGATTGGGTGCTGGGCGGATGGTGATGGCTGCTGACAAGAACTGGTTGCTATGTAGGGATGGATGCTAAGAGGGGATGATGTTTATATATGTGTAAGTATGTGTAAAAATGTGTATATATGTTTATATGTGTGCGTGTGTGTATATATATATATATATATATATATATATATATATATATATACACATTTATATATACATACATACATATATACATACAGTGGGGGGGGGGGGGAGTATTTGATCAGTCTATAATGATCAGTCTATAATTGTAATTATTTTAACAGTGCGAGACAGAATAACAAAAACAAACAAGAAAAATGCATATCAAAAAAAGTTATAAATTGATTTGCAGGTCAATGAGGGAAATAAGTATTTGACCCCTTCGACTTAGTACTTGGTGGCAAAACCCTTGTTGGCAATCACAGAGGTCAGTTGTTTCTTGTAGTTTGCCACCAGGTTTAGACACATCTCAGGAGGGATTTTGTCCCACTCCTCTTTGCAGATCCTCTCCAAGTCATTAAGGTTTCAAGGCTGATGTTTGGCAACTCAAACCTTTAGCTCCCTCCACAGATTTTCTATGGGATTAAGGTCTGGAGACTGGCTAGGCCACTCCAGGACCTTAATGTGCTTCTTCTTGAACCACTCCTTTGTTGCCTTGGCTGTGTGTTTTGGGTCATTGTCATGCTGTAATACCCATCCAAGACCAATTTTCAATGCCCTGGCTGATGGAAGGAGGCTCTCACCCAAGATTTGATGGTACATGGCCCCGTCCATCGTCCCTATGATGCGGTGCAGTTGTCCTGTTACCGTAGCAGAAAAAAAACGCCCAAAGCATAATGTTTCCACCTCCATGTTTGATGGTGGGGGCGATGTTCTTGGGTTTATAGGCAGCATTCCTCATTCTCCAAACACGGCGAGTTGAGTAGATGCCAAAGAGCTTGGTTTTGCCTGGAGCATCAGGCCGAGGGAGACTGGCAGTTATTTTGTGTTTCTTCTATTTGGGAATAATCACACCAACTGTTGTCACATTCTCAACAAGCTAATTGGAGATGGTCTTGTAGCCCATTCAAGCCTTGTGTAGGTCTACAATATTGTCCCTGACATCCTTGGACAGCTCTTTGGACTTCACCATGGTGGAGAGGTTGAAATCTGATTGATTGATTGCTTTTGTAGACAGGTCTCTTTTATACAGGTAACAAGCTGAGATTCAGAGCACTCCCTTTAAGAGCGTGCTCCTAATCCCAGCTCGTTACCTGTATGAAAGACACCTTGTTGATTGATAGGGGATCAAATACTTATTTCCCTCACTGACCTGCAAATCAATTTATAACTTTTTTGGCATGCGTTTTTCTTGTTTTTTTTGTTTTGTTATTCTGTCTCTCACTGTTAAAATACACCTACTTATAGACTGATCATTTCTTTGTCAGTAGGCAAACGTTCAAAATCAGCAGAGGATCAAATACTTTTTTCCACCACTGTATATATATATATATATATATATATATATATATATATATATATATATATACACATATATATATACATATATATATATCCTTAGAGGATGAAGCAGGAAAGTGGAGCGTGAGCGCCCTGGAGCTATGCTGCAGGCAAAGGAGCTTTGCACAGGCAGGAGCACTGAGTGATTTGGTCCCGGCGAGGCCCAGCGCAAAACACTTCTTAAATCCCCCCGAAGGGGGGTCAAAACTTTTTTTTGCACCAGGGCACTCCATACTCTAGCTCCGCCACTGGTATTGACAACAGTGATCCTTTAACTATCAATGTAAAAGTCATGAAGCTTGCATAGTTTGCCAGATATTCATCCATGATTGTCCTAATATTTTTAACACACAGAATTCTGTTGTTGAATCAAAGCTGCAAGAGATAATTCAAGAGTCAATCCAATGGCCGCTGAGTTCTAAGCTGTGACATTCATGTTCTGGGCTCTTTAGCAGCTCACATCACCTAATATAAATAGATCTTGTAGCAATAAAGAGCTTTAAGAAAGCTTTAAGAGAAAAGTTTTAGAGTTTTACCTTTATACACATATTTAAGCTTCTATAAGCAATATCTTTCATATAAGAGCAACTTTATATCAAACTTCCCATTTAATGTATATATTCGTGCATTTTGAATAACATCGAAGCGAGAAACAACTCAGCCCAGTAAAGAGAAAACCTTTCCAGGGTGTGAAAAATTCCAGAAAGTTTGTACTTCTGGCTCCTACACGTGTCTATGAAAGGCTTCCTTCCAGGTTACTAGAAACAGCCAGTCTGGCTCCTATAAAATCTTCAAGTTTCCTAAGCAGTGGATTGCTTGCCCACCCCCATGTCTTTCAGTATTAGACAACAGTATTGAACATTGTAGTCATTTAATCATTCAGTCATGTCGACCCTCCATGACACTATGGACAACAGCACTCCAGGCACAATCACTAGATCTCTAAGGTTATTTTAGCAAAGATACTGGAGTGGGTTGTCAGTTGCTTCTCTAGTGGATAGCGATTTGTCTGACTTCTCTACTATGACCTGTCCATCTTGGGTGACCCTAGATGGTATAGCTCACAGCCTCACAGCTTCATAGAGATACACAAGCCGCTTCACTACAACAAGATAGCTATCCAAAAGGGGATTGAACATTAGTCCTGTCAATACCGCACCATGTAAAGACTCACTAGCTTAATCAGAACCAACACTGGTTCCTTTTAATACTGAACAGAACATATCATTTATATGATCTTCATAGATTCTGTACAGTTTTCCACAGACACAAAGTGGACCTTGTCTTTTGCTGTAAGGAGTTTCTCTGAATGCTCTTCATCTGCAGATATGAGCAAACTAGCAATGAGAGAAACATTAACTGACACTGAAAATGTGGATGATTTTCTTAGTGAAAAGGTTGGCTTTTGATGGAGCTTTTATAGTTTCTGACAGATAAAATGCATGTAAAGTTGTAAAGGCCGTGCTCAAAGCATGCAGAGGTTAGTAGCTCTGATTGGCAATTTCCAACTGGAAAGCTGAGGTTAAGAGCTAGAATAGAATCATACATTGGAGCCATAAATAACTCTTTAAGGCCAGTTTGGAGTGACTGTTCTAGTCTCGATTCATGTGATTTTATTCCTGGTGTAATTACTCTGCCATTCATTTCAGGTACTGACACAAATTGCAGGGCTAAATTAAGCTAAAATGAAGAACTAGTTTAAAAAAATAAAAGTTTGTTTACTAAAACTCTATTTCGTACATTCATTTTGTGAAAAACACCTTTTTGTTATCTCTTTCAGTAAATTATATTCTACTTTTTCACCAGACCTATGTTGTAATTGGTTTTAAAGAATTAAGTTTTGGACATGTGAAACCTGTATACATAAGTTATATACAGGAAGCCCAATTCAATTGGACATCGTAAGTCCAAAAAAGTAGGACTTACGTTTGCGGGCCTGCTGGAATGCCGCGGGAGACGCAACTTAAGGTGATATTCCATTGGCTGTGGTCGCAAGTTATGGTTCAATAGTGCAAATCGGGAACCATTGCTGTCAGACGTAGCATCTGCAGGCTTGAACAACAAGCCCGTAACTCCCGCGATAGAAACAGCAAGTGGAAACAGAGATCATGACATCAATGAGATCCTACTCCCAAACCCTGTACTTCTAAATATGGGGGAAGGTGATGAAAGGCATTAGAATTAAAAGCACCACATTCTCAAGCTTGCAAATCAATATCAGTGTTATATCGATCCCCGGCAATCAATGTGAAGTCCTACGGGCTTCAACCTCCAAGCTCGGAAATTAAACATGAGATAAAGTATTTTATTTTGGTGATGTGCGAGCTTGAGAATGTTGTGCTTCTAATTCTAACGTCACCCATTGTGTTCCCCATCATTTACAGTGCTGGATTGATTTTATATTTCCTTTCAAATGCTCCGATTTGTAAGTAAGCCCTTTGCGAGTCCTCCTTGGTCCCAGTAACCTGTGGTTAGATATTTGCCATTTGCAGGCTTGACGGAGTGGTTAGGGAGGGAGAATCAGAGCAAGTAAATTGCGATTTGCGATTTTAGCAATGAATCGCAGCTCAGAGTACGTAATCTGATCAGAGCCCGCAAACGGAAGCCAATTGCAAAGCAAAGTATCTTGCAACGTCTATTTGCAAACCCGGATCTCAAAATCGCAGCAATTGAAGGTTTAGGGCTGCTGGAGCTTTATTCAATAATGTCACACTGGTATTCAATGTGCCCCAGCTGTAACATTACTGACCCACGCACTACTCATAAACCCTTGGCTTGTTAATATAGAACACGGCATGGCTTTACGCAAAATGTGGAAATTGAGCAAAGTTACATTGCTCCATCTCCACATTCACATTTGAGAATCTCCATCCATGTACAAGGTGAAGGGAATCCCCGGGGATGCCTTTCCCACTCACTCCCAAAAGTGCCCTTCCCTGCTCACACCCGATTCCCGCTCACCGATCTACATAACCATGGGGGTCTACTAAGACCCCCGTGGCATCTAAAAAATTAACCTGGTGCCAGCATTTAAAGATTAACCCCTGTTACGGAGGTCCTTGAAGAATCCACACGGCATCTAATTAAATAGCCCCCTGCTGAGGAAGTTCTTTAAGGACCCCTGCAACATCTGATTATAAACCCTACAGAAGCCGCTGAGGCCCTTTAAGGGAGAAAGTAGTCATAAAAGCAATTTTATGCCTTTGCAGTTGCACTATAGTGCTTGCAAATCTTTTAGCCAAAATAAGTACTATTACAATTTGTGAGTAAGAAGTAATTTTGAGTAATTTAGAATGGAATAGCTATTTGGAGCAAAAGCAACTCATAATATTACTGGAGTGTGAAAACCGATGGGGAAGTAGGTGTAATATTGCGAGCAGGGGTTTACTCACAGGCATTGCAAGTAGCACACTCATAATCATGTGAGAGGGGGAAAGAATATCTAGGGAAAGTTACTGAGCACTTTATGCTTTTGTAGCTTTATGAAATGGGGAATTGAATGGGAAACAAAGCTCTTGGTTTTCATGGCAACAATTTTACAAATCAAAATGATAAAATTCTTTGGTTATGTTGCATAATACAAGGAAGCTTAATTATACTAAATATTAAAGACTAATTCAGCTTATCAATTCAGCTTATCAATCATTAAACAGACTACTGAAAATCAAGTAAAAAACATTCTAAATTAAAAAAATATATATATACTTATTTCCCTGTGTGATATGAGTTTGAATGTAACTTAATATAGGGCTAAATATTTGGTTATTATGCATATTTTTCTATATATAAAATATATGTCAACCCCTGACCTAGTTATTCTTCCAGCTGCCATCTGTCAATGAAGAATGTAATTTGTTAAATTCGGCAGATTCTGAAAGGACTAAAAATCACAAGCTCCCTGCACATTTTCCTGCACATTCTCAGCCTTTAACTTTGGTCCCCTGCTGATTTTGAACATTTGCCCACTGACAAAGAAATGATTAGTCTATAATTTTAATGATCGGTGTATTTTGACAGTGAGAGACAGAATAACAAAAAAAAAACAAACAAGAAAAACGCATGTCAAAAAAGTTATAAATTGATTTGCAGGTCAATGAGCGAAATAAGTATTTGATCCCCTATCAATCAGCAATATTTCTGGCTGCCAGGTGTCTTTTATACAGGTAGCGAGCTGAGATTAGGAGCACTCTCTTAAAGGGAGTGCTCCTAATCTTAGCTTGTTACATATATAAAAGACACCTGTCCACAGAAGCAATCAATCAATCAGATTCCAAACTCTCCACCATGGCCAAGACCAAAGAGCTGTCCAAGGATGTCAGGGACAAGATTGTAGACGTACACAAGGCTGGAATGGGCTACAAGACACTCGTCCAGCAGCTTGGTGAGAAGGTGACAACAGTTGGTGAGATTATTTGCAAATGGAAGAAACACAAAATAACCGTCAGTCTCAATTGTCTGGTGCTCCATGCAAGATCTCACCTCGTGGAGTTCCAATGATCATGAGAACGGTGAGGAATCAGCCCAGAACTACACTGGAGGATCTTGTTAATGATTTAGAGGAAGCTGGGACCATAGTCACCAAGAAAACAATTGGTAACACACTACGCGTGAAGGACTGAAATCCTGCCGCGCCAGCAAGGCCCCGTGCTCAAGAAAGCACATGTACAGGCCCGTCTGAAGTATGCCAATGAACATCTGAATGATTTAGAGGAGAACTGGGTGAAAGTGTTGTGGTCAGATGAGACCAAAATCGAGTTTTTTGGCATCAACTCAACTTGCTGTGTTTGTAGGCGGAGGAATGCTGCCTATAACCCCAAGAACACCATCCCCACCATCAAATATGGAGGTGGAAACATTATTCTTTGGGGGTGTTTTTTTGGTAAGGGGACAGGACAGCTGCACCACATCAAAGGGACGATGGACGGGGACATGTAGAGTCAAATCTTGGGTGAGAACCTCCTTCCCTCAGCCAGGGCATTGAAAACTACAAGAAACGTCTGACCTCTGTGATTGCCAACAGTGGTTTTGCCACCAAGTACTAAGTTGAAGGGGTCAAATACTTATTTCCCTCATTGACCTGCAAATCATTTTATAACTTTTTGACATGCATTTTTCTTGTTTTATTTTTTGTTATTCTGTCTCCCACTTTTAAAATATGCTTACAATTAAAATTATAGACTGATCATTTCTTCGCCAGGTCTCAAACGTTCAAAATCAGCAGGGGATCAAATATGCTTTTCCCTCACTATATATATATATATATATATATATATATATATATATATATATATATATATATATATATATATATATATATATATATATATATATATATATTTCAATGGTGCTTTAGAAATCTGGTTTGCCAATAATTGTAATATTTTAATATTTTACAGCAATAGAATCTAATGAGTTTCTGGTTTAAATTGAACAAAATTGTAGGAAACTGATGCAAGTGAAATGCATTAGCAACCCCTCTCGCATGACCATGATGGAAGATATTTCAACATAAATTAGGTTTTGCTTTGCTAATGAATGAACTATTGCTTCCGGGAAAAATTTGCATTCTATCATAATTTTAATTTTAATGTCATGCCATGGAAAGTAAAATGTGATTATACATTATGATAGCCTACTAGTGTTGGTTAGACTATATTCTGAATTTATGTATATACTGTGTCTTTAGTAAAGAAAACATTATTGGAGAATACCATTATAGGGATAAGATACCTTATTTGTCTAGTATGAATTTAAAGTACCACTGAATAAGAAGTTGTGGTAGATCTTTTAATTAGGCATGGACCATTTCTAAAAATCCTATCGAGTGATTTGAAATGACAAAAATCAGTATTAATCATAGATTTAAACATTAACTTCTAAGTCTGCAAAGGCTGATCTCAACTGCCTGTGAAGTTCTCTTTGGGGGGGGGGGGGGCAAGTGCAGAATGACAGCAAAGTACAGAGGGTGGGTTCTGTTAGGGGAAGCAAAGGAGATAGGGATGGGTGCTATGTGAGATGGGTGTTATGTGAGGTGGTTGCTGAGGGGATGGATGGTTACAAGTATTGGGTGCTATGTAGGGATGGATACTAAGAGGGATTGGTGCTTTGTGGGGGTGGATGTAGAGAGGGACTGCTGTGTAGAGATATCAATTGGATATGTTTATATATGAATATAAATGTATATGTGCTGTTATGGGAAGGGGAGCTGTTATGGGAAGGGATATTAGGGAGGGTCGCAGAGTTAATTGGTACTGCTCCACCACTAATAAATAGTATGGCAGTGGCTCTGCTTTGAAGGCTGTACTAAATGGTCATACATTAGCTTCTTTCCAGAGTTGACAAATTAAGAGCACTGTTTGGACCAGGGTCCAACATTTTCACATTAAAGGCCATATCGATTTTTTTTCTCACAGAAGGAATTAGATTAATCAAAATTGAAGTACCGTCTTTGGTTTGGAGTAGTGGGTGGCCACGTTATATGCAATGGAGGGCTGCAGATTGACCTTCAGGTTATGTGTTATACAGGGGTTTGCACACCTATCCTCATGACCTACCAGATAGGTCATGATTTTGTTCTAACACTGTTTGAATACAAATGAGTGCAATTAGAGTCTGATGAATGCTAAACCCCAATCCTGGTCTGTTTGGTGGGTCTTGATGAGAGGTTTGGGAACCTCTGGGTTTTACAATACTTGTTTATACACAAGCTTGTCTCTCATTATTTAGCACTGTATCAAAGCAAAGGATGTTCCCACTATGTTGATAATCTCATTTGCAGGGCTGGATTTTACATTAGGAACAATAAGTAGCTGTCTATGAGTGCCATACATAAAATCACCAACCTTTATTGATAATTTATGGTATATGCATAATTTGCTGACTGCATTCAATTTCTAACTCGTGGGCTAATTAATACAAACTTTAATATTAAAATACATATGTGTGAGTTTGGAGGCACCTGAATCTTGCCTGGGGAATCTCAGATGTAAATCCAGCCCAGCTTAAAAATCTTGTAAGGAAGCAATTCAATTGTTAGTTGTAATGCTAGTGTTTGAAAATAATTGTAATATTCATTTTTTTTCTTAAATAATTTTTCCAGATTAAATATGCTTTGCAAGAGATCACTAAAGGCTACAGTGACTATTTACTATGGATGGGAAATGTTGCGACAACAATCTCAGAAGTACTTCACAGCCCAAGTAAAGCTCTTGGTGAGTCTACCCGTTGAATAGGAGTTTTGTTAGCATTAACTAAAACATAAACAGCCTTATTAAATTGTGATCTGGCCAATTGAATAGGGCTCTATATAAGCACAGAGCATATTTTTTACAGAAGTTTTTAGTTAGTGAACTTCTATCCAAAAGCAAGGTCTTCACTAACTAAAACCTGTAAAACAAATATGCTCTGTGCTTATATAGAGCCCTATTCAATTGGCCGAATCGCAATTTAATAAGGCTATATTATACAATTGAGTGTACTTTTAAACAAGCAGAATTTAAACAATACAAAATATATTTTATTATAAATAAATTATCACTATGTATGTACAAAGGGATAACAAACACTTATTAACTTTTGAAATACCTTTTTCATTCAAACAAATTAGAGTCCCTTTAAATGTCAGAGACTGCAATAACAAACAACTTAAAGAGACATAGCATATATCCCATGTACAGTATAATTTAAAACAATTATAATATCAAATCATTTTTCAATTATTTCTTCTGCAGTAAACATTGAAATCTGCAATATTTACTGACCTTTCTGATCCACTTAGCTTGGACTGATATATTTTTTTTAATGGGGTCATTACATAGCTACATAGTTATTGAGGTTGAAAATATGCAGATTAATTGTTAATTGATCCAGAGGAAGGCAGACAGAAATATTTGAGGTTATTAGGTTATTGTTAGTAAGTATTTATACCTTGGGTTTCTAAATGTTTTGTTTTCAGTGTAAAGCCATATGAAACTCAAGGTAGTACAGACGGTCCCCGGGTTAGGTATGATATACTGAAAATGTCTTTAGGTCAGATCCCTGGTGAATAATAATGCTATAATGGTTGATATGTGGTGATAATGATACATTGTAATACTGTAATAATAATAATAATACCACTGTACTGTAATAATAATTCAAACATTAAACAGAACATAAAAACAAAAAAGCCTTGAGAGCCCGTTCTTAAGTATGGGTCGTCTGTAACCCTGGGACCTCCTGTAATTTTATGAAACCCAATGGAGTAAATATCCTAATTAGCTGATCATAGTCTAGTTGATGTGCAATATAAAAACACTGGTAATATCTAGAGAACTTGAATAAATATGTTTTAAACAGAAAAATACCACAAATTTCGCCTTCATCAGATCCATCGGGACAATCTCTTCTCCCATTGCAGAGCTTCTCAGGCTGCAGGCAGATGGAGGTATCATTAGCACAAGGGTATTTGGGTGGTCCACACAAATAACCGTCGCAATTCTCCTCATCTGAGTGATCCTCACAATCAATATCTCCATCACATACCCATGCATTGCTAATGCATCTCCCTTGGAAAACAGAAACAACACAGAAATCAGACACCTAAACAAGGGGAAAAGGTCATGTAAGAGGACAATGAAGTCCTACATTTTCCATAATATATTTAAAATAGCATATATATTTTTGTACTTCACAATATACATATACATGAAAAAAGCTTTAGGGCTACAGAATATAGTTTTATTTTCCTGAAGTGACAGCTTCGAAATGCGTTGGCAACTCCTTCTCCTGACATGCAATTAAAGGGACTCTATTATCACAAAATCTATTTTTATATTTATTTTTAAGGAGTATAAATATGTACTGTAATTCATAAAATATTTAGCATTATTTGTGCTGTATTATTATGCAAAAAATATGCTGCCAATTACTATTGGCTGTTTGGCTGTTTGGATTGCTAATTAGTACCATAGTTGGCTTGTTCTGATGTAGTAAAAACAATGTACCTCAGTGTTATTATGACATTAGATCTTGTCCCATATTCATATAAAATACTCTGATCAACAAATTAGTAAACAGAGCCACACATGGCCTTGAATGAGCTAAACAAGCAATGCTGCATATATTTGGAATGATTTACTTTTGAGAAAAATGGCCTGTACAATACAGAGATATTATTCAGTGATCTTTCAGATAAAACCAACTTGTTTTGGTAATAATGTCCCTTTTAAATGTATAAACAAGTCTATCTCAGTAATAATATATATATATATATATATATATATATATATATATATATTACCCTTTTTTATATTATTATTGTTATTATTGTCTTTATGTTATTATTGCTCACTCCACAGTGTAAGGTCAAGGGTGGAGCTTGTGAATATTTAAGTTTTTTAAATATTTTTTTTCTTTATTTAAATGACACCTACAATCTTCTAAGCAACTTTTTTTTTTTTAAAGTCTGAGCTTAAATGATCACTAGACTTTACATTTTTTTAAACTAACAATACAGGAAAAACTAAATTGCTGCTGGGGAAAGCTGTTTCTCCACCTCTTAAACTAAATGGAGCTGGACGAAAACCTTGTAGAGTGATTAAATAAATAAATAAATAAATAAGATGCATTTGCTTAACTAATTATATTCTAACTTAATATTGTTAAAGTATGACCCTTCCTCAATGCTTATTGCCACATTAAGACCCAGATCAGGGCAGGCGGAGAAGCAAACAATTTGACCTAAAAGATTTTATATGTTTTCTAGATTTTATAAGCTATAGATCATTGACTTTGTTGCAGGCAAAATAGCTTTTTTAATGTTTAAAAAAATGACTTTAAAAAAACATGGTATAATTGTTTATATCATGGTATAATTGTTTTAACTTCAATGTCCACTTTCCAGTGGCCTTTAACCAGTTTCAGTAAATGCATGCTCCCATTATGGGAAATCCTCATATTTTAAGGACTTCTACTCCTGAAGACATATTAATGTCTGATTGGCATTGAAATCCATATTGATTTAATTGCAGTTGTTGACATATGTTTCCTGACCAATATCAATCTTTGTGAATCCAGCGTTTCCCGAACAAAATATGCAACTTGCTAGTACTTTAAGTATGGCATTTAAATTACAAATTGATACATTATGCAAAAAGCTCAGGGGACACACTTTCTATAACAAAGAAATTCAGAGAAGGAAATCAGATTAATTAAATACATTTTACTATCAAGCATCCGAAAAAGAAAAGAAGAATATCAATTCTGTTCTTGGCCCCTGCGAGAATCTTCTGTTATAAATAGAAATAAATGTGATGAAACAAGATTGTCAAGGGCTGAATTTATTTAGGTTAAATTATTTCTTTCATAGATTTCAATGTTTGCAATAACATTCATTACATGACATGGAATTTCTATGCAATTTAATTACCAAACATGATGGGCAAAAAATCCAAAGGGAAAAACACAAGACTCAGGGTTTGCAGAACAACTGAAAGTACTATAGTTTCAATATTATAGTAATTGCATGTAAGCACAAGGCAGGGCCACCTCTACACTATGTGCAAAAACCATGGAAGACACCAATGAATCCAGCTTACAAGGGGCGCCATCAATGTTGTACAGAATTTATGCATATGGTCAGAGCTGAACAATTTTCCCAACATTTGGCAGTACAGGGGGTCCCTGGGTTATGGACGACCTGACTTTATATATATATACTAGAATATTGCCCATCAAAAAATGACAGCAGTAAAAGTGTAAGAGAGCTAGGGGTGTTTGGTGTATATAATGTGGCTGATGTAGCGTCGTTTGTTTTCTATGTCGTGCAAGTTTTTCATAATATTAGTTTTCTATGTCATGCAAGTTTTTGGAATATGCGTAGCTGTTTGGTGGTCTTTTTTGGACTATCCGTAGCTGTTTGGTGGTGTTTTGCGTGTTTATGGTAGTGTTTTGCGTGTTTATGGACCTTTAGCCTCGTTTTCATTTTGTTCGGCAGCCATTTTTTCTCTTGCTTATGTGATTTTCGGGTCTCTAAACTCTGAAATTTGTGCTTAAATGGAGGTGTAACTACACTTGCAGAGGTCCTCGGTGCCCCCCCTTGCTGTGAGTAACCTTTTTATGTGTTTGTTGTTTGTATTTGTTGTGTTTGTAATGTTTTTGGTGTTGCGCGGGTTGCGTCCTTGTTTTCTAATCTCATAGTTTTTTTTTCGGCAAATCCGTAGGTGTTTGGTGGTGTTTTGCGTCTTTAGACTGCTGTAGCCTCGTTTTCGTTTTTTTGGGCGGCCATTTTTTCTCTCGCTTAGAGAATTTTTTCGTGTCTAAACTGCTTTAATTTTATTTAACTTGAGGTGTAACTTTAGTTTTTGAGGTCCTGGATTCTCCCTCTTGCTGTAGGTAAGCTTTTTATGTATTTGTTGTGTGTATTTGTTGTATTTTTGATGTTTTGATGTACGCGTGTTGCAGCCGTTTTTTGCGAGGTCGTAATGGGTGGTAACATGTCTCGTATTTTGTTTGCGTTACGACTAGATGAGTTTATTATTATTATTATTATTATTATTATTATTCAGGGATCCGAGTTACATACAAATCCGACCTAAAAACGTTCTAACGGATGTATTGCGTCATCACCCGGGGACTGTATTTTGGTTTTATTTTTATTTCAGTTTCTTTGTGTTACTGACATATAGGGCCTCATTCAGTTCGGGGCCGCTACTTGCAAGTAAATTCCTGGTTTGCTACTTTTGAGCTACTTGCTCTAGTAGCTCTACTTTTACTTAGCTATTCAATTGACCGGAGCCGCAAGTTAGTCCCTCCTTCCGATAATTGCAAAGCCTGCCATCGGAAGTAGCATCTACTGGCCTGAACATGAAGCCTGTAACGCCCCCTATCGAAACAGCCAATGGAAACAGAGATCATCATTATGACATCACTGATTCCAACCTCCAAGCCCGTATGACTTGGTAAAATGCAGCCTACAACAATGCTGCAGCGTCCCCACATTACTCCCATGATGCGGGAGTCCCGATCGGGACGCCCGCAGTGTCTATACATCACCCCCATGATGCGGGAGTCCCGATCGGGACCCCCGCAGTGTGTATACATCACCCCCATGATACAGGAGTCCCGATCGGGACCCCCGCTGTGTCCCCACATTACCCTCATAGTGTCTCCACATCAACACCTTGCTGCAGGAGTCCTGATTAAGACCCCTGCAGCATTTAAAAATGTTAAATTTCCTGCTGCGGGTCCTTAAAGGGCCTGCGACACATGAATGGTTACCCCCATGTCGTGGGGGTACAGTAAGTACCCCTGCAGCAACTAAAATTAAGCCCCCATGCTGTGGGGTCCCCATAGGAGTATCCCCACATTAACCCTTGCAGCAGGGGTCCTGCTTGGGAACCCCAATGCATTAAAAAAATGCAAACGTCCTGCTGTGGGTCCTTAAAGGTCCGCAAGCACACCAATGCGCAATCCCTTACATTACCCCACTTAAAATTAACACCCCCAATGCCATTGGGACCCTTGCACCCTACATTGACCCTTGCTGCATTTAAAATGCAAAAATGCTGCCTCGCAGGTCCTGAAAGGAGCTTTACGGGTCCTCAAAGGACCTGCGCTAAATAAGAAAATTAACTATAAGTATCCCTCGGCACCTAAAATTAACCCCATCACTCATGGGAGTCAATATAGACCCTCGTAAGACTAAAATTACCACCCCCAGTCCAATAGGGCTCTATATAGACCCCTATAGGACACTATTAACCCCTATGTTAACACTATAAGTACTTTTATGTAGTTAAATGCCTTTATAGCCCTTATCTTGCACATTAAGCTACAGATAGATTACACATAATCATAAGAATGCAGTGCTAACAAATGCTGAATAACTAGGAAATGATACACTGTAGAAATGGTTAGTACAGTGTATAATTATTTTTTTATGTTTTCAAGAAGAAATACACTGATTTGTGTCCCTTTGATATGGACCAGTATATCAACATTTTTTTCATAATAATGGAGGCATGGATAAGTAGTATATTGGGATGCCTATGTCAACAATAGTAAATGAGAAATGTGTCATTAAAAAATATTTTTTTACTTATCGGCTTTATCCCCAATAAGTTTATTAATATAGTCATGACTTAATATAAAACATAAGTCACTTAATACCAAACCCCGGAAGGAGAGGAGCAAAACTATTACAAGATGGTGTATGTCATCAATATGGAATCGCCCATGGGTGTGTGAAAGGTTGTGGCTCAAAGGGGACATGAGTTAAATCAACTGTTGCTAAAAGAATCCAAAAATATGGAGGAGGATATAAACAAGGCTGTTGCCTATAGACAGAACTTCTGATTTTACTGTAAATCCCAGTCTATTTTATAACTTTTCATAACCAGCAAATCACTCTGCTTGTACTCAAAACTTATATCCTGATTATCTAGATCTCCGATTAGCAATTTATCCACCTCTGCCTCTCTCCCAAGTTGACTTCACCATTTTTCAGTAAAACTCAAAGCCAAAATTCATTTTGTAGTCCTTTTAAGACTATGGAACAAAGTGAAACAGGTTTCCTGCCATTGGTTTAGTGGATTTTGCCACTGTGATATGGCAAAGATACTAAGCTCATTGTCACTGTTTAGTACATAAACCAGAAGTACATCAGTATACTAAATAGCTTACAACACACCCCACAACATGCACAGTCTCTTGAGCCAATGCGAAAGGCTAGTCAACTCTATCATAGCTTAGTACATCTTACAATGCCCTTCAAGCTTCCATTTCGCCAAGTTGGTTCTATAGTCATTCCTACATTTTTGCATTCGCATTGATCATTTCTAGATCAATTCTACAATGTACAGAGTGAGATGTTCATATTATTTCTGATAGAAATTAAAAAAATAAATTACGTATATATTGATTTGTTAAAAAGCAACATATACAGGTAATTTGTTGTTTTTGATCAGTTCAGCCATGTCCGACTCTCCCTGACACTATGGAACACAGTACACCAGGCATGTCTTGTGTCTGGTTGTGCTTATTCATAAGGTTTTCTTTGCAAAGATACCAAAATGGGTTTCCAGTTCCTTCTCCAGTGGGCTGTGATTTGTCTGACCTCTCTGCCCATCTTGGGTGACCCTAGCTCATAGCTTCATTTGGGTAAGCAAGCCCCTTCATCCCGACAAGGTAGTGATACAGAAGGAGGCAGGTAAATTACTTTCTGTTATATCGACAACAAAATAAATAAAAATATTCTTTGCTTCTTTTGGGGGTTTTTTCACATTGATTTAACTAAAAACATTCTTACATTATTTATTTTGTAATTCTGAATATTTTTGGCAACATTCATTACTTGATTGCAAATGATTTGCATGCAGCCTGTTTACCAAACAAGATGCACAATTGATTCACATGAAAGAAAAAAAACACGTCTTTTTTGGATTTGTTGTTAATAACTGTCACTACACGCAACAAGAAGAACTGAAGCTTGTATGATATAATGCTAAGTTCTGAAGAACCACAGAACGAGAAATTGATTTCTCTCAAATTGCTGCTTCAGTGAGTTTGTAAAGCTAGTTTGGGTTTGTATATTGTGTTCGGTCAATTGGCTGGAAAGTCACATGGGACCAAAAAGAGGAATAAAGGAGAACTCAGAGGTGCAATTAGTCTGCACGCAGAGGAGAACACTTCGGAAAGTAAAAAAGCCTAAAATGAACAAGCACTCATTAAAGTAAAAACACAATGATTTGCCCACACTATAATAAACAACAACAGAAAAACAGATTTTTAAGTCTATACACCTATTTATTCTATCCATTCTCCTACCTACATTAAAAGCTCAGTTTTACAGAATCACCATGGTCATATTTTATTTTATTCTATATGGTCTTATGAATAACTAAACTTAAAAATGGGCAACATGGTTTTAGAATACAAAATATAAATACATAAAACACAACCTCTACATTTTTAGCAGATATATGTAATTATTTATATTGTTTTATTTGTTCTGACTTGATTCTGTCTGCTCGTTTCTCACAAAGTTGTGTTGTGTACTTTTAAACTAATGAGCAGATAGAAGCTATGTTTCAACATCTTCCCTTACCACAATAAGCTCATCCACAGAAACCAAAATCGTAGATTCCACAACAGCATAATTGCATATAAAAGGTTGTGTCCTTTCAAACTAATAAGTTTTCATTTAGTCCTGTTCACTGCACTTGCAGTTTTAGGTGTGACATTCCTATAGAGCAGATAGAAGCTTTGTTTGTTTTCAACGTCTCCCCTTACCACAATTACCTCAACAACAAAAACCAAACTGGTAGATTCCTCAACAGCACAATTGCATATTAAAGGTATGCAGCCTTATTAAATTGTGATTCGGCCAATTGAATAGGGCTCTATATAAGCACAGAGCATATTTTTTTTACAGAAGTTTTTAGTTAGTAAAGACCTTGCTTTTAGGTAGAAGTTCCCTAACCAATAACTTCTGTAAAAACAATATGTTATGTTCTTATATAGAGCCCTATTCAATTGGCCGAATCGCAATTAAATAAGGCTGATGATATGTACTGTATATAGTTGCCAATTTATATGTGGATTGCTACCTTGTTGTGGTGAAGGGGCTTGTGTACCTCAACAAAGTTGTGAGCTATACCATATAGGGTGACCCAAGATGAGCATTTAATATTGGAGAGGTAAGAAAAAGCCACTGGAAAAGGAGCTGGCAACCCACTCCAGTATCTTGGCCAAGATAACATTATGGATATGCATAACCAGATACATAACATTAGATGTGCCTGAAACGCTGTAGCCCATAAGGTCACGAAGAGTTGTACACAAATGAACGAGTAAACAACAACAAAATTACATGTGTAGTTCTTCCCAAGATTATTTTTTAAATATCGGACCACAGTGGCCATTTTAATAATCACCAAGTATACCCTTAGGCATATCTCACACATTATATAATTCCTTTATTTCACCTATCTTCCACACTTTCTGTAAAATACTTCAACACCGACTCTTATATTTTCCAGTGTCATGTCCTCTTGTAGATGTAAATCGTTTTATATATAAAATGATCACTATAGTTGTTGCTATATAATAATTTATTTTATACTAATTATGCACATATATATATATATATATATATATATATATATATATATATATATATATATATATATATAGTATACATAGTTATATATAATTTATAGTTATATATGTATTGTTGTTGTTAAGTCCTTCAGTTGTGTACGACTCTCAGTGACCATACACCTCAACACGCCAGGCACATCTATGTCTCTGGTTGTGCTTGTCCATATGGTTTTCTTGGTAAAGATGCTGACCATGATTTGTCTGACCTTTCTGATATGACCTGCCCATCCTTTGGTTTAGCTCACAGCTTCATTGAAGTACACAAACACCTTCACCACAACAAGGTACGGATCCGGAAGGGGAGTATATATTAAAAAGCAGAACAAAATAATAGTAATAATATTTTTTTTTTTTTTGCATTCCTTATCCTTTCAATCTTGAAGAGATGAGGTAAATGTACTAAGATTTGATTTCTCCACAAACTCTACCGTTTAATAGATATGGCCCATAGACTTCACTGTATGGATTTACAGTGTGCAGCTCCCAATCTAGGCTAACTATTCAGCAGTCATATAGTTCTTGGGCTTGGTGCAATTAGCACAGGCCTTTAAATGAATATTCAGCATTCTAATTATATCTAAATTGCCCAGTGAGAGTTTCCCTAAAGGCGCCCTGGATAATGCCACAGCCTACTTATTTTTTAAATCTAATTCTTTATCTAAATAGCAAATTAATGCCTCTTCAAACTATCATACCTAGCACTAAACTAGTAGTGGCAGCAAATAATTAGTTTCTCTGTACGTGCAGTAATTATAACTTGTTAGAGCAGGATATAATAAAGTTGGGATTTTCTAGCATATTTTACTCACTAAATGAGACTGTGGTTAGGCACATTTTTTAGCCACAATTGCAGTTTTACAATAACTGAAATAGAAATATTATCAGTATATGGCTGGCATTTATAGCAGCGAGATCCACCTTATTATTTATTTCATTATGTTAACTCCCTGCCACAATAGATATAACAGCAACTTATGTTTGATATTTAGATTGAATTAATATTAATTAATTTATATTATGTTTAAAACTTAGATGTAATTGACTGATTAAATATGAGTTTAATTTAAGTGCTTTCACATTATTTTACATCTCACTACAATCCAGATTGCAATAAGGAACACAGAGCATGCCTTGATAGGGCTTGGAGTAGAGGAATGTAGGCATCTTTGTAGATGGTAACCTATCATTACATCACAATACTTGAAGGGACCATTTTCATATATTTTCTTTAGTAGATTACGTAAAGTCTTGAGATGTACTGAGCTATGATAGATGGAGGCATATTGATAGAACTTGTAGTATATTTTCCACAATTATACAGAAAGAAAGAGAGATAGATAGATAGATAGCGAAGCGAGGGGCCGCATTTGCGGAGGTGACGCCTCACAAGAGGTTACAGACACCCACAGAAGCAGGACTTTGAAAAAATAGATCTAACACCCAATGACTAAGAACGGACTTACACAAAAAAATACGAGCCGCGGGACTTAGCAAAAAAAAACATTGCGAACTTGCAAAAATACGACTTTAACGGCCAAACAGCGTGCAGCTAAAAACATTAAAAAACAATAAATACATACAAACATGACATAAAAAGCTTACCCACAGCAAGGGGGCACCCAGGACCTCTGCAAGTGAAGTTACATCTCAATTTAAGTCCAATTTACCGAGTTTAGACACCCGAAAATCCCCTAAGCGAGAGAAAAAATGGCCGCCGGAAAAAAACGAAAACGAGGCTACACGACCCTAAAGCCGCAAAACACCACCAAGCACATACAGCTTTTCCAAAAGGCCGTACGAAGTACAAGATACACTTTTAGCAAGGACGCCAAATAATTCACACCCGCGCACCACATACACATTCGCCACCATTTTACAACACTAACTTACAGAATGCGGAAGTACACAGCTACACTAACGGCTTCCCTTCGCGCACGCAGCTTATTTACACTACACACTGCACACATTACTAACACTTACACCTCAGCTCCACAACAGTGCAAACCTACATTGGATGCTGCAGGAACTTCAAAACAGATTGTCAGCTCTTCAGCACAATGCTTCCTGCATATATTACTTACAAATAGGTATAGTATATTAATTTATTTATTACTTATTTAATTAGCATACAAAAATATATATATACACAAAAAAAACACTATCTCAATAAACGCAAAAGCCATTCACTGCGCACCTCACAATGAGCGCCAACGCTGCTCATAGGACACAAACTACACCGGGGACAGCCTTGCAATAAGCGCAAAAAGCAGATCAGCGACGACCTTACAATGACAGCAAAAGCGCCTCAAAAATATACAACAACCAAGAAGCTCACAGGCCAAAGGCGCTCAGCGTGCGGCTTGCAATGAGCGCCAAAGGATGTTAGACCACCCAAAAAATTAATGTCTGTGGCAGACAGCATTACCTGCCTTACAATTTTATTGCCCTGTCATTTTTGACGGGCAAGTCGCTAGTAATGTAATAAAGAACACAGCTTATTGCAGTATTGCAGTGGGCAGGAGCTGCAGACAAGCAAGGATTAAGCTTTGTAAAACAGTTTACAGATCAGGCTATTATTATTCAACAGGTTATTCAGTCTAATTGCCTCACTTATATCTAGTTATTCTATTTCTGATTATTTAAATTTAAATTAAAAAGAAATATATATATATATATATATATATATATATATATATATATATATATATATATATTAATATATATATATATATATTGTAACAGGGCGCCCCCTTCTGGCGGGGTTTGCGTCCTGCACTTTCTTATCTTTTCTTTATACAGGGAGGAAGACACAGCAGGCTTGTTCAAAGTTGAGTTGTACTGCTATTTTATTCATAGCACAAAAATAACAAAAACAGTGCTTGTATTCAGCAAATAAAATAAAACCCTGCATAAACGTGCTGACTAAACTCTGCAACGCCCTGACTATATCCGGCCAGCTTCTCTGGCTCCGGAGAGTGCCACCTTGTGGCCAGGGAACAAACAGTCTCTTGTTTGCGTTATATCGCCACCTTGTGGCCAGGAAACAAAACAGTCTTTGGATGTCTTTTCCTCTATGGCTTCTGCCAATAGTGGGTGAAGCATAGGGCCCACCCTTCTCTCCCTTGCTTCACCCCAGGGACCCTTGACACCTTCTTGTGTTGAGGGAAGGTTATGCTTACTTAGCACACTCTTCTCCCTGGGGCATTTGTAATCCTTTTTCGGGTGTGCTCAAAATACATGTAGGTGGCACCAACCTTGTATCCCTTATTGCATCCAGCTTCCTAGGGATGGGGTCTTTGGATAATCCTTCCTCGGGGGAATATTTCTGATACCTCCGAAGTCCTCTCTGTGGACACACGCTGGAATATAATAGTCTTCCTGACTGTCTCGCTCCAGCACAAATCCCAGCTCTCTGGATCCCAGAGGCAGCTGAGCTGTTCAGGGCTTCCTGCTGCAACACACACAGCCCACGGCTCTTAGGCCCAAGCCTAAGTGAGAGAAACTCCACCCCTCTCTCTGCTGCTTTTAAAGGCAGTATCCAGCTGGGTTTCCATTTAGCCTCTGATAACTGTCTGGATTTAACTCTTTCCATTCTCTTACAGAGCTCTCTTGTGACCCCTAGTGGCACTCCATCACAATATATATATATATATATATATATATATATATATATATATATATATATATATATACACACAGTGCCTTGCAAAAGTATTCACCCTCCTTGGCATTTTTCGTGTTTTAAATAAATAAATAGGACAAAATAACAGAAAAAGAGAAATTTGCATAACTATTCACCTCCTAAAGTCAATCACAGCATCAAGTCGCTTTGGATAAGTCTCTATGAGCTTGCCACATCTTACTCTTACCACTGGGATTTTTGCCCATTCCTCCTTGCAAAACTGCTCCAGCTCCTTCAAGTTGGATGGTTTGCGTTTCTGAACAGCAATCTTTAAGTCTGACCACAGATTTTCTGTTGGATTGAGATCTTGGCTTTGACTAGGCCATTCCAACACATTTACATGTTTCCCCTTATACCACTCAAGTGTTGCTTTAGCAGTGGGTTTATGATCATTGTCCTGCTGGAAGGTGAACCTCCGTCCTAGCCTCAAATCACGCACAGAGTGGTACAGGTTTTGCTCAAGAATATCCCTGTATTTAGCGCCATCCATCTTGCCCTCAACTCTGACCAGTTTTCCAGTCCTGGCTGTGTTCTTTGGGTGATGTGATATGTTGGTTTTGCGCCAGACATAGCGTTTTCTTTGATGGCCGAAAAGTTAAATTTCAGTCTCATCAGACCAGAGTACCTTCCTCCATATATTTTGGGAGTCTCCCACAAGCCTTTTCGCAAACCCAAAATGTGCCATTTTGTTTTTTGCTGAAAGTAATGGCTTTCTTCTGGCCACTCCCAACTCTTTGGAGCGTACGGCTTATTGTCGTCCTATGTACAGATACTCCAGTCTCTGCTGTGGAACTCTGCAGCTCCTCCCTTAGGTCTCTGTGCTGCCTCTCTGATTAATGTCCTCCTTGCCTGGTCCGTGAGTTTTAGTGGGCGCCGTTTCTTGGCAGGTTTGCTGTTGTGCCATGTTCTTTCCATTTGGTTATGATAGATTTGATTGTGCTCCTGGGGATCATCAAAGATTTGGATATTTTTTTATAACCTAACCCTGACTTATACTTCTCAACAACATTGTCCCTTACTTGTTTGGAGCGTTCCTTGGTCTTTATGGCAGTGTTTAGTTAGTGGTGCCTCTTGCTTAGGTGTTGCAGCCTCTGGGGCCTTTAAAAAAAAAGGTGTGTATATGTAATGACAGATCATGTGACACTTAGATTGCACACAGGTGGACATCATTTCACTAATTATGTGACTTCTGAAGGTAATTGATTGCACCAGAGCTTTTTATGGGCTTCATAACAAAGTGGGTGAATACATGGGCATATGCCAGTTTTCTGTTTTCTATTTCTAAAAAAATTAGTTTTATATATGTATTTTACTCATTTCACTTCATCAACTTAGACTATTGTGTTCTGATCCATCCCATAAAATTCAGATTAACAAAATATTGAACTTAAGGCTGTAATGTAACAAAATAGGTAAAATGTCAAGGGAGGTGAATACTTTTGCAAGGCACTGTGTATATATATATATATATATATATACACACAGTGCCTATACTGTATTTCTGAGAAATTTGAACTGGAAATAAGTTTTCATCAACTTATTTTTAAACATTCAAATGGAATCACTAATGTACTATTCCTTATTTGTACTACTGTACTTTTTACGGTGGAGGGCTTCTATCACTCTTAGCCCACCATATGTGAAACAATTGCTGTATAGAACTACTCTCTACAACGATTACCACACAAACCAGGCACTCACACCACACTGAGGATCGGCAGTAACCGTGAAACAGTACTGTATGTGGTTAAGTGACCTGGTTTGTGAAAAATCCATCCGTTGCTATGTCTAAAACTGTTTAATACAGTAAGCATATGCGTAAAAGGAGCCATGTTTAAAATGGTTTGGATTGACAGAGTGATGGTGCATTGTGTGGTCTCATTTGCATGCCCCGCCCAGTTTTCCCAGACTGCAGTGCATATACTGTATTTCTGAGAAATTTGAGCAGGAAATAAGTTTTCATCAACTTATTTTTAAACATTCAAATGGAATCACTAATGTACTATTCCTTATTTGTACTACTATATATATATATAAATATATATATATATATAATATGTATATATATTTTTTTACATAGATATATATATATATATATATATATATATATATATATATATATTTTTTTTTTTTTTTTTTTTTTTTAAAGTTGCTCCTAGATTTGGAGAAAATATTTACATCTATTAAAGGTAATAAAAGTTGCAAGTGTATCATAAATTAGTCATTTTTGCAATTGTATTTTTTTCCTGAATTGCAAAAACCATATTGTAACAAAGTCGTTTAATAGAACAGAGAGCTCTGACTCTTCTCATCTTATCAGAAATTACATTTGAAACTGAACATGGCAAAATTGTCATATTGGGACTAATTACAAAATGGGACTATAAACTTGATTGTGCTACAACAATAAAGAGATAAGTTATACAATCACCCTGCTTTCCACTCAAGTGTACATGGAAACATCTGTGGTCTGCTATTTAAGTGAAGTCATGTCCTTAATTGAGCAGATAAATCACGGTTCTGGTAAATTGCAACCAGTATTGGACTTGACTAATTCTCTTTAATATACACTGTGCACATGAGTCCCTAATGCATGTTTTGCACTATTTAAAACCTCTTATTGATTTTTAAACATACATATGACATCTGGTAATTACAGTTCTAAGTCAGATATAGTGTTTTACCATTTTATTATGTAGATGTATGCATTTAACTGAATGAGTCTGAAGCATCACCAATCTCTGTTACCTTGACATAACTATTAGATCTTGCATGCAATCAACAAGAAGGAGACAGCAATGAGCCTAATGTCTGAATTAGGAGACTGCTTGTGCCAAATAAATTGGCCACATCCCAAAGCAAATTGATGTTGTTTCCCCAACAGCTTTCGTCCAACTCTTTAATCTGTTTTATAGATACAGCAGACTATAGAATATGTTTGTTTACGTGCTTTTCTATCACCTTAATGAATACAAAACGCGTACTTTACTAGAGAAATCATCCTGCAATGCGATGTGAGCAATATATTATCAAATAAACCAGCAGGGTACAGAGAAAGAGGATTAATCTTTGTCAACATACACATTCCATTGGATTTATTAGCTGCGCTCTTTATGATAGTTAATTAAATATTTGTTGTAGATGACAGCTCTTAATTGTGATGCACACTGTCAGTTACTTTCAATATGAATATATGTGAGACATGATTTTAAAGGAAAATTAAGGATTAGTTAAAATCCTAGATTCCAGAAGTTTTTTTTCCATATTTTATATATGTTAATAAAATAAATTATAAGTGTCTTGTCACACCTGCTTAAGATATTTCCTTGGCCAATAAAATTTGCTTTTATAGTTCATCTGGATTATGTAATATTGGAATTTATATAAAAGAGGAAGTTCCATAACCATAAATATGTATTTTTTTTCAGTTTGAGAGATATGTAGGCAAAGGATGAAATTATCAACAACCCTTGATATCATTAGATTTAAATATATGCACGTATGTAAATTTAGTGTACAAAAAAGTGATATGCTTACAGAATAAATGTGCCCATTCTCTTGTTGGAGTAGCTCAATTGTTCAACCAATGTCAATTAAAAATTATGTCAGAACTATAGAACTTGTCAAAAGTAAGGCTAATGTAAATCGTACTTCCTAATAACTGAATAATCATGTTGACATGTTTCATACCTGTCATGACTAACTAGGACAGAAAGTTTTTATTCAGTTGTTAGATGTCCCCGTCAACCTTCCTACAGGATGTTTTCTGCACTATGTAGTAATCAGACCTCTTGGATTCCCAATACCAGCTTAGGTTGAACACTTGCTATGCCCAAATAACTGAGGGACCATAAGTGGGATTCCTAGTGTATAATACCAATACTATATGTAAGAGTGTATTTTTGCTTGAGTGTGATTAAAGTTTATTGCTATTTTCAGACTTGTTTGTTTTAGCCACCTTGATCTAATCTACCACTCTCTGAACCACAATAAATCAGTACCTGTTGCTTAGACACTCATTAAGACAAGCTCATATATTATAGAACTTGACCAGTTTGTCAGATAGAACTGCAATTTATTTTTTGTTCTGTGATGTTTAAGTTGATAACTCCTTAGGTTTCCAAGGCAGAATCAGAATCAAATGTCCAAGAGATTCAAAGAGAATGGCTCAAAACTCATTGACACAAACAGCAAACTTAATGGAGAAATAGAAGGTAAAATAGACAAGCTCCATTTTCAATTTGAAGCCCGCAACTTGATCTCAGATAGCCGAATGTCTGCGGGTGTGTTGCGAGCTTCCGTTTGTCTCCGATTGCGATGCTATTCAATTGCTCAAGCCCGCAAGTTACTGTCCCAAAGCCGAAACCGTAAACCATGCACTGGTTCGGAGCAATTCAGGGCAGGACCATGATCAATTCAGCAAGCTCGTAACCGCCCATTTTGAATAAGCCAATAGAAAATAATAGTCATTATTACGCTAGTAAAACATGGAGGTGACATGTCAATCAATTAGGTTCGGGGGTTGCAATCAGACTCGCAAAGCCAAAAAATATAGAATTATGAAAATGAATGCCAATACTGTTCTAGTCCATATGGGTTGCCTGATATGTATTAACTCATTGATACCCAAGATCGATTTAGCCCTGAAATTAAACATTAAAAAAATGTAAAACTAGCCCTAAGCAGTAACACTTAACGCAAGCCAGTAACACTTCATCCAAGCCACTAACATTTACCACAAGACAGTAACACTCAAGCGCGACCCCTATAAAGTACACAGAGTGAGAGGCTTGCGAGGAGCACCAAAAGTGATCACTGCAAAGCAGGAAAGTTGCTGATTGCGATGAGCACCAATGGTGCTCAGAGGGCCTATAGCCTCGTATTGTTTGGCAAACAGCTTTGCAAGGCTTACAATTTTTCTCCTGTCATTTTTGACGGGCAATTTCCTAGTTCAATACAATGGGGGGGATTTATATCAAGTGCTTCTTGATTTGGTATATCTCTATGGGGAAAAATAACCCTTCTCACCTTTTCTCAGCTCTTTGCAACTCAGGTGAGTAAATACTTAGTAAATTCATCCCAAAATTAGTTGTTTACAGGGGAATATCATTTCCTGATATACTTTGGCCAGATCCTTCCTTGCTTGTGAAATAAATATATCTAAGATAAACATATGATTTGAAATCTAACTATCCTATAAGGATTGTCCTTATCCACTTACAATTTATATGTGAATCATCTAAAATAAAACTAAATAAGAGATCTGCTACATTTAATAATGAAAGAACCAAACAACATCAAACTTCTAATCAGGTAGTTAAAGTAAATGAGATGGACCACAAGTTGACTTGTACTGAGCCATGTTTAGCTCTAGACCAATAGGCTGCAGACCCCTAATCTAAATAATGCAGAAATAGACAATTGGAGTGCTGTTCTTTACTGTGTATGCTCTTATTTGCATTCAATGTAACTCATAGGTTATCAATAATGAAAAACATAAACATATCACACCCTCCAGTAAACCAATATTGGATATAATAGTTAAATAGTTTCCTTGTTATGAAATCGAGTTTGCCAAAATAGCTTACTATAAATATAAGACTTTGGTTGTCCTAAATACCACATGGCTAAAAGAGTATATAAACCAAGTGATACACACAACTAGCCCAAATTGATCCAATAAGAGAAATCTTGATTTTGTTGTAAACATCAACATCAATAAATACTATTTACACTTAGATCATAAAGGCAGTCTCAGCAGGTTTTCCCTAAGCAGTCTACATGCACTTATTTATGCCCTAAGGCAGAGTCCAATAAATATAAAAAAATCTTAAGTAAGCAAATATAATCCTAACAGTGTATCGCAGAGATGCAGAGTTGTCGGTGCATTTTCCCCAAAACTTCTAATACGCTGCTTATGCTTGTCTTCTTTTCCTCTGTGTTTTCATCTGACATCACATGTGGTGAGTTGCTGCATGCTGATCAGGATGCAAAGCACATAGAGCTTTGTGTGTAAGGACCTCATGCTGCATAGACACAGTTGTAGTCTAAAAAATGTACATATTTAATATGTGCATGGCGCTGTATGTATTAGCAGTCTTGTGTACTTCTAGACTGTGAATAAATCTGTCTGATATAACAAATAGCAAAGATTATTGGAAATCTAAGTCACGAACAAACAAAAGTCTATTGCATGTGACAGTATTACAGAATGTCTCCCAGAAAATGAAAGCACTATAATCTTGGGAAAAATTGCTATGTTTGTGAAGTATATAAAAAGCTCACAAACTTAGCAGCTGTGTAAATCATGAGCATAAATCATTTTTAGCGAAACTCTTACTTTTAGCAATGTTTGATGGTGTCTAGGAGCTGCCATGTCATGACTTGGTCTGCACTGCATGATGTGTTCATGTTTTGCAAATAGTTGTTTTTATACTTAGCAGTGGGAAGGGTCACATTTCTAAGTGAGTTCATTATTTTTTAGTTTTGACACATTTCTCTCTCTCTTCAAATACTGTTTTTCTGCGCTGTACCCATAAACTAAACAGGAAGCATCACAGTCATGAGAGTCTCTAGACATAGGCCACCATTCAATTGGCAACATTGTAATTACTGTAGCCAGTAATGTAGCCCGTAAAATGTATTGATATTCAACTGGGCTCTTCTAGCTACCAGCAATCAATTTGCGCGTTACAGGCTCAAAATCCCTGAGGTTCCCAAAAACATAGCTCCATCCTATCTCCTCATTTGATGTTTCAAGCCTGTAAATGTTACCAGAGCTAAAAACGCAAAATCCATATGCAATTGCAACAATTCAACAAGCCCGCAATTTACTTAAAACCTGATAATGGCAAATGTATCAAAAATGTCTATGAGTACTAGATAAGACCCACAAGTGGGTTAAACACCTGTTCATAACACTGTAAAAGCAAATATAAACACACTACTGTACTTTAAAATGCTGGAAAGCAATGCAAGACATTAGAAATCTGCAATGACAAAAATATTTTTTTTTACGTTTTATTTCCGTGTTATATCGATTTCGGGTATCATTGGGGTAATACATATCATGGAATGTAATCATGGAGGTATTTTTCACCTCTACTCTTTATGCATATCATGAAATCCGCATGGACTAGAACAGTGGATTTATTGATTTTCATTGATTTCTACATTTCTGGATTGCGAGTCTGATTGCAAATTGTCATGACTTGGTCTTCTAAACACGAATTGATAGTAGTTTAACCTCCATGTTTTACTGACGTCATGATGGCAATCTCATTTACTATTGGCTCTGTCTAAATTGTAACTTACGGGCTGGCTTAATTGATCATGATCATGCCCTGAAACGCTACGTACATGGTTTGCGTGTATGGCTGGAAGCATGTAATTGTGGGCTTGAGTCAATTAAATGCATCTGTAACTGTAACTAAGTTCTAACCCACAGACATACAGGCTGTATGAAGGTAATTCCAGGCTTAAAATTAAATAGGGACCTTAGTCTGTAAGCTTGATACATCTCAGTCTTGCAAAGCACTTTATATAAAAGTGTGATGTGTATGATTGCTAGCTCAAGAGCAGGGTTGCATTAGTCAGTCAAATTACATATTGTCATACCCATGTTTTACTGTACCACAGGGCTACAGAGTATGTTGGTCCTATATTAAAAAGAGATGATAATATTTTGTTATGTACTGTATGTTATTCTATGGGGAATATGTATCTAGATTTTACATATCAACACTTCTCCATTTAAGACAAATTGCACCATGGAAACCTACAATGTGTATTTTTTACTCCATTCATTTTTCTTACATTTTAACCCATTTGTGTTATTCCACTAAAACAAATATTTAAGTATCTTATTTAATTTGCTTTCATAAATGTGGCACCATAAGGTAAAGGTTTGAAAAGTATGTGGGGAAGTTGTTAACATGTTCTAAACTATTCAGTAACTGATTCTGATGCTGTCATGTTTAATTATTGTTGGTATAGCCCATGAAGATCTCCCACTGTGAACTGTATAGATAATGAGGTTATATCTATATCTTAGTATTTATTAAATTATATACTGAAACATTATCATGCAGAGAGATGAAACAGTGATTACAATAACTACCTATAAACTGGTATTTTGAGTTCAAATCCCAGCTTGGCTTTTTTAAATTTTACAGATATACAAGTCACTTATTGTGTGTCAATCTGGAATAAAAATGCTTGACGTATCTCTATCAGAAACCTTACTTTAAAAATGGAGGACACTACTATTATTGTGTTATGTTTACATGTGATGCAGGCAAACATCTATCATAGATTTCCTCTGTGATTGGCACGGATTCCCCCAAGGAACATAATGGATGGGTATGAAAACAGACAGTAACATATATTTTTCAATGTCTTCCTAAGGTAAATCCACCAGTGACACTGCTCAAGTTGTAGGCAATATACGCTGGTGTAAATTAGAGTGAATTCCCCTAGATATACTGACATGGATATATAATAAAATACTATCCCAGAACTATGTGAAAGTTATTCCCAGGGTAGCTTCTCTTGCATTTCTTCATTCTTTAGTAATAGGGTTATTTTCAGAGGAATATTAAATATTCATTGCAAGTGACAGATGGTTTGGGGGCAAAATTATATTGTATTACATAATTATAAAAACTCTTTCTATTATAGGGAATTGTTTAAAAAGTAGTTATAAATACATTTTTTTTTAAATTTGCCTCTCAGTGGGCTGGATTAAATTCCAACATTTTTTATTTTCACAATGTAGCAAAACTGGTAAAAATCATTGTAGAAGAAAAGTAAAGTTAGAATAGTTGGTAATAGAGGATGTGTGTTTTGGATAGTGATAGGGATAGTGATTTAATAGTTAAAGAGAGAGGAAATGGAATCTGTATGTTTGTATTTATAGTGGGTCAAGCTCTACCACTCTAAAGAACAGGCTGTGGCTCTATGAGAAGAATCTGGGGGGCACATGAAGTCCCCCACTGGACTATGTTATGTTTAAAAAGCCACTGAACATGATAACCTCAATAGTTTGTCCATTGAGATGGAGTCAGACATCTTGGAGAGTTAAGTGAGTTGGCCCTAAGATGCCTTGCTGATTACAATGCTACAAAGGTTGATGGAATCAAAGCTGAACTGTTCAAAATCCTACAAGATAATGCAGTGAAAGTGTTGTTTGCATGATGCAAACACGTTTGAGAAACACAAAAGTGGCCAGTGGATTGCAAAAGGTCGATCTACATCACAATCCCAAAATTGGCAGTGCCAAAGAGTGCTCCAGTTATTGAATAATTGCACTGATTTACATGCCAGTAAGGTAATGCTTTAAATTCTGCAAGCTTGGCTCCAACAATATATGGATGGATAACTATCAGATATGGAAGCCGGGTTTCGTAGAGGTAGAGGTACAAGAGCTCAAATTGCCAATATTTTCTGCAGAATAAAGAAAGCAACAGGGTTCCAGAAAAAAAATAAAAAACATGTGCTTCTGCTTCATAGATGAATCTAAAGTCTTTGAATATGGGGATCATAACAAAATTGGCAAGTTTTTAAGGAGATGGGGCACCATCTCATTTCATCTGCCCCCTGAGGGATCTGTTTGTGGACTAAGAAGCCATGGTCAGAACCGAACATGGAACAACAGAATGGTTTTAGATCAGTGTGTGACAAGATTGTATATTGTCACCTTATTTATTCAACGTATTTGTATACATCATGCGTAAGCCCGGGATGGATGAATTCAAAGTCAGAATTAGTATTGCTGGGAGAGATATCAACAACCTAGCGGATGATACTACTCTGATGGCTGAAAGCGAGGAAATAAAGTACCTACTAATGAGGGGGAAAGAAGAGAGTGCAAAAGTTGGCCTGCTGCTTAGTGTTAAAAAGACGATGATCATGACAAACGGCAATCTCAGTTCTTGGCAAATAGATGGGGAAGAAGTTGAGACAGTGACAGATTTTATTTTCCTGGGCTCCAAGATCTCTGAAGAAATTGGCTGCAGACATGAAATTAAAAGACATTTGCTTTTGCGGAGGAAAGCTATGGCAAGTCTGAACAAGCTATTAAAAAGTATAGAAATGACACTATCAACAATGGTTTCCATAGTTAGAACTATGGCATTTTGATTGGTAACATACAGATGTGAGAGCTGGACCATAAAGAAGGCTGAACACAATAAAATTCAAACCTTTGAACTGTGGTGTTGGAGAAAACTGCTTAGAGTTCCTTGGACTGCAAGAAGATCCAATCAATCAGTACTACAGGTAATCAAGTCAAACTGTTCACTGGAAAGTATAATCATGAGGCTAAAGCTCACATATTTTGTCCATATCATGAGAAGACAGGATTACCTAGAGAAGACTCTGATGTTGGGGACAATTAAAGCCAAACGAAGAGGGGGCAGCAGAGGCAGAGATGGATAGATAAGGTCATTGATGCAATGAACATGAGCTTGAGAGAGTTCAGAGGGGCAGTGACGTGTCAGAAGTGTCTGGTGTACTGAGGTCCATAGGGTCATGAAGAGTTGGAAACGACTGAACGAGTAAACAACAAAAACATGTTCTAAAATAATATGTTGCAATATGCACTGTATATAAAGAAGTAAGCAACAATGCAGCAGAGGCAGTAATAAGAAGGAAGATGTATTAAGCATCACAAGGGCTGTAAAGTGCATCAATGTATTCAATATGCTTTATTTTCTATGGAGGGATTCACAATTCATCAAAGCCACTGTGATTGCTTAGTAAGTATCCATCATCCGCACAGCCTTTGTTATAGTTTAATACAGAACATATTGTATATGCCATTACCAAGCATCATAGTCAGCTCTCTGCTAATGGTCCTGCCTTGGCTTTTATTATTTTTAGCAATTACAACCTGTTCTAGATTAGCAAACTACCCAGTCAGATGTATAATTAAAGAAAAAATACATATATAATAAATATTTTCATATATTTCATACTATTTTCCTGTAGTTTTTGTAGTATTATTTCTCAAATACAGCTACATTTTTTAGAATATTCCTACCATGTTTTTTATTTTTTTTACGAAAACAGTATTTGAATTATTTACTCTATTTTAAGTATCACTAAAGAGGATATATATCTCAATTATATTTCGACTTTATGGGAGAATTACCAGCTGCTTTTTCGAGCCAAGCATTGTCAGGTAAAATATATGTTTGTTTATTCCCATTTTTCTTGGGATATGTGCAAATGTAGCACTATCTATGTACGAGCCTTGGGGTTTCCAGGTGTTGCTCATTCCAGATGGCAGTGGAGCTGAACCATAGCACAATGCTGCAGACTGCTCAGTTCATGCAGTGAAACACTAAAAAAAAAATCAGTCGAAACAGTATGCTATTTGAAACATATTTGTTTGTGTGTTAATCACCATGGCCACACTGTGCTGTCTCCATGCTAGACATTTTTCAGCTATAACTGGGACAAACAGTGCAGAATATTGGAGAAATTGATATGAGACAAATGGGATGTAAGAGATCAAGTGTGCACCCTTGTGCTTAAAGGACCATGCTCATGGGATTTAAGAAGTAGCAAAAGACGCATTTAATTTGATCAAAGTAACAAAATGTGCTCTCAGAAGCCAACTTGCAGCCAAATGCTTTTGTGGATTCTATCTTTCTTTTGCCCACCATAAGGTAAGTTATCTTGTGGTTTATAGCCTTTCCACAAAATCTATGGCACATGTTAGGTTAAACCACACACTGATGAGATCCATTTAAGACCGAAACAGTGATGGTCTGTTAGTAGGTTTCCTAATTTGTGGATAATCCATCCTATGCTATGCTTGAAGGTGATGTTATACAGCAGACATATGCTATAAGGAGCCGTGTATTAAGTGGTATTGGATTAGAGTGAAAATGCATTGTGGACTCATTTGCATGGGCCCGCCCAGTTTTCCAGACTGCATGGCAAAAACTGTATTTCTCTGTATTCTGAGCATGAAATATGTTTTTTAACATTTTATTTTAGATATCCAAATGTACTATTTATTTACTTTATTTATTTATACGCTGATGAGAGGCAGTAACCTTGAAACAGCTGTACGTGGGTAGGTTTCCTGGCTCCATCTTGAGCTTTGCTTAAAGCTGTGTAATACAGCAGGCATGTGCTTAAAGGAAGACATTTTTAAAATGGTGTTGGATTTAAAGAGCAAAGCCTTTGTGGGCACATTTGCATGTCCCTGCCAAGGTTTCCAGAGTGCAGTGTAATAACTGTATTTCTCGGAATTCTGGGCATGAAGCAAGTTTTTTTAACTTGTTTTAGAAATTCAAATGTGAACACAAATGTACTATTTTTTTTACTATATATATATATATATATATATATATATATATATATATATATATATATATATACAAAAAATTAATTATTTTAAAATAAGGTCTTGTCAGGTAGACTTTGTCAGGCAGCTGTGTTGCTTTATTCTCTGTTACATATTCAAATATATGATGTTGTCCCTTTAAAGTAATTCATGTCAAAAGGAAAATAAAAAAAATAAAAAATTCTACAATACCTGTATTTTTACAAGCAAATTTTGTTTTAGCATCACATTTTCGGAGGGTCCCATTACAGCCCCTCTCGTCGCTGCCATCTTCACAATCTTTTTCTCCATCACACAGCCACAATTCAGGGATACAATTTCCATCTGGGTGGCATTGGAATTGTTTTCCTTCACAGGCTCCAGAAATAGGTGACACTTAAATGAAAGGAAATGGTTATTAGACAACCGAAGTGACAAATAAGCTTGACTTGAAAGAAAAAAAATCAATAACCATCATAGCACAGAAGAAAACTGTGAAATGGGTGTATAATTACTGGTAGGTAAGATGTTATATGCTACTTAGAACAATGGGCACACTAATTAACTGTAAACATACATATTTATTATGCTATGATATTCAAGCACATTTCTCCGTTTTCTTATATTTTTATATTCAATAAAAGTTAAAATGCTCAACACGATTCCTACTTTGTGCTACCAAACAATATATATGCCAAGCAAGTGCATTTCATTCAAAAACCCAATATTATCCCATCAAACAGTTCAAAGTGGTTACAATAACTATACAAATACCAGTTGCTTTACATACAATCTTCATTATAGTTATTTTTAAAAACCTGTGTATATAACATCAGAAAAATAAAATAGTGCTTAAAATTTTTAATATTGAAAAATACAGTTTCTTATATTAACAGCCTAAGAACATAGCTGACAGATTTAGGGCCTCATTCAAATGCACAAAGCATGTTTTTTACAGACGTTTTTAGTTAGTAAAGATCTTGCTTTCGGATAGAAATTCACTAACTAAAAACTTCTGTAAAAAAAAATATGTTCTGTGCTTAAATAGAACCTCTATTCAATTGGCCAAATCGCATTTGAATGAGGCCCTTAGATTTTGGATTAATTCAGTGCCATAAATGTTCATGTTAATTAACTAGAATTTGTTTTTAAGAAAATGAAGAATTTGGAATGTCAGGGTTTACAGACAAAGCGGTTATCACCAGGCACCCTAAGTTATAGCCTACAATTTCTGATGCCCATCCTCACATCACTTTCCAATTTTCTGTTTTGTAAACTCATCTCCCTCTCTCCACGATTGCCCTAACGTTCAGGGTTGGTATATGGAAAGGTGCTCAACGTCTAAAGTGCACCTTCTCTTTCTTTGCTAGTAGTAGTATAGGACCTCCGGATAAGACAGTAACATATTTTTACCAACTCCGCTACTGTATGTCACTTTAAATTTTTTGTTTAAAAAAAACATAGAAATAACCCGCTTACATCACACAACTTTTAATTTATTTGTCCAGTACTTCAACTCCCTCAATCATTTATTTCCCTGTAATATCTTTTCTCACTCCAGTTCCCTCTTTCGTTGTCATTTCTGACATCCACCTTTTCATCTTCACATTCCTCTTAAGACCTATTGCTTCTTCAGTTGACCAAGTGTCAGTGGATGTAGCTCATTATCTGCTCTACCTTTGGGAATATATGTTGTAATCACTGCTACGTCTGTCATGTCTATTGTTCCTAATTGTATCAACACAAGGAAGGGATTACTTTCAACTGTGAACTCATTAAGAATACAAATATTCAGTCTGTTTTCCAATATTGCAACCGCACCAAAAAGCCATATGCAAAAAATGTTATAGAAAAAACGTAATGTTTCCAATTAGATAGCCATGCTAGTTCACTATGTTCCTGTCTACATGTAATTTGTTTCTCCCAACATTAGAGCATTTTGCATTGTTCTCATATTTAGACTGATTTTAATAAAAACAAATAATAGAGGAAATGTATGCTCGAAACCCTAATCAAAACATATTTATAATAAAATGTAGACAATTATTTATGTCTATGCAGCATTTTTAAAAAGGCAAATATCTGTATAATCTTTAATAATACAAAAAAATAAATATTAACCAGGTGTAAAAAGGCAGATATATACATGTGTATAATTTAGGTCCAGAAATATACAAGACATCCTTATCTATAATATTTTTGCCAATAAAAAATATTAAAAAGGCAAAGACAACCAGATTGTTAGACCTATTTAGCTTAGCAACCTAAGGCCCTCATTCAATTGCGATTTCGCCAATTCAAAAGTGCTCTAAATAAGCACATAACATATTTTTTTTAAATAAGTTTTTAGTTAGTGAAAACCTTGTTTTTGGATAAATGTTTACTAACTAAAAACTTCTTTAAAAAAATATGTTATGTGCTTATTTAGACCCCTATTCAATTGGCCAAATTGCAATTGAATGAGGGCCTAAGTATATTGTTTACCTCTAGCATTTTCTTTTTAACTTGTTTTGCAGAAACATGAGAGTGACTATTATACAGATATTTTATAGGTCTCTTGGGTTATATATTAAAACTATAAATATTTGCCAATTTACCGGTGATTTATTACACCATTGAGCATTTTGTATTAGGTTTAATAAGATTAATAATTAAAGCCAATTTTGAGTTTATTCGCTTCATCTATAAAGAAACTATTCCATTGTTACTCTAACAAATATCATTAATTATAACCAACTTACTAAAAGAACCTTTCCAGGAGAAAAAAAAATGCATACTTATAATTTTTTTCTCTATCACTTGATCTAATTACTTGCTGTTAAAGTGGAGTACATTATGCCCTAAAATTATGTAGAACTATAACTTAATACAAAAATGCTAATTTTAATTGCTCCCTGGAAACTTTGAATTGTTCTGATGGAGCTGTTGGGAGAGAGAGGTTGTTTATCATTATTCCCACTATAAATTATATTTTCACACTAAACTACACTGTACATCAAAGTAGTAAATTATCATGAAAGAGAACTAATTACAACAAAGCCACTAAACCTCTAAGTATTCAGCATCGACTAATATCTGTGCACTAAATGTCTTTACTGCTAGGGGATAGGTTGAAGGCTTTGTAAGCAATGTACAATAATTGGCAATTAGTTCAGTTTATGTAAATTCTCATAAGTTAAAACATTGTGTTAGAGGTGCTTCTTATTCTAGAAGACATTTTGTTAGAGTTCTTTAAGAAATTCTTTTTAACCTTGTTGAAGTTTCATGGAGTGTCCAATAAGGAGATGATGGTTATAGGTTATGTTTGATGTTAGAGCTATTAGTAATTAAAGGGAATTCAATCTTGTTTTAGACTTTTAGCATATAAACACAGACTATCAAACAAGACTATTGAAGATTAAAGGAATGGCAAGAAGATTTTCTCAGTTCTCCAAGAAAAAGTAGCCCTTATTTACTGTAATCTAGTGCTTGCATCTTCCTATGAAATTCTTTATTGTTGAAAAGCACTGATGTACAGCAGTCAGTTGTAGATTACCTGTTCATACATCAGAGGAAAAGATCTCACATTTCTGAAATACTGCTTAGTGACTCCTTTTTCCTTCTAATGACCTGTTTTTTTAATGATCATTTTGTAATTTATAAAAGCTGATGGAGCCTATCAAATCACTAAACGAAAGGTGTAAGTTTGTGCCATCTTTAAAGATGAATCTGCTGAGATAAATACACCAGAAGTCCAAATCTCCCGAAAAAGAAAGGTGTGGAAGCTGATGACGGTGTGTATAGTAATTAGATCAATGACAGAAAAGCAAGAACGCTGCTGTGTGATATGTGGATAACTATTCTTGAACCTACTAGATAAGGAGTTGAGCAAAGGAAACCCAAAGGCACAGCAATGTCAACTTTTACAATGCCAACTTTTAAGAAACAAGTTCCAGACATTTTAAACGGGGCTTAGCCTGAGGAAGTAAATCTACATCCTTGAAAAATAAGTAATGGAGGGGCTGTGAGTGAGCTGTAGGCTATGTACTAATTTACAACCTTATTAAATTGCGATTTTGCGATTACATTGTGATAGTTAGTAAAGACCTTGCTTTTGGATAGAAGATCACTAACTAAAAACTTTTGTAAAAAAATTGCTATGTGCTTAAATGGAGCCTTATTCAATTGGCCGAATTGCAATTTAATAAGGTTGTTAATTTGTAGAAGATTTCTAGCCAAAACACATGACCAAAGAAAAAGAAAATAAAGTTACATAGACCCTTGGGAGTGGAAAAGTTTTCCAAGAGTTTTTAAACACTACATCCTTTAATATTTCAAGCTCATTATCCATGTTACAACTTTAGCAATAACTCCTGGGCAAGTATACACCATCAACTTATATCATTCAAGATTCCCAAGACACAAATGAACAGATTCACTTAGAACTAACAGAAGTCTTTTTAGAGATATTTTACTAAGTGAGTGCAAAGAATGTACCCCTGTTTTTAGCCATGCATCAGTAGATGAATATGTTTGAGATGTAGGGCTGTATTATGGTCGCATTACCATCCACCTGGGCAGAAGCACTGACCAATGGTAATTTTACCGCTAGACCTAGAGCCTCACAATCTTTTGCATCTACCCTCCCACCTACCCTGCCCACACCAACCCACTAATGATTTGTGATAATTTATAGTGTAGGTTAACAGTTGATGCACCCACAGAATTAGTCACTAATACACCCTCTACTCTCTTTTCCATGACTTGTCAAGCCCTTTGTTTCTTCCTTTTTAATTACTTTTCTTTAGTTTCATTAATTGTTTAGGGCCTCATTCAATTGCGATTTGACCAATTGAATAGGGCTCTATATAAGCACATAGCATATGTTTTTACAGAAGTTTTTAGTTAGTGAAGACCTTGCTTTTCGATAGAAGTTCCCTAACTAAAAATTTCTGTAAAAAAAATATGCTCTCTGCTTATAAAGAGCCCTATTCAATTGGCCAAACCGCAATTGAATGAGGCCCCTAGTCTGTAAGCTTGCAAGGTCTCAGTCATGTGTATTATTGTTAGCTCAAGAGCAGGTTGTCAACTCTTTGTGTATCAGTCTGGCAAATTAAATTTTCTCATACCCAAGTTTTACTGTAAGTCTGAGCTTCGGAATTGTGTGGACGATATATAAAAGGCAGATAATAATGATAATAATAATAATAATAATAATAATAATAATAATAATAATAATATTCATGGAGGAACAGTATGTCCTTCTCCATAGTGAACTTAGAATGTTGTTTTCTGATACATGCCTTTTGTACAGTCTGTATACCTTTTTGATAAGGTATACTTATATATTATTTGCCTCCTCTTCCTTCTGTTCACACATCAGTTGATTCTAAGTTTTTTTTTTAAGTTTGTGAAATCTATTTACCATTTTGTGAATGCATATCATACTATATATTTTTACCTCTTCCCTTTTCTCTGCTTCTTCATATTCTTCGTATTATACACTTTTTATACATTATTGTATCGTCCTCAAAACTACCGCCTGAAAATCTGTAACGCACGGATGTGGGATGTATATTAAATAATCACATTAGCATAAATGATTACGGATTTAACAATGAATATATAAAATATCACTTGACTCACTACTGATTCTTGCATGAAAGAGCACAATATTTATATTATGATTATTTTTTTTGTAGAAACCATTTGTGTATTACCAGCTTGAGATATAGATGAAGAAGCAGCACATTTTTCAAGCATTATACTAAAGTTCATGAGTTGCAGCTATATCATTTTATCTATCATATGAAATTTAAATTATGCTTTTTCAATTTTGACTTGTCTTTTGGTCATTTGATTCAAGCTATATACTGGAGTAAATGTCTGCACTATGATCTCCAAATGACACCCATTTCATGAAAACCTGAAAATATTCAGGACAATTTATATCAAGAGTGTTGAGAGGTAGTAATTCAATAGGGTGATTATGAAAATCCTGAAGATTTCTGTGTTAGTGTAAATGGAAATTTAGAGGACACATAGATGGAACTGAAAATTGAAATTTCAAGCATCACTGGGAAATTTAATCAGTTGAGTATGTTGTGCCCATGAAGATGTTGCATAGCTCTTTTCTCTTTCCATTAAAACTTTCACATTATGACAAAGCATTTCTTGTCAGTACATGCGTCCAGACAGAAATGGTGTATCTAGGTCTTGAGATACTCAGAAAGCTTATTGCACTATATAACAATATCATTAGATATATATCCACCATAACAATAAATGCAACTGCTGTCAACAATTTGGCCACACACACTTAGGGCCTCATTCTATTACCAGCCGTAGGAGATGCGGGGCCGCAAGGACCGGCCGCAAGCTATTCTGCTATTCTATTCCCCTCCGGCCGGGGATTCCGGCAGGCTTGCGGCCGGCGCCTTGCTATCCCTTGCGGCCGCACACGCCTTTGATCTAAAACGGCCGCAAGAGTTTCGGCCGCAAGAAAAGCCCGGTTGCTATTCTATTGCTCCGGGAACCATCTTTGCAAGGCTAAAAGCGAGCCGCAGCTTATTTGCAGGAAAAAGGTCCCGCTAGCACCAATTAAGCACATTATAAAGCCAAAATAAAGCTATGCTGCACTCTGAGGAGTCTATAAAGTGATTCTAGGTGTTAGCAAAAATAGCACAACATTCCCCTATACTCAAATCCGTAAAACAGTTTTTTTTTTATATATGTCAAATATCCATGTAAAAAGTCCAGAGTGCTTGGAGCACCTCAGACCCGGCCACGCTGCGGCCGGAAAATAAACAGTTAATGTAAACTCTGATTTGGGCTGATGTGCAAGCTTGAGAGTGGGTTACTATTAATCCTCATGTCCCCCAATATGATCCCTCGCATTTACAGAGCTTTACAGTGCTGTCTTGAATTTATTTTTGACTTTAAAGATTTCTGAGCTTACGGCCGGTTGCAAGATATACGGCCGGCCGTAAGAGGAGATCCTTGCGGGGCTGTTTAATAGAATTGCCAGGTAACGGAACCCCCGCAAGGAATCGCAGCCTTGCGGCCAATTTACGTCCGATAATAGAATGAGGCCCTAAGAGAGGAATGCATCTTACAAGCAGCTTTTACGGGGAAGCCAAAGGTAATAAATACTAGTATTTAACTATTAGCAACACTTTTGCCAGATATCTAAGGGGGGATTAAAAGAGAGTTTGTAATAGAAAAAAATGTTTTTCTTCTCCTAGCGCAAGTTTCAAAGCGATATTGTACAGGGAACAAAAACACATTTTATTTCATTTTAGTTACTATATCTCATCAAATTGAAAGCAAGATAGGAATATGTTTCTCACAATGACCTGTGAAAATTCTAGTTCATCAAAAAAGTCAAGCTAAATAGACTAAAATGTGAAAATAATCATCCTAGTAAAGCAGTGTGGCACACAGAATTACGATTTCTGGGTACTATGCATATGTAATACACTCTAATGTCAGTTTGAGATTATTAATACGTTCTTAATGTATATAGGGAATTATATTAGCATAGCTTGAGTAAGTGCAATTAATGCTTATTACTTAAATAACAAACCACTAAGTTTAATAATATTTTTTATAGAAAATAGCTCTTCTCTACAGGGTCCTCTATGGAAGACAGAACATGCATTTTGTAGCTGCTGAAAATACCATGTGGATGTGACTGTATATTGGTATGAACAATATTAAGGTTTCAACACATTTATTAATTAAACAAAAAAAATCTGTAAATGAATACCAAAATGTATATAAAATACTCTTACTGAATATAATTTCTTACAATTTGCATGTTATTATTCAAGCTTAATTGAGCAAGGATACAACACTGGCAACTCTCTGGAGGAGACATAGGACTGCTATTTTTGTTTATTAAAAACAGGAGAAAAAGGAAATAGAAGAATGAAAAAATAGTAACAATAGAGGGGTTAAAATATTAATTCGAAATAGTTTCAAAAAGAGTATAAGTTTTCTTTAATTCCTACTAAACATTGTACTCCCCCCCCCCCCCCCATTTTTAGTTATTAAAAAAAACTATCATTCATATTGGCTATTTTATGTACGGTAGGTATTTTAAATATATTAAACTGTATTTTTATTCTGTTGATTTACCTTTACCTTTTTTCTAATTTGTTAATCATAATAACCTTTTATTTTATAAAATAAAAATATTTTTGATATTGAAAAGTAGTATAATAATTTTAATTTATCCAACTCAGTTCCCAATGCCTTGTAATACATCTTACCATAATATTTGTGCTTTTCTAACAACAGTGGTGGAAATTAAAAAATTTATATTTTTTATATTTAGGAAATAAAAGGTCCTTATAATTTTAATAATATTAAGAATTTATTTGTAAGATATATATTTTATAGCTATGTTGCTACATAATGTTATTAGTGAGACATACATAAAGACAAGCTTGGAGATGGTAAATGCCTCATGTCCCGAAGGTGGAACATACTCCAGTATATGTGTGACAGTTGCCATGTCAATATACTGAAAATTGACACTCTTAGAAATTGTCACTTGAAAGGTGAAGATTCTGAGATGTGGGAGACAGAAACAGAACTCAGACATAAAGATGTGTCAAGTAGAGTACGGAATTCAGTATGTGGCACCAAAAACATAGTTAATTCCTTACTGTCATAGCATCTCAATATTATGTCCTTAAATTACCCTGAAAATAAAAATGTGCAAGCAATTGCTAATGAACTAATTTGCAGATTAGGCTGAAATTGAGATGTTATAAATTCATTTTTATATTCATAATGAAAAAAGCAGCCAGGTAAGAGAATGGCACGGTAAAATATAAATTGTAAGATAGACTGAAATTTGGGTGAATCTGACTTATGTGAAGTTTAAGTATTAAAACAATTCCACTCATCCTTATTTCAATCCATTAAAACAATAGGGGAATGTACTAAGCACTTTCTTGTCTAGGTTGAGGTGAGAAGCGCTGATTTTCCCCTTCCATAGTAAATCAGGGGATAACGTGAGATGCTTTGTAAATTCCCCCAATTTAATACATTGCGACATATATTGCATTTTACACTACCATAACAAGACCTCATGCCTCTAAATAACTTGTACAGCATGTCATATCAGTAGCCTTCACTGTATCCACTATAATGAGCTCCATGAAGTCTTCTCTAATTGTCCACCAGCTTTCTTAGTTTGACACTGCTGGAGAAGGTTAATCTCAAATGATCAGGCACAGTAAATAGTAAATAGTACTTGTCATTTATTACAGTAGACTTAAATTCATACACTGTATAAGTGGTAGTTTGTATTTTAATAACATTTTAGGGGTACAATATCTGTATAATTAAATATAATTATAATACATAGGTAAAATGTACTTGTGTCCTTAAATTTATCAACCTGTCTATGTACACAGCAGATGTTTTCAGTGTCAATTCTGCCCAAAATGTCCATCAAATCTGATCATATTATTTCACAGAATAATTACTAACTCCTATGTACAATTAAAACAATGCAAGCAAATGGTAGATTCACTGAAAAGCTGAAGGTTCCTTAAGGGCCACACAACACTACAGTTGCAATGTTCCCTAAAAGAAACAGCTACCAAAGACTTCATTAAAGAACATGCTTACAGTAAAGGGCAAATCAGTCCTATGAGAGCTGCCAACAGTCCAGGATTTCATTATCTCTCTTTTGTTCATTCAGGGTCATTCTGAAGGCTGAGCTGAGTTACTAATTTTCATTCTGATTGATCCACCTGGGTTTAAGCAGAGAGAGATTGAAGTTCTGGACTGTTGTCGGCCCTTGTAGGCATAGGTGTACGAGCCCCAATAAAAATCTCTACTCCCAGGAAGATTTCATGGGAAAGACATACTGCGCTATAGCGTCCTCTAGTGTATTAATGTATTATAAAGTTTGAATTTGCTATTTTTTTGTGTCCCTGATTCATTTAATCTGGGTGGGCCCTGCTTGTAGGCCTGAGCTGCCCTCCATTGGTCTAAAGTCCTGGTGAAGAGTTCAAAAGGAGATATTTGTTAACGGCAGTTGTATTTTATCTAAACATTGCACCCACATTTCTAAATTATTTACACTTTTTTCTTTCAACACAATGCAGAGTGAAAAATTGTGTAACAGAAGTCAAAAGTAAAACAAAACATCTGTCAAAGAGTAAAAATTTTATCTCTGAAATCTATGTTCTTAAATATTACAGGACAAAATCTACGTTATTCAAAACTGCACAAAACTAAGGTTATAATCAATAACTTACAGTATTATCTTAATGTAATTATGTCAGTATATTTGCATTCATCTCCTGCTTTGTGGGCCATGAACAATCTTCAATAAAGACTTATTGGGAGTTTAAGTCTGGAAACATGTGCTAATACACAAAGTGCAATGCCACATGACGCATTAGCGCTACTCACATCTAAATGAGATTTATTAAATCCCATGTACATAATAAGGTCCACTATGTAGTGCAGTAATGCACGGTGTTGCCCGATTTAGCATTCTGTATCCATCCTGTATCCTTTCATATCACAAATACAGTAGTGCATGTGTATTGTAGGTGTCAAGGATGCCCAGTTTAATCAGCACAGGAGCAATTGTATGTAAAAAAAACAATGGAATCTGATTGCTTACATGCACATCACACGTCGTCGGGTGATGCAGTATGCTGGACGCTATCTGATGATGTCACTAGCTAGCATCTAGGCAGCCCGTATCCCTCAACTGCTGAATATGCCCAATAGCTGAATGGTGCAGCTTCTAATAGAATCTAGGAGGGGTTTTTGTAATGTGAGGACTTTAACAGAGGAATTATTTTCTATTGAGACAACTTTTTATACAGCATTTCAATATAAGCAATATAGCTCATATGTATACCAATGCTGACATTAGTATTGGTATAGACCTTTGTAACAATTTATATTGCCAATTAAGAGCAACTCTTCAGCACCTTATTAATTGCACTTTATATCGCATGATTTTATGATTTAATTGAGATCATAACAGGGTGTGCCCAACTACAAATGAGATCTGTTCTATTCTCCCCTTTTCTATTATATAATAAAATTAAACCTGACAAAATTATAACATGCCCATGCATTTTCATCAGCACCACATAATCACTTGTACTTGTAATATAAGTCTAGCACCATATCATGAAATAATAATAAAAAATAAATAAATATATAAATATATATAAATATATATATACAGTTGTGTTCGAAAGTTTGCATACCCTGGCAGAAATTGTGTAATTTGGGCATTTATTTTGAAAATATGACTGATCTTACAAAAGAAACTGTATTTTATTAAAGGATAGAGAACATATGAAGCCAATTATTATCACAAAGTTGTTTGGCTCCTTTTTAAATCATAATGATAACAGAAATCACCCAAATGGCCCTGATCAAAAGTTTGCATACCCATAGTTCTTAATACTGTGTATGGCCCCTTTTAGCATCAATGACAGCGTGCAGTCTTTTGTAATAGTTGTCTATGATGCCACCTAACTCTTGCAGGTGGTATAGCTGCCCATTTGTTTTGGCAAAACGCCTCCAGGTCATTTAAAGTCTTTGGTCGTATTTGAGATCTTCGCAGAGTGGCTCGATGATATTAAGGTCAGGAGACTGTGATGGCCACTCCAGAACCTTAACTTTTTTCTGCTGTAACCATTGGAGGGTCAACTTGGCCTTGTGCTTAGGGTCATTGTCATGCAGGAAAGTCCAAGATCGTCCCATGTGCAGTGTTTGAAGAATGCAAATTGTCTGCCAGTATTTTCTGATAACATGCTGCATTCATCTTACCATCAATTTTCACAAGATTTCCCAAGCCTTTAGAGGTCACACACCCCCAAAACATCAGTGAGCCACCACCATGCTTCACATTGGGGATGGTATTATTTTCACTATAGGCCTTGTTGTCCCCTCTCCAAACATAGCACTTATGGTTGTGACCATAAAGCTCTATATGGTCTTGTCACTCCAAATTACAGTGTGCCAAAAGCTGTGAGGTGTGTCAAGGTGTTGTTGTATTGTAAGCAGGTTTTTTTTTTGTGTAATTGGTGCAGTAAAGGCTTCTTTCTGGCATCTCGACCATGCAGCTCATTTTTGTCCAAGTATTGTGTCTTTTTCCAGAGCAGCCTGTATTTCTCTTGAGGTTACCTGGGGATTTTTCTTTGTATTCCAAACAATTCTTCTGGCAGTTGTAGCTGAATTCTTTCTTTGTCTACCTGACCTTCGATTGGTATTAAGCGATTCCAGAATCTTCCACTTCTTAATAAGTGATTGAAAAGTACTGACTGGCATTTTCAAGGCTTTGGATATCTTTTTATATCCTTTTCCATCTTTGTGAAGTTCCATTACCTAGTTACACATGTTTTTAACAGTTCTTTTCTGCTCCCCATGGCTCAGCATCTAGCCTGCACAGTGCATTAACGTGAGAGCTAACAAACTCATTGACTATTTATACACAGACACTGCAGGGGAAATGAACCTTTAGTGGCCATTTTAACCTGTGTGTGTCACCTTGTGTGTCTGTAACAAGGCCACATTCAAGGGTATGCAAACTTTTGTTTAAAGCCATGGCTTCATATGATCACTATCCTTCAAAAAAAGATATTTGTTTGCATGATCAGTCGTATTTTCAAAATAAATGTCAAAACTGCACATTTTCTGCCAGGGTATGCAAACATTTGATCTCAACTGTGTATATATATATTGACTATAATTTGTACTATTTCTATAAACTAGGAGATTGATAAATGCTTATTAAGGCTATTTTAAGTGTGAGTTGTGTTGAGTTGTATTTAGTGGTGCATTTTCTATGTCAATGGCTGAATATTGGTAATATAACTGCTCATGCTGGGTAAAACCAACAATGCTAAATAAACCAATATTTGACTCTAGCAAATTCAGAGAACTTTGATTTTCACAGTATGGCGCCCTTAACATGCCCATAAAATGCCTTAACACACCCATTAAAGAAGCCATTCATATTATCCCGCGATGAGCCACATTGGGCTTTTTAAATGAAGCAGAACAATCTTTTTTTGATGACCTCAATTTCTGGATCGATGATTTCTGCTGGCAATCAAAATACTTTTTAAAGAGTTTCTGGAAAGTCATATTTATAGTATGTTCTTTGTAGAACTTTAGTTTAGATTAGGTCAGGCTTTTTTGTGAAAGTCCAAAATAAACAAAAGCAACCTTTACAGCCTTATTAGATTGCAATTCGACAAATTTAAAAGGGCTCTATTTAAGCACATAGAATATTTTTTTTACAGAAGTTTTTGCTTTTGGATAGAAGTTCATTAACTAAAACCTTCTGTAAAAAACATGTTTCTATGTGCTTAAATAGCGCCATTTTAAATTTGCCGAATCACAATTTAATACTAAGTGGATCAGCATGGTTTGTTGCAGTCCATTAGGTCACAGAGAGTCAGACAGGACTGAATGATACACACACATTCCTTACTGCAGCCATCCATTTTCTTTTCTCTGTTTCTTTCTCAGGAGGGTGTATATACTAATATACTAATGTGCTTTCCTTTATGAATACTGGAAGCTCTGGCAGTAGTAGCTGACAGATACAAACTTCCTGTGCATTTAAAGACTCCTCTCACCTCAAGAAATTCATCGGCAAAAAAACAAAATGGTAGATTGCTCAGCTGCATATTTGCATATATTTGCATATAAAATGTAATACATTGGATCCCGTGTTGTTTATTTACATTTTACATTTTAAATTTAAATTCTTCAAAAGAATATATTTTAAACTAACGACTTACCTGTCAAAAAATGATGGCAATAGAATTGTAAGGCAGGTATTGCTGTTTGGTGGAGAAGCGCGGTGAATGGGTTTTGTGTTTATGTTGTTTTTTTTTGTTTTTGTGTATATTTGTTTTTGGATGTTAATGAAATAATTAATACATTGATAAATGAATATACTTTACCTATTTGGAAGTAATATATGCAGGAAGCATTGTGCTGAAGAGCTGACAATCTGTTTTGATGTTCCTGCAGCATACAATGTAGGTTTGCACTGTTGTGGAGCTGACGTGTAAGTGTCAGCAACCTGTGCAGTTTGTAGTGTAAATAGGCTGCGTGAATGAGGGGAAGCCGTTAGTGTAGCTGTGTACTTCCGCATTGTGTAAGTTAGTGTTGTAAAATGGCGGCTAATGTGTATGTGCTACGCGGCTGTGTATGATGTAGCGTCCTTGCTAATGGTGTATCTTGTACCTCGTACAGCTTTTTGGAAAATCCGTATGTGCTTGGTGCTGTTTTGCAAGTTTAGGGTCCTGTAGCCTCGTTTTCGTTTTTTTTCGGCTGCCATTTTTTCTCTCGCTTAGGGGATTTTCGTTTGTGTAAACTCTGGAATTTGGACTTAAATTGAGGTGTAACTTCACTTGCAAAGGTCCTGGGGGGCACCAGGACCCCCCCCCCCCCCCCCCTTGCTGTAGGTAAGCTTTTTATGTATTTGTAGTGTGTATTTATTATGTTTTCAATGTTTTGATGTGCGCGCGGTTCGGGCGTTAAGGTCTTTTTTTTGCGAGCTCGTAATGTCTTTTTTTCTTAGTCCCGCAACTCGTATTTTTGGATGGTAAGTCCGTAAATTTTTTGGTGTAAGTCCCGCCTGCCTCTCATAGCAGCCGACGTAGGAGCCTCCACCACCGCAAATGCGGCCCCTCGCTTCGCGAGGGTCCGCATTTGGGGGCCAAAAGTCGCAGGGGGTCGTAGGGATGAGGCCCGCAAGCGTTAGCAACAACCCGCATGCTCACAACTATATATGTGATATATGACTACAGTGCATATTTAAGAATAAATACTATATGTAACTTTAAATCCACCAAGAATCCTATTCTGTTTGTTGATCCTATACTCATATATACTCAAAATAGATTACCTGAAACCAAATGGTACATTCTACTGCAGCATAACTGCATATAAAAGGTAATAGACTAAATGCTGTATTTTGCTTTCGAAAAATAATTTGAACGCTATGAATTGTATGTCTTTAAAGAGTATATTAAGTCGTATAAATTGCAAAACAGCATTTTCAGCACCTCTTAATCTCATACACTAATTTACAGCTCTAACCATTTCTACACATGCTGTAAAAAGTGTTTATAACGATTAATTAGGTTGTGTGATTACTGGAACTGTATACCTCGCAATTAACGTAATGTCAATGTTCATGCTACCACATTGTAGTGTTTATGCTTAGAAGCATAATTTAAATGTAATCAGTGCTCAATTTGAACAATTCAAACCATTTTAAACAATTTATAAAAGAAAAACACATTTAACTTTGAAAAAAAGCATAAACTGATTCCTACAATTTGCTGCCCTAGTGCTTTTTTCTCAAGCTTGCCAAATCTTATTTTCTGAATGTAATATATAACTCTGCTTGTCCCTAAATTATGTATTTAATCATGATTTAGGCCTCATGGTCAGTGTTAAAATGTGACATTTCGTGTTAATTTTAATTTGAAATATTACTTCTATTACAAATGTTCTTCTATAACCCCCAATTAAATTATCACAGAGGGCAGCAGACCTTTCCTTCTGTGTAAGGAATATTGCATCAAAAGAAAGGATTACATAAATCTTCCATACTATACAATATGATCGCAGCCAGGATATGCAGCTAAAGATTTACTTTGAAATATGCATCTATTTGGATTTTAATTGAAAAAAAATTAGAAATCCGTTGCTTTTATTTGAAACAAATAGTGCTTTAAAGGTTACAAAAAAGCACAACTCTGGTAATGCAGCTTTGCAACAAGTTCATCGCCTCCTTCTCAATTACTTCCAGTTTGGCTGTGCTAAGGAACTACAACAGTTATGGAGCCTTGACATTTCTGTACAGAGTATACAAGTGTAAAGTATACACTATATTTGGTAAATAAGACTGTTGAGGGGTCTATAAAAAAAGGGAGGCACTGTTGAGGGGTCTATAATGGCTGGCATCTGTCTTACCGCCATCCATGAGCCCTTAGTTGGCCACCCCTCCTGCCCCTATTACTACCCCTTGCATAAATGATGCCCCTGATAACCCTCCCTTGGGTGAACCTAACTTCGCCCTACTAGCTCCAGAGTTGTCTTATTATTTTTCTCTTTGCTTCTTATTATTTTCTAAAAATGTTATCAAATGCAAATCTTTAAAGATTATATTTTAAATACACGACTATATCCTTTAAAGCAGCTTGTTACTTTTAAAGCTGTAAAGTGGCCCTTTAAATGATATTTAGTAGACCTATAAATATTACAAAATAAATTACTTTCTTTCTTTGTATTCAGAGTAGGGAAATAAGAAGACTACATAGACTTTCAAACCTACGGCAAAACTGGGCTAGTAAAAATGGTGCCAGATTTATTATAGGCCATAAATGCTATTGCTTTCGATCGGATTTTACACTCTTATAAATCTACTGATTTTTCCACCGTAGTTTTGCATTCAGAACACAAATATATAGTCTTCTCTAGTTTATTTTATGCAGAAAAATAAACACCTACAGCAGGGTGGCCGTACCGCCGATGCAATTAGGAAACCAAATTGGCACCAATATAAACAATAAAATCTTTATAAATTTTAGCTACTGCTATAAAAATATAAATTTTCAAGTGACCAAAAATTTAATCATTAGCAATCAATTGTAGGAAAATCATCTGAGACACACAAAGCCAGGGTCACTAAACAACATTACACACTAGAATTCTTATATTAAAAAAGATTTACAGTATGCTGTTCTGAAGAACTTGACTTGATAATGTGCAACATGTTTTTCCATAGTTTAAAATAAATAATTACAAACATTAATTTATATTTTATTCATTTTTGCTTTAAAGATGATGGACATTTTGTTTTTGTTCGTGAAAGTGAATTCAGATAATATCTGTATTCACTTATGTTGAAAATGTCCTTGCTAAATAGCACACTTGACAGTAGAACTCAATGGCAGTTTAAGGCCCCATAGGATTTCTCTTTTAAGCAGCAGAAGTCTAAGATGGAACCCCAATGACACAATCAGAGTTATCTTACGATAATATGCATTTATGTTCATATCTTGTATACCTGCTAATGTTATACTATTTTAGCAGTTCTTGAATACATTTGAGAATACATTATCGGTTTGAGTTGCTTGCAAAATATTTAGCCTTTGTGAGTTATTTTTACTCAAAACATTATTTATAGATTTGTAAAAAATATTGCATTATGTGAAAAATATCACAAAATCATGAGGAAACCATTTATGAAGAAAAGGAAAGATCATTCTGAGCACAATCACATGTCTCAAGTAGGCCAAAAGACCTACTTTTCCAAAGAATCTCTAACTTAACAGTATTTCTATTGCAGCAAAGGATTATGGGTAGTGACATGCAAATGAGACACAAAACATAGCACCTTTTTGCCTCAAGCCCAATTTATATGGGAGGCTGTACTGGATTATGGTCCTGCTCTCATGTAGGTTTAAGAGCATAGCCATGGATTAGGATGCAGAATCCACTCACAGACAGCAGTTTCACCATATATGGCGCTCATCGATGTGAGGTTGGTTCTGGCAACAGTGCAATGTGGCCAGAGAATAAACATGTTATGGTGGGCAGAAAGGTGACTGAACACCCCTGCACTGTAAATCCGGACATCATTTATGAAACAGTCTAAAAAGTCAATTTTTTTTCAAGAAATAATTCAGAATAAGAAAACTCAGTTCTATTTTTCCTTTGAAGTAAAATATCACTTCTCAATAAATCTACATTTTGTTTAACACATTGCAGCAGTTTGCAGCTATTTAGCATCAGTGCAGTTTCCACTTTCATTGTAATCTTTGGAGCACTAACCTGTTCTGGAACAGTTAGCATGAATTTCATCACTGAAGTCTCCGCAGTCATTGTCACCATCACATACCCAATGTCCTGGAATACATCTGCCACTGGAGCATCTAAATTGCTTATCAGAGCAAAACAGAGAACAGCCCACCTCATCACTGCCATCAGCACAATCATCATCTGAAATAAAGGATTTCGTTTACTGTTAAAAGACTTGAGACACGCAATAAAAAAACAAACAAGAAAAAACAAATGACAAAAAAAAAACTACAAGATTACTAAATGTTGCATTGTATGTGTAAGTAATTGTTTGTTATTGATACTTAATACAAGTATTATGCTGCCCTAGGCCTGTTTAGATTTGTGCATCGCCAATGACCCATTTACTCCTCCTCCTTTCCAATAAGTTTATCATACTCCTATATAAAAAGTGTGCATGTGTCAATGAAAATATACAGTATACAGAATATTCCCTACATATAGACATTTTAGTGCATGTTGTCTGCCCCATGAAAATGGGCTGCTCTAGGCCTATGTCTTGTGAGCCGAAACTGAAACACACCTATTGATCTGCAACAATTTGCAACAATCTATGCACTATATATGCACACTGACGCCACAATAATATCAGAAAATGTATAATATGGGAAAGTGACCATTTATTCTATTAGAATCACATATATAGTTGTTAGCATGCAGGATGTTGCAAAGCGAGAGCCTCAGTTGCTGGCATGGTCCTCGTTAAATTTCCGGACTTACGTCAAACAAATACGAGCCGCGTTGCGACCCATTACGACCTCGCAAAAATACAACCTTACCGCCCGAAAACCCGCGCACATGATAACATTAAAAACACAATAAATACACACAACAAATACATAAAAAGCTTACCTACAGCAAGGGGAGGCAGCCAGGACCTCGAAAACTGAAGTAACACCTCAATTTCACTCGAAATAAAAGAGTTTAGACACCCGAAAATCCCCTAAAAATGGCTCCCGAAAAAAACGAAAACGAGGCTACAGGACTCTAAAGATGCAAAAAACAAGGATTTTCCAAAAAAGACATACAAGATCCGAAAAAAAGGATGCAACCCATGCAACCCAAAAAACATTAGAAACACAAGAAATACACACAACAAACACATAAAACGCTTAACAACAGCCAGGGGGGGCACCCAGGACCTCTGCAAGTGAAGTTACACCTCGATTTAAGTCCAAATTACACACCCGAAAATCACCTAAGCAAGTGAAAAAATGGCCGCCGAACAAAACGAAAACGAGGCTAAAGGACCCTAAACACGCAAAACACTACCAAACGCCTATGGATATTCCGAAAAAGTCGGACGATATCCAAAAACATGGACGCAAAATCAGCCACAGCCGCGTACCACACATTAGGCGCCATTTTAGAACAATAACTTATACAATGTGGAAGTACACAGCTACCCTAACGGATTTGCCTCGCGCACGCACACTACACACTGCACACATTCATGACGCTTACACAGCAGCTCCACAGCACTGATGCTGCAGCAACATGAAAACAGATTGCCAGCTCTTCAACACAATGCTTCCTGCATATACAATAGGTAAAGTATATTAATTTCTTATTTTATTAATTATTCATTGCCATACCCCAAAAAAACACCAACACTGCTCATAGCACACAAACAACCAAGAGCCTCGCAATGAACACCAACAAAATTAATTTCGCACACAAACAACATTACCTGCCTTACAATCTTATTGCTGTCATTTTTTGACGGGCAAGTCGCTAGTGTCAAATAATAGAAAGAAATTATATTGCAAAGTATAACATAATCAATTTTTGTTTTTTAAACTTCCTGTGAAACTGAAGTACTTAATGCAGTACACGCTGCCTACTGACATTTCTTTTAAGGGACATGGAACGTTTAAAAGCTGTTTTAAAAAATATTTAGCAAAACCTGTTCGAACTTCAATCAAACTAACAGTCTTAATGATGGAAAGGTGTATTCCTTTACAAAAAAAAATAAAAATAAATGATATACATATATATATATATATATATATATATATATATATATATATATATATATATATACTGTATATATGTATATATTAATAGCATAAAACAAATTAATCCTAAGCGGTCTTGAATGATTAGTGATGGTACAATGATTGTTACATGTGTGGGTGAATTTGTGTCAGCATAATACCTGCAAGTGCCCCTGCACCATAGCACCTACATAGAAAAGTGCAGATGGAGTCCAGGGTCAGCTATTATAATCTGACTTTGTAGGGTGATTATTTAAATAAATATTGTTATTGGGTAAATGAATAACGAGTTTTCAAACTTGTACATCTTTTGCCTTTTTCCTGTTTGTGGTCCTTTAAAATAATAATACAACCAAAAATAGTTTAAGAGAGAATAAGCTTGAAAAAACCAACTCCACCTTTAAGTTTACACTTAAAAGTTATTACACTTTTGCTGGTTTGCACTACTAAAGATGCTTCTTATTCTATACAAAAACTGTCTTGATTTGGTTATTTATTTAACTATAATGTGACATTTGTCACATTATTTATTTTAGAAAACCTCAAACCTCAATTTCATTATACTTGGTAATTTAATCGACTCTTACAGGAAGATTACATACTTCCAAAAAAACTATCATGATACATAAACAGATATAAACTTAATTATATTTATAATTCCTTAGACTGCAGATTGCACTTTCCCATCATGGTAAATATCCCAGTGTCTTCGGAAATTTTTTGCTAAATGTATTATACGCACTGACATAAATTAATAAAATGCACTGTCTACTTGCCTGAGTCGCAATGCCATTTGTTGCTAATGCATCTTCCGTTTCCACACACAAACTGAGTCAAAGGTTCACAGGTTTGGAGTTCTGTAAATTAATATAAAAATAAAATATGTTAATGTAAGCTTGATATATGTTTTCTAATGTTTATATCTTGCTTCCATCATAGATAATACAAGGGCCCTGAGCTATGGTTCACAAACTATATGGTTGGAAAACTGTAAAGACACTTGGCAAATGCATTTAAAAAAAGAAACAATTTTGACAAACTATTTGAAGTGACAAAGACTAAAAAACACAAATCCGTTCTTTTGTGCACATCCAACCTATCATACAATGCTTACTTGTTTCCAACCGAATTTTTTTTTACAGATCTCAAACCCCCCCCCAAAATTAAATTAAATAAAAATAAATAAAGACAATATAGAGTAGTCATTTGTAAATGAGTAAATACTAGCACACTTTTAATCAAACAGTTAAAGGGTACAAGAGCAGATAATTCTGCTATACACATAATGGGGCTCCAATCTCTGGATCTGATGTTAGTTTCATCCTTCCACCACTCTATGGAAAAACATGTAGAAACCCAGTAGAATCGTATTAAGAATTCTATATTCAAAAAACTTCCACCCACAACAAAGGGGCTCTTGCTTCATATGATGTAATACACGTATATAACTCATAGACCACTCTCCAAAACAGTCTCTATCCTCCTTTAACATGATTTATGCTTGCTTCTAGCTTCTCTGATTATGCCTCGGTTTATCACGTAATGTCTCTCGCAGTATATACTATATATTTATATATATATTTAATCATTTAATATATGTTGGGTAAAAGAGCGATAGAAGCCCTCCGGCGTACAGTAGTACAGTAAAAACGTCTGTACGTGAGTGGGATTACTAGCTTGTGTATAATCCAACCCTAGCTTTGCTCAAAGCTGTTTGATATAGCGGGGATATGCTTAAGGGAAGCCATGTTTGATATGGTTATGGATTGCAAGAGTGAAGCCTTTGTGGGCACATTTGCATGTCGCTGCTCAGCTTCCCAGAGTGCAATGTAATAACTGTATTTCTCGGAATTCTGGACATGAAACAAGTTTTTTTAACTTGTTTTAGATATTCAAATGTGAACACAAATGTACTATTTATTTACTATATATATATATATATATATATATATATATATATTTACACAAAAACTTATGATTTGAGTTATTGATAAGGGCTAAGAGTTCCAAGTGGGGAGTGGGGCGAACAAATCTAATTGACCTTGGGCACCCAAGAAATAACTGTTGATATAACTTTGATTTCAGAAAAAAAATGAATGTTGTTGCATCTGACAGTAAAGTAGTGTCTAATCATAGTTAGACAACGCACATGTTTTTTTTTCCTGAGACTGTCAATCTATGTTAATGTAGAAAACAAATTTACATTTATATCTGAAAAGAAAACATCGTAGAAAAATGTAACAGTTGTTGAGGATAATTGTAGCTCTGCTTTTTATGTAATTTTTGTTATGTGTGTTTGTATATGTAATTTGGTTGGATAATTAGTTCTAAGGATCTACTTTGCTTTCTTTCTAGTATGTTTTGAAGAACATTTTTAAAGGCACGTTTTTCATAAAGCAGATTTGTACTCTTTCAGTTCTTGGTGTCCCGGGACTCAAGTGGTTAATACATATCTTGAAACCCACATGGACTAAAACAGATTATCTAATGCATTTATTAGAGAGCTAGTTTGCTTGATTGCAAATATTAATGAATTTGTAACCTTCGATTGCGGATTACGTTTAACTTCCATGTTTTACTGACGTCATGATGGCGGACTCATATACTATTGGCTGTGTCTAAGAAGTAAATGACGGGCTTGCTTAAATATTGTAAGACCATATGATCACGCCCCCCGAAATCCTACTTAAAAAGACCGGGTTACGTGTGGAGGCTGTGCAATGTAAATTGCGAGTTTTAGTCAATAGAATACATCTAAACATTAAGAGAAAAAAACACTTGCAGCAAAAATTACAGTTTAGAGTCATTTGCGGGGTTCTAATAGAATAGGGCTCTATGTTAGTTCGTTACATACTTCACAACCAAGTGGTGCTTTAAATGTGATTCCTGTTAACCCCCCTCCAGGTGTCTTTGCCTCTCTATTTTTATCCCAGCTTTATTCCAGACTTCCTTAAGCAATAAGAACCAACTAATCAACTACTTTAACTAAGCTCCCGAAAACTTATACAATTCTACATTGTAAGTCCTTTATAGACAACACATTTCACATTTGAAATCAACATGTTTTTTTCCCTTGACGTGCATTATGCTTTCTTGTTTAGAACTTGAATTATTTCCCATAAGAAAGGCAAGACGCTGTTCTTGTGATTACAATCACAGAAGCTCCTGCTTCAAGACTCTCTTTATGCTTACATATAAAGTGTATTAACCTATTCAAAATCAATGCAAGCTGTCCCTAAATCAGAAAAATATGTTGTCAAAATCACTTTTTCCCAAACCTGACACTGAAATTACAGGCTTGAGATTATTTATCATTCAAAGCTGAAGGTACAAATAGTACAGTCATTGAATATTATATACAAGTTTAACACAAGAATTACACTCAGAAAATGGAATATTTTCATTTGAAACTAGTCTTAAAGTTTCAAATTTAAAGTGACAAAGTGGAGGTTCCAAATATGGTAACATTTTAAACTGTAGGTAATGACAATTACTTTATCAATTGGATGTTATTAAAAATAGCATTTTCTACAGTAAACTACTATTTTGAGCTGTTAGTGGACAATTCTGATCCATGCCCAAAAATACTTTCTAATATTTTGTTTATGGGAGATCATTGGTATCAATTACTGATAAGCCACTGATATATTGGGTTTATTGTCTTCAGTGCGATCACCTGCACATTGAGCTTGCACAGCGTTTTTGTGCCAGTGACTGCACAGAAGACAATGGAACCAATGTCTCATGAGTGTATCACTAATATTGACAATGGTCTCTCATTAACTTTTATTAGAATATCACTTTGGGAGTGGATTTTTTTCTGTAGGATTTTTTTAAATAATATTTAATTGAAAAATGATGTGTTATTCCTTGTAGACTTGAATGACACCATCATTGGAACCTTGCGCAAGCCAGTTTATGTATAATCCAACCTTGGCTTTGCAAAAAAGCGGTGTAATGCAGCGGGCATAAGCTTAAAGGAAGCCATGTTTAAAATGGTTATGGATAGAAGAACAAAGCATTTGTGGGAACATTTGCATGTCCCTGCTCAGCTTCCCAGAGTGCAGTGTAATAACTGTATTTCTCAGAATCATGAGCAGGAAACAAGTTTTTTTTAACTTGTTTTTGACATTCAAATATGAACACAAATCTACTATTTATATACTGTACTATTGTACGATGGAGGCTTCTACCACTCTTTTGCCCACCATAAATTAAATGATTGTTGTGGTGAACTACCGACTCATAAGGTCCACAACACAAGCTGGGATCCCGCCCTGCGCTGATGATAGGCAGTAACCTTGAAACGGCTGTCTGTAGGTAGTATTCAAAGCTTGTGTATAAATGGTTATTGATAGAAGAATGAAGCATTTGTGGGCACATTTGCATGTCTCTGCTCAGCTTCCCAGAGTGTAGAGTAATAAGTGTATTTCTCAGAATTATGAGCAGGAAACGTATATATATATATATATATATATATATATATATATATATATATATATATATATATATATATATATACATACACACACACATATATATATATATATATATATACTCATTTACTTTATAATGGGCAAAAGACCGACAGTACCCCTCCACCATGCAGTAGTACAGCAAATAAATAGTACATTTGTGTTCACATGTGAGTGTCTAAAACAAGTAAAACATGCCCAGAATTCTGAGAAATACAGTTATTACACTGCATTCGGGGAACCTTGGCAGGGACATGCAAATGTGCTTACAAAGGCTTTGCTCCTGCAATCCATTACCATTTTAAACATGGCTTCCTTTAAACATATGCCTGCTGTATCACAAAGCTTTGAGCAAAGCTATGGTTGGATTATACACAAGCTAGGAATCCCACCCATGTACAGCTGTTTCAAGGTTACTGCCTCTCATCAGCGTGGGGCCGGTTCCTTAGCTTGTGTAGTGGATATTATGAGTAGGTAGTTCACCACAACAATCATTTAATATATGGTGGGCGAAAGTGCGATAGAAGCCCTCCACCGTACAGTAGAACAGTAAATAAATAGCATATCTGTGTTCACATTAAAAAACTTTCGTTTCATGCCCAGAATTCCAAGAAATACAGTTATTATATGCAGTAAAGAATATTTGCATATAGATGTGTTTTTTTGTGCACACACATCAAGTTTGTTATTTCAAAATTTTGTTTAGAAAAAACCACGGTGGTCCTCTAATCCTTGGAGCACTCAAGCGGTTTCTTTGTACGGTTTAATCCCAGCATCATGTCAATGTGACTTTTAGTTGTATTGCTTCTATGCTGATATCTTTGAGATATTTTGTTCTTTGGTGGTAGACCAACATGGCTTCCCTGTAGTGGTTATTTGAGAAAAGTGACCTTCTTAGACTCTTACAACATGCTCAGAATGGCTTTTTTTCCTTTTTTTAAACTGGTTCTCATTAGCAGCATTTATTTTATTTAGGGTTATCTCAGCTTCACGTCCTTGAACTTTTAGTTATTCCCTGTGGGGCTGTAGTTTTGTGTCAGGCCTCTCCAGGTACTTAAGCAACATGTCTAATCATCAAGAAAACACTTGTGTTTCCAACTTGAAAGGGAATGTTTCAAGTTTGCCCTGTCTGCCATTGCTTGACATTATCCAGACATTTTAAGTCTTTAATCAAAACTACCCCCAAGGTATATATCCCCTGAACAGCTTCATGTTCACATTTAAATAATATTTTGCTCAAAAAGTTTCTGTACTCGAGGGAATCACAAATCACTTGTCGTCTTTAAATGTTTGGCATTTATCTTTCCAATTCTGCATTTTGTATATGCCTCTCTGTAATCTTATTCCTCTGTATCTTAATGCGTAGTACCAAGTAATATGATTTTCTTAACCGCCACCATTAATATTCTTTATGTGCACACTAAAATAAATGGATATAGTGCTGAATATTACATGAATTTATTGGTAAGAAAACATGGTTATTCTGAGATGAATAAATATCCTGATTTTCTGTATTACAGGCAATTTGCATGCTTTTACTTATTTTTATCTTTTAGTGGGTGTTCCAGAAGTTTTTAAACAATAGACAAAAACTGTTGCCAAAAGTTTAATAACAGAAGTTTTAAAAATGGCTAACTTTAAGAAATAGTTATACCGTGAACACACATTTTGTTTAAGTAAAAAAACATGAATTAATTTTAGAGCATATTTTAAACATCACATTTATAGTTGTCGTAATTGCAAGTTTGTTGGTAATGCTATGTTAAATAATTTGCACCTCGCATGCGCAATGAGCGCCAAAAACGCTCATTGCGAGTCCCAAAAGTTACTGGTTTGACGGGGGCTGCAATGAGCGCCAAAGGTGCTCATCGCGAGGCCCATTCGTGACTGGCTTGATGGGGCTGCAATGAGCACCGAAGGCGCTCATTGCAGGGCTTGCGATAAACACCAAAGGGGCTCATCGCGAGGCCTGTATGTGACTAGCATGACGGGGCTGCAATGAGCGCCTTCAGGGTTCATTACAGGGCCCACTATAAGCGTCAAAGGTGCTCATCACGATGCCCTACATTACTGACTTTACGGGGGGGGGGGGAGAGGTTCAAACCGGCTTAGGAGTTAAAGGCTTTAAACAAAATTACGCATTTAACGCCATTTTTTTAAAGCCTGTAACTCGGAAGCCGTCAAAAGACCGCCAAAAGACGCTAATTAATTAACAACCTCACACAAGGGACAATTGGTGTTTTTGGGAGGTCTGAAAACGTCTAAGTGAGGGAAAAAAATGTCATCCGTAAAACCGTAGCTTTTTTAAAGCCTGTAAATCGGAAACACATTACAGCCTTGAGGAAAATAAACAATTTGCCAAGCCCGACAATGGTTTCACACCTGTAAATACAAACCGGTGCACAGAGGAGGAAGAGGGGTGAGAAAGACACAGGGGAGGGAGAGGAGAGAGAGGGTGGACACAGGGTAGGGAGTGGCGGGGGGGAGACACAGGGGTTAGAGAGTGGGGGAAAGAGACACAAGGGAGGGAGATACGGGGGTGGAATTAGGGGAGAGATAAAAGGGCAAAGAGACACAGGAGGGAAAGAGAGGAGAGGGGCTCACAATGAGCGCCAAAGGCACTCATTGTGAGGCCCAAAAGTTGAGGGTTGGCCGACGCCTGCAATAAGCGGTGACGACCCGGGAAGTAGAGGGGCGGAGAGGCTAGCAATGAGCGCCAAAGGCGCTCATTGCGGGGGGAAAAAAGTTACGGGTTGGCCGAGGCTTGCAATGAGGCCCGTAAAGTAGAGGGGGGAGAGGCTTGCAATGAGCGCCAAAGGTTAGAGGGGGAGAGCCTCGCATTGTGTGGCAAACAGCATTGCCAGGCTTCAAATTTTATTGCAGTAATCTTTGACGGGCAAGTCGCTAGTTTATTAATAAATAGTTAAAATAAAAACAATAAATAAAGCCAGGTACCAGTGACTGGATATCTATGACCATTTCACGCTATGCATTTTAAATAATCTTCTGAAACATGAAAAAAAATTAAAATTTGAGTTTCCAAAGTAAAGAACAGGCTTTGATGTGTGTTTTGTAGGTATCACAGCCTCAGTGATTCTTAGAGAATCTTGAGATATGACAAATTGGTGCTACTTTTTTCTTTTCTCAATATATAAGCTACTGGGCAAGATAACATTAGTCTTGATAACATCAGATCTACCATGAATATTCATTAAATTCTATGAGCATTGCAATTAAATAAACATCCTTATCTGGAGAGTTTTCTATTCTACAGGTATTTGTAGAGAAATTACATCCAGGTTATAGTTTTTAAATCAAAATATAGGGTGTCAGAGTCTTGGGGTATTTTACACTAGTTAAACACCTTCTAGATAGGAGTTCCCATTCAGGGCCCAGGGTATTCATTGTTTATTATTTCAAGCTTTTTTTTTTTCTTCAACCTTTTTGGGAAACAGTTAGTTTTAGGGTATCAATACCCATTGAACCCTCCAGCTAGGAGTTCCCCTTTAAAAGCATATGGTTCTCTATCCCAATTATTATTAAACTATGTTCCATCTAAATAGCTGCTTTGTTTATAGTTATTTCAATAATGTTATTGTGTTGTTGTTTTTTTGGTAATTCAATTATATGAGTGTTAAGCACTTGGTTTGTTGGTTTTATTGTTTTCTTCTGTAGTTTGACTCATAATGAAAATATTTGGGGAATAAAGCAATGTTTGTACATTGAGTTCACCTTTACAAGGTCATTCTTAAAAGCTTAAGGAGACAACAGTAGCCTGTGAGGATAAATTACACTGATTTGACAAAATGGCAATCATTTCAAACAATAGTACAGAGCGCTGCCCTTATTTTTAATGATGGCATACACAAGGTCAGCAAGTTAAGGCATGTATACCTGAATAATTAAGCATCTGTTTCTCAGTTTTTAGAGGGCGAATGGGTGGTTGGGATGTTGCTCCTTTTGTCATGTTTTGTTTACTTGCACACAAAAAAAAAACGCTGATTAAACACAAGTTCATTATTTATTGTTTGAAAACTGATGAGATGCAACTTTTCTGAAAATTACAAATCACAGAGTCCCTCATTAGCTGAGTTGCTTAGAACTTAAACACAAACCTCTAACTTCAAACTTTTAATTACTGTTACTAAAAACTGTATGTCTTGACATTTTAGATTTTTCATATTATTATTAATAAATAATAGATTATTATTATTATTATTAATAATAATAATAATAATAATAATAATATAACTTAAAAAAACTGGTCTAATTGCACCAAGTGTTCACACAACATCAGTTAGTGGCGTTTTTTTACCCTGCTGCTCCAACTCTGGGACATTCTCCCCAAAGCAGTCGCTTGAAATATTTAATAAGAAAGAAAGCTTCAAGAATCTCTTTTATACTTTTAAAATAGCAGATATTGAACACTACAGTGTATTTGAATACATATGCTTTAAAAAGAAACTAGTCTGATTAAGACATAATTAAAAAAAATATGAGGCCTCTGCTAGACCCTTTGAGGCATCCACAACACATTGCTTGGATACGCTTGCTTATATGAGAGGAGCATTTACATTTCTGCAGGAGCAGGGCTTGCAGTTATACTTGCAAGCTGTCTGTTTGTAACCATTTCGGAAGTAGAGACAGGTGTCAAACTCCAGAAGTTCAAATGATTTAACAAATCTCCCTTTCCTCCCACAACAGTTCAGGTGCCAGTCTATCAAGGCATGCCCAGGTCAGACAGGATGGCCACTTTCTATACACACAGTCTTTAAAAAGCATAGGATTGACGGCAGATATGAACCAGGAGGCCTAAATGAGCCATTTTATTCTCATCTGCCTTCAAGTCTATGGGCCTCATTCTATTATCGGCCACAGCCGTTGCAGGGCCGCAAGGACCGGCCGCAAGCTATTCTGCTATTCTATTCCCCTCCGGCCGGGGATTCTGGCAGGCTTGCGGCCGGTGCCTTGCTATCTCTTGCGGCCGCTCGCGCCGGAGGAAAGCCTTTGATCTAAAACGGCCGCAAGGAAATCGGCCGTAAGAAAATCCTATTTGCAATTCAATTGCTCCGGGAACCCTGTCAGCAAGGCTAAAAGCGAGCCGCTGCTTACTTGCAGGAAAGAGGTCCCGCTAGCACCAATTAAGCACGAAATATAGCCCAAATAAAGCCATCCTGCACTTTGAGAAGACTATAAAGTGATTTTCAGGGTTAGCAAAAATAGCACAAAATTCCCCTATACTCAAATCCGTAAAATATATATTTTTTAATATTCGTCAAATATCCATGTAAAAAGTCCAGAGTGCTTGGAGCACCTCAGACCCGCCCACGCCGCAGCCGGAAAATAAACAGTTAATTTGAACTCGGGTTTGGGCTGATGTGCAAGCTTGAGAGTGGGTTTCTTTTAACCCTCATGTCCCCCAATATGATCCCTAGCATTTACAGAGCTGTACAGTGCAGGCTTGAATTTATTTTTGAGTTTTAAGTTTTCAGAGCTTACGGCCGATAATAGAATGAGGCCCTATATATTTTTATGTATGGTGTGATGCTACTTACATATTCATGGCACAACTCCATACAGTCTATGCATAAGATATTCATGTTCAATGACTGATTTATAGATATGCAAAGTAGGCAGATATCTAAGGTTATCTAAGGTTTCTCAGTCAGTCATAGGGGCCCCAGTTTGGCCTGTCATGTGACACAACTCTTCTTATTCTGTGGTATATGGCATGAGTCGTTATTGTTCTCCTGGTATTTTCATATAATTCTTATTGTTTACAGTTGGTTTCATCCATAAAATATTTTATTGTCCTTCCTTTGAGAATGACTTTCCTAATAAATATCAGATGGTTATAAGCATTCACGAAAAGTAAAAATAAATCATGCACTGAATAATGTATAGAATGTGTATATTGAACTGCAAAGCAAAATGGCCGCGGTAGGTCTACTAGAAAGAAACATGAAGTGAGGAAGATTGGACTGATGAGAAATACAGAGGTGGACAAAAATATTTCTCATCTTTCTTAACATGTTGATCACTCAACAGTAAACTGTGAAAATATTCTGTGCATTTGTGAATCCCTGGGGTAAAGGAGCAGAATCCGTCCCTAAGGCAGTGGGTTTCAGCTAGAGTTCAGTGATCATTTGAGAATTTTAAGATTTTGTCATAAGAATAAAAATGATAACTCCAGATATTTGTTTCCTTTATTTTATGTGACATTTTCTTTCAAATTAAAAAGTCAGAAATCTGGCAAAAGATTATTTCAATGTAAAAAAGCAAGGGCTGCGGGCGAGGGCCTCAGTTGCTGGCATGGAGCGCCGAAGGCGCTCCTTGCCAGCAACTGCGACCCTCGCAAAATTTACGTTCAAACGCAAACAACCACACAACAAGCGTGACCACGCAAACAACACGACACACCAACTACGACCCTCGCAAACTTTACCTTGCAACGCAAACAACATACGAGACACATTACCACACATTACGACCTCGCAACAGTCGGACGCAACTCGCAAACATTACAAAATTCAAAACACAATAAATACACACAGCACATACATAAAAAGCTTACCTACAGCAAGAGGGAGCATCCAGGACCTCAACTTACACCTTCATTTAACTCAAAATGAAAGAGTTTAGACACTAAAAAATTTGCTAAGCGAGAGAAAAAATGTCCGCTGAACAAAACACAAACGAGGCTACAGCACTCTAAACACGCAAAACACCACAAACGACCTACGGATATTCCGCTAAGACGCATACCACACATTACCCGCCATTATCCTCCAATGCGGAAGTACACGACTACGCTAACGGTTTCGTCTCGCGCACGCACATTATTACACTGCACACATTAACCACGCTTACACAGCAGCTCCACACCACTAATGCTGTAGCAACATCAAAACAGATTGCCAGCTCTTCAACAAAATGCTTCAAAATAGGTAAAGTATATTCATTTATTAATGTATTATTTATTTCATTATATACACCAAACAGCATTAGCTAACTTAAATTTCATTGCCGTCATTTTTTGACGGGCAATTCGCTAGTATATATATAATAGAGAGAGAGAGTGGCGCATCTCAAGAAAGGGAGAAGAGGGGAAAAGTAAGCAGTAAGAAAAATATAAAGTATGAAGAGACAGAAATAGATTTATAGACAGAAAGCTAGAAAGGAATAGATAGAGATAGATAGACTACTGATCAATAGATGGATGGATAGATAGATAGATAGATAGATAGATAGATAGATAGATAGATAGATAGATAGACAAATAGATTTGCACACACAGTGCAACATTAAATATTTAACTTGTGCTGAAAAAAAATGCTTGCACATTTAAAATGTTATTAAGAAAAGAGTAAAAATGAAAAGGCTTGATATAGATATCACATCTGTTAGTGAAGCTTTGTTGTGTATTTGCATAGGTTGTGAGGAATTTTACAATGCTTTATACATGAAGCATGGTCTACATTTTATTAATTTGAAAATATACATATCTGTGACTTTCAAGTCAATTGTATTCATTAACGCACAAGTAAAAGCGTGTGTATCTAAGCTGCAAATAAAAAAAACATATATCAACACTCTAAAAAAAGCTCATAAAATATCTTCCTCTGAGGTATTTTCTTGCTAATATATAATCATTTTGTTACTTTATGTGGATTATTCAGTTCTCATTACTAGTAAAATGAAAATGTTTTGCAAGCTGATCAAGGGCCATATTAAATTCCAGCCTTGTAAGTCCAATGTGTAGCACGTACGGGCTGCGTGCTTCAAATTTGGCCGCTTTACGCTGCTAGTAAATTAGAATAAGCTGCAAACTACAAGCGAGAGACGCTAGTTCGTAAACCAGTTCTCGGCCGTAGGGGTTGCGCGCTCGACCTCAAACAATTAAGCAAGCACGTAGTTACGGGTTCAGATGGAGCCAATGGAAAAAGATTGTTAGCGTTACATCACTCAAAAAGGGGAGGGTAAATTATAAAGTCCTATGTGCTTCAATTACAGTTCACCCACAGTCCAGATATAATGCAATATTAATAAAGCTGTAAATATGATATTCTATTGCATGTGAGTTACAGTATATGTCGTAACACATTGATTGCAGGGATCGATATCACACAAAATATGAACTCACTCTGTTGATTCAGTAAGCATCAAAGGGGCTACAAGCTAAATAATATATAACAGATCCTTTAAACTATGTAGGGTTAAAAATACATGTTTCTTGTAAAGCATCTTAGTTGTTTCCTTCTACTCTGTGTATTTTCAATGGAAACCAAAGAACCCAATGAAGCTGAAACATTGGTCTACAAATAGTTATAGAACTATCCTTTTATCCTATTCATTGTATAGCTTCCTTCATACCAAGAATACAAAGAAGAAAAAGAACAACATGTTCCTAGGCAACAAGTATTGAATGAAGACCTCAAAACATCTAAGATCATATATAGTTTTTTCTCTAATGATAAGGAAAATATAGGGAATTAAATAGCACATGTTCAGTGAGCATTGTGATAAAATCTTAGTGGATCACAGAGAAGGCAACAGGAATTGTGTTGTAGATATTGTTTATAATTATCAATGGATTTACTAATACACTAATTGGTTGGGGTATAAGACCACCCACAGTCCACGAATTCATCTATTTATAAAAAAGATACAATCCAGTGGCAAGTTCTAGTACTAATGAGCAGGTTTATGAGCTATTGTCTAAAGATAAAATCTACAGTGTAAAGTTTCCTATGGTTTAGAGCTTCCTTGTAAACTATTGTACTCAGACATAATAATAAGAAATGTAAAAACTACACAGTTTATAAAATTGTGCTTGTCTATTCAAACAAAATCTATAGCCAAAGGCAATAAAAAGATCAATACAGTTGTCTTATCTCCAGGTCTCAAATTGATATATGAAATGCCAGTTGCTGGTGTCTGAACTGAACCCATTTGTGAATGCTACATAAAGGGCAATTCACTGAGGTGGCTCAGCAATTACTTTATTTTTTCTTGGTTGTTTTAAGGACACCAAAGAACCACATTTTTGGGATGCATTTACAAGAACATGTTTTAAACATTGTAGTGTTTTTATAATTTTTTATATTTATTCTATGTATAAAATGTTTTTTTAGACCGTTTACCGATAATTACATGTGTTCACAGATAAAAACTGTGCACAGTAAAACTTTCATACTTTGTATTACTCAGAAAACATTTCTATATAACAAAGAAATGTAACATGATTGCAAACACAGAATGGAAATATCAGGATCCATAACCACTAGACTCATAATTTTCGAACAGTGATTGTTTGGTGCTTTAGTAAAACATAGTTTTTATTTTAATCCTCTGTATAAAACAACATTTATTTTGTTATTTGTTACATACTTGATAAACATGAGAAGTTTTTTTTTACCAGTTTTCCTTTAATGATTATTGAGAAATATGTTAGTATGATGCACATACACAGGATGCCTCCTTATCTCATTCACATAGAACTCAATCAAATGGAGCTTAATACATTATATATATAAGTGGTTATGTTGGGTGAAAATATGGATCTTTAGAATATTCACAAAAAAACAAAGCAGAGGAGCTTAATCCGGGAACTTATCCACATAGGTTAGTTCTATGGACATAATAACTCACTTAGAGGGACGCCTCTTTATTTTGGTTAATGCCCTTCACAGCTTACAAATATCCTTTAGCATATCTGGCAGGTCTCATTCAAAAGAGTATTTCTACTTGAAGTACCAGGCAGTTCTTCCCTAAACACAAGAAACAGCAAACCCATACATGTGTTTTGGCCATGTTGGGCCTCATCAGTGAGGGCCACATGTACTCCCTAAGACACAGCGAGCAAGAAGTCCAATGTCACGAGCCTTTGTGACCTTTAGGGAGACCAAATCCCATGGATCTTTTGCATAAAGACAAAAAAATTGGGGAACTTGATTCAATTGTGCTTTCGCTTGATCCGGTGGCCTGTAAGTGAGGTGGCCAATTAATTTGCTATTCAATTGGCATCTTTTTGCAGACTCCAAATGGGTTACGAGTTACGGCCTTGTCAAATTTATGATGGTTAAACTTGTAACTTACAGCGTCCCGAAGCTTTTGATCTTTCACTTTCGCAAGAGTTAGGATCGCTAAAATCGCAAATCACTATTCTATTGCTCAATTTCCCCAAACCTGCTAATATTTTCACACCCATAAATGGAAAAAGAAGGAAAATCCTTTGAGTGCTAGAGAGGACCCACAAGGGGTTTAAACACCTATTCGAAGCACTGTAAATGCAAATAAAATATCACTACTGCACTGTAAATAACGGGGAAAGTGATGACAGACATTAGAATTAATTGCACAACAGTCTCAAGCTCACAAATTGTCAGGAAACTAAACGTATTTTTATGGCTAAATCGATCTTGGGTATCAATGAGTTAATACATATCAGGCCACCCACATGGACTAGAACAGTATTGGCATTCATTTGCATAATTCTGTATTTTGATGTTTTGGGAGTCTAATCGTATATTGGACCTCAAACCTAATTGATTGACATGTAATCTCTAGTTTTACTCCCGTAATAATGACAGTCTAATTTTCTATTGGCTGATTCGAAATGGACGGTTACGGGCTTGCTTAATTGATCATGTTCCCGCCCTGAACTGCTACGAACCAGTGCATGGTTTAAGGTTTCGGCTTTGGGACAGTAACTGCTGGGCTTAAACAATTGAATAGCATCGTAATCGAAGACAAACGGGAGCCCGCAACACACCCGCAGACATACGGCCTACTACGATTGAGTTGCTCAGTACTAGAACAAGCTAACCGAAATACAGTAGGTTAGCTCTATGGACATAATAAGCCACTCACAGGGCAGCCTCTTTTTGCTCACTTATGCCTTTTGAAGGAGAGAAATATCCTGAAATACTTGAGTCAGATCTCAATCAAAAGAGGGGTCCTGCCCAGAAATACCAGGCAATTGTTCTCTGAACATTCTCAGATTGAGCGCCTTTGTTTTTTGTCTTAGTATTCACCTAAATTAGGCTGTCAAACAGCCAACTAAATTTTAATAGACTTACCACAAGAAGCCATTTCATCTGATCTGTCTCCACAATCATCTTCTTGATCACAAAGCCATGATTTTGATATACAACGTCCATTATTACAGGAAAACTGATAAGGAAGGCAAGTCCTTGCTGCAAGATAAAAAAAATATTATCATTATATTGTTCCAGTTTTGTTTATTTTGACCAAAAAAATTACAAGAGTTTAAACATTTAAACTGTTGAATGTGTACGGAAGCATTCAGCCTCTGAAAATGAAATGCTGTAATACTTGTTGCAAGTGATTTCAATAGCACTAAAATGTATCTAATTATTTTCCAAGGTCCCTTCCTGTTGAGAAAACAGCTGAAATAAAAAGCCCAGTTAAGGCAATTGCTGACCACAGTGTTTGCAAAAAATAGCTAATATGTTATAGGCTATATTTATTTTTTTATATTTTCTTTAAAAAGTGCCCATTATCAAGTATAGTACTTAAAAATACCTGCTGCTGTTCAAGAGAGAACAAACTAATCCACAGGCAGCGCTACATTCGGTGTAGAGCTCTGAGCTCCTCTTCTTGATGGGTGTCCAGTGCCCCATTGAGCCCTTGTGGACCTCCCTTGGCTCCCCCTGTGCCCCCACCCCCCACCACAGCCTCACCACATCCACCTCTTAATGGCTGTCTATTACTCCTCTGTCGGCGTTCTTTTTTTCTGGGCAAGGAATGACGTCACATGATATTATATACATAACATTTTACTATATAGATTAAAAAAAAATATATATATATATACATGTTTATATGCATATATATATATATATATATATATATATATAAAAGTATATTTATATATATATATATATATATATATATATATATATATATATATATATATATAATTTGCCTCCGAAGGGATCACAACACAAAAAAAAGTCTGGGCCTATTAAAAGCACTGGTAGTTGTAGGTACTATATCCCCATTGTGCAGAAAGAAGCTTCCTCTGCATTCAATGTCTATTCCTACCTCAGGTGGTGATCAGCAGAGACCAAAATAGTACAATAGTAGAAGGGCCTCTTATATAGCCCCCATATTTGCATATTTGGGCCCAAGTGCTTAAAAGGTCCTCACAGTGCCCTAAAATGTTTTATAATAAAATAGTTGAAGGAAAGTAATTAATTGATAAAAGAGGAAAGGATAATTAGTAGAAGTATTTAGGACTACATTTAAGACAGATTACATGTACTATGTGTTGTTGAAGCGGGGCATGCCCTCCGAATTGAAAGAACAAGCTGGGGCCGCATCTGAAGTGCCTAGGGGACAACATGCTGCCCACCACTGCCCTAGAAAGATAGAAAGATATTCCTAGCTTTATTTACGCTAGTGGGAAAGAATAAACTCATATCAGATTCTGGTAAACAAAGTAATATGTCTTGTGTAAATTCCTAACACCTCTAACCTTCTCTGCAGAATACCAATCAACTTGCTAGCACACCACTGGGAAAGTATTTAGAAGATTATTAATCATGTGAGAACAGGTGAAATAGATTTTGCAGTTAGTTTGAGTTGTTTAATTATTAGTTTATAGCCTTTTATGCATCATTAGCCTTTTTTATAAAGAAGAAGGTATGAAAAACAATTTTCACTGAAGATCTTATGTTCCGTACATTAGAGTGTAATTTGGAAGTGCTGTGAAATCTCAGTAGAGGGGCAGTGAGCCCTGTCTTGGTAGTACTTAAGTCAACAAAATTTCATAAATTTGTCTTTGAACCATGTAGTGTAAAAATGCGCTCCTTGCTCCTCTTAATGAGACTTACAAGACTTCCAAATATAATTGCCTTCCTTTTTTGTGCACGTCTTATGAGCAGTTCAGAAACAAATACAGCAATTTGTAAATTTCTTGATTGCTCATAAGAACAATAAACACATATAATAGTACTTACTGGGTTAATTATGAATTAATTTTCTCTGATTCATTATTCATTACAGGACACATTTACAGTTAGTTAATTATAGTTAATCATTTATTTTACCTGCTGGACTAAATCATATAATTAACTCACTTACATATTTTAGCATTGTCTTGCCAATTTCAATTCCTATTCTGTTTTTGGTTGAATTGCAATTAATTTTCTCTAAGAGATATATGTGTTAGGAAACTATTATTGCTTCTAAAGTAATTTAAAGGACCACTGTAACAGCCTCATTCCACTGCTACTTTTTTGGGATCCGGGCTCGTAAATGGAGGTTACAAGCTACTTTGCTATTTAATTGCCTTCCGTTTGCGGGCTCCAATTGAGTTACTTGCTACCAGTTGCGATCCATTGCAATTCTTAAAATCGCACATTACTTTCCTCCGAGCCTTTGATCTATCACGGCCGCAAGAGTTATTCAATTGCTCTGATTTTCCCTCACGAACCACTCCGTCAAGCCCGCAAATTGACAAAATCAAACAACGGGTTACTGGGACCAAGGAGGTCTCGCAAAGAGCTTACTAACAAATCGGAGCACTTTAAAAGCAAATATAAATTCAATCCAGCACTGTAAATGATGGGGAACACAATGGGTGACATTAGAGTTAAAAGCACAACATTCTCAAGATCGCACATCGCCAAAATATAATACTTTATTTAATGTTTATTTTCAGTCCAAAGTCCTACAGTCTTCAACCTCCATGCCCGTAGGACTTTGGAATCCAACCTTTATTTTTTTTCCTATGGGCTTGAATAACGAGTTAAGGGCTTGAATAACGAGTTAAGGGCTTGGAGGTCATTCAAGTCCGTTGGACTTAGGACGGAAATTAAACATGAAATAAAGTATTGTATTTTGGCGATGTGCGAGCTTGTGAATGTTGTGCTTTTAATTCTAATGTCACCCATTGTGTTCCCCATCATTTACAGTGCTGTATTGAAATGATATTTGCATTTAAAGTGTTCCGATCTTCCAGGCTTGAATCACAAGTTACGGGCTTGCGTCCGCGATCATGCTCAAGCCCACAAATGCTACTGCCGATAGTATGGTTTGTGATTTTTGTGAACAGCGCCTAGCTTTTGGGCAAGGCCAATTAAATAGCAGAGTAAAAGTAGAGCAACGTGAGCACGCAACTCAACCACAGAAAATCGTCTATCTGCGATGGAGTTAAGGCCCCGAATTGAATGAGACTGTAAGTGTGCAAAGCAGGAACCTAAAAGGATTTTTTTTTTTTTTATTGTGCCTCATTAAATTTCAAGCCCGTATTTACCTTCATACAGCCCATAAGTCGGTGGGTTACAGAGATATTTAATTGAACAAGCCCGCAACTACATGGCTGAAAGCCCATATCGTAAACCATGAACCTCTAAGTAGCATTGCAGGGCATGATCATGATCAATTAAGCAAGCCCGTAAGTACGGATTTAGAAACAGCCAATAGTAAATGAGACCATCATTATGACATCAGTAAAACATGGTGTTTAAACATCAATCACTTAGCATTTAGAGGAGCGATATGTGATCAGGCCTGCAATCCAGCGATTTAAACATCGGTAAAAATGAATGAAGAACCTGTTATAGTCCATGTGGGTGGCCTGGCAGGTATTAACTCCTTGATTCCAGAGATTGATATAACACAGAAATAAAATCTGAAAATAATAATTTTTCATTGCATATGTGCGAGCTTGAGACTATTGTGCAATTAATTCTAATGTCTTTCATCGCTTTCCCCGTATTTTAAAGTGCAGTATTGATATTTGTATTTGCTTTTATAGTACCCATATGATTTTTGGCTACATTTGCCATTTACGGGTTCGAAAGCAGCTGCGGGCTTGAGGAATTGCAGCAATGTAATAGCGATTTGCGATTTTAGCGATTTGTAACTTTTGCGAGCTTGAAAGATCAAAGGCTTAGATCGGATTTAGAATTTTGAAAACCGCAGTTGCTTTTCAGCCTGTATCCTGCATATCGATATCGGGTAGCAAGAAGAGGCCACTTTTATAGCAGTAACTTTTGCGGGCTACGTTACAGACTTCAGTAATTACAATTTGGACAATTTGATGAGGCCCATTGTATAGTCACATGACTCTACATTTTTTGATATCAACACTTCTATTATAAGGCAAAGAAATGGTAGAACATTGAATATAATATGGTTATATATATTTGCCAGTGATTTGTATTATAAAACAATTTGAATATAGTGAATATTATCAATTATGTGATATTTATGATTTCCATTCACAGTCACTCATTGTTTATGCTCTATTGTAAGCAGAGTAAAGATAGGGCACCGATTATCCGGCATGCTCCGTTTCCGGAGCATTCTGGATTATTGATTTTGCTGGACCAGCGGTGGTCAGGCAAATCAGGTTAATTGGGTAAAGCCACCCAATCCCTCACTGCCCCCCTTAACCCTGTGTGCTCTTGTAGCAACATCGGGGCAAGGGGAGAGGCGAGAGGCTGTGCGGGACTGGGCGGGGATGCTCAGAGATTCGATCCAGGCACTGACTGACATTGGAAGGAGATGCCGGATTATCCAATCCCGCAAAATCAGTGCCTAATCTGTACTAAATTGTGTAGAAAATTAATAAAACAATTTTAGACAGCACAGTGATGGTTGTTGCTGCAAATGGCTGCACATATTTACAGTTCTTCTTAGCAAACAGCTCTATACTCTTGATCTCTTTGCTTTGCTATTATATGAAATATAAAGCATAAGAACCAAACAGCCTATATTATATGAGAGATATTAAAAATAGACACACTATGAATTCTCCTCATTTGTATTTCATTACCCAGAATCCTCAGCTGCAATATAGGTAATTGCATTAGGTAATTTAGAATATTTGTATATATTTGTATATTTACAGACCCGCAGTTCTGTCTGATTTCTGATATCTTGCAGATTGGTATAATCAGAAGTCTCATTTTCCATAGAACTTTACAGGTCACGCCTCATGAAACACATAGCTTTAGGCTAAACCACCAGATTTCACTTCTCTCACTTTCTATGGACTGACAGATCCGAAAGGTTATCATTATACAGTACAAAGGGAAATTGTACTTGCTATTTATTCTTATTAAAGAATCACTGAACTTATCCAAACTGCTCATGGGGTACAGATAAAGCAGTGAAAGTAAAGTAAAAATGCACTTACAGTTTTTTTTTGTTTTTTTTTAAATGATAGCTTTTTCACTCATATATCTTTGCATTTATATATAGGGTTCTGGCGCTCCTTTTAGCCATTCTGCAGCCGTAGCCAATTAGTTGAATACTATGTGGTGCATTGGAGTCTGTAGAGCTAATTGTGACTAACAGCTCCATCAGTTAGACCCTTCCAGCATGTTTAAAACAGCAGGGATATCAGTGCTGGAGGTTGTCATAGCCTCTCATTGCCTAGAGTAAGATTGGAGGAGACTTGTTTCTAGATTGCCTTCATTGTAATGTAGTAAAATGGTTTTCAATGGTTTAAGCAGTAAACTTGTGAATCCACCTTAAGTGAACAGGTCAGACAGGCAGAAATTACATATCCGTTCAGACTGGCATACATGCCTTGCCCCATAACATTCACAGTTAAGAGGCAATGAACACATGAAATCATCAAAATAATATAATTCAGCTAAAGAAAGCTTACATTTTTAAATTCAAAAACAATTTCCCCATATTTAATGTGATTCAAAATGATGCTGAAGGCCTTTCCACCAAGTTTATGTCCTTTCCTTTAAAGAATCCAATGTGTGTGTATATATATATATATATATATATATATATATATATATATATATATATGTATATAAAATCTGTACAGGTGTATAAAAACTTGATTTCTGTAGTTTTATGCATTGTGACATCTCAACATGATCTGTAACTACACTGGTTTGAATGGAAAGGAGATAAATTGCTTACTTAATTCAAACCTGTCGAACTTTGGTTTGAATAGGCTTATCCACTTAGCAGTTTATAAAAAATTAGAGGATTTCCAGCCTATTAAGGAACACCCAAATATTTTTCAATGTGTATTTTTCCCACAAAGGATTAACTTATATAAGTTATAATAATTTGAAAAGTGGCCTTTTAAGTGTTGCTTTAATCAAACATGGCACTCCTTCCATGTCATGTTGCTAATTATCTGGATGTCAATGATGTTCAGTTGAAGTTTCAGATGTTAGCCAGAGGTTCCCAAACTTGAGTACCACTCATCCATAAAGCAGATATATTTTATGAAGAAATAATCTGTTTAAGAACTGGAAAAATTCTCCACATCTTAAAGACAATCAGATCATTTTGAAAAGATGTGTTGTACAGATGCTTAGGCTACAATTGTAATGACATTCTAGATGAGTAACAGTTCTTATGCCTTTGTATAATAATCCCTATTGATATTGATGGATACTGTTGGTCCGCACTGCTACCCTGCGGGTTTCATTTAATCAATTGTTTTATAGAACAGTGACTACTTATGGATTTCGGTCTTATGTAATATGGGAATAAATAGATGTGAATCTTTCTGAAAGCCGCTCTTAAATAGATTTGGAAACTGCTGGCATTACTCTTGTAGTTAAAGCCTCTATTGTATTGTGATAGCTTCATGCAATACTCAAACACAATAGAGCATAATCCACCGATGGAAATGAAAGGATGGTGGATGCTGTGATACACACCACAGAAACAGGCAAACATGTGTATACAAAAGAACAACAAAAAGTCTCTTCAATGACACTGTTTTTGAAGACAGAAGTAAAGACAATACAAATGATCCTGGAGTGCCGATTGTCATAAAATTCCCATTGTACCAAGAATTTTTAATAGCTCCTAATACTAAGGCAGGTTTTCAACATTTTCTAATATTATTAATTTAGTCCTTGTAAAACCTTATCTGTTTCAGTATATCCCTTGAACACAAAGATAATATGTACAAAATATGATAAAAAATGATAAAACCCGAAATAAATATCACACATTCAAACTAAATAAATATCTATAGTATCCTCGCCAGTTTGAAAACAAGCAAAAAGACAATGGGGGAATTTATTAAGAATCTCAAGTGCATCTCAAGTTTTATTTATATAGATTTACTGTGTACTATTTCCTATATCATTCTCATGGCATTTCCACTTTTATCGCCTCTTCTCTTTTATTCATATAATGTGACATATACTGTGTAAAATGAATGTTAATTATAACATCATATAACATCATGTTTTTTATATAAGTATATAAAATCATTTAATATATTAAACTAAATATCTAAAAGAATGCCACACTTTTTCTGTATCATAATATACTAAATCTTTTTTACCTCTGAGATAAATATAAGTGCAAAAAGCACCAAAAATATAAATTAATAGATAAATATAAAAAAAGCAAAAAATACATAGTGATTATGGTAGGTTTGATATATTTTATTTCATATCTAAATGAATCCCTAGATGTCAAGCACCTCATGGAATCAGAAGTGTTTTTTCTTTTCTTTGATAGCTGTGTAGCTACCGAACGATAGTGTTAAGATAGTGTAACTTTTCAATCCTCTTTCCTCGTTTTTGCTGTTCGTTCATTTACAGGGGCCAAGAGATGCTGATGGAAGTTGTCTATATAGATTACGCTCAACAGGGGAAGGAGCAGTTACAAAACTACTGCCAGATAAGGAAGAAAGCTCAAGTGAAACACTATCAGCGCTGCCACTGCCTATTTCTCAAACTTGCTTACAGTAAATGATGCATGTTTTCCGAAGTATGCTCTTTCTGATTTACCTGCCATAGCGGATATAAAAGTAATACAAAATGGGTAATCTGTACAATACAACAAGTTAATTCTGTTTTCATGTTTCCAGTTGGGTGCGGGGATACATACAGCTAAGAAATAACATGGGAGTCATTCATTTGCCAACAGTACTAGAACAAAAATATGAATTTCAACTGTATATTGTTAAAAATATTTAGGACCAAAGGAGTCTAAGAGCTCTGAAATCGGTTGCATGTGTGTACTAATAAGAAAACTATTTAAATAGGGTTTATTTAATTAATATTTTAATTTGATTTGATGAATGTCAACTTAATAAACCTTATAATTAATTTCCATGCCTAACTAAAGTTTCTGTACAGTCTATACAGATACAAAACCCGTTATCCAGCATCCTCTGGTCCAAAATCTTGCCAGATTAACTGAATTACTGGACCAGCGGTGTTCCGACAAATCGGTCAGTCAGGAAAACCCACGTGATGCTTTTACTGCCCACTGAAACTCATTGAGCCTTAACATGCACAATGTATCTTTAACCCTCCTGTACCGCACCCAAACCCTTTAGATTGTAAGTCTGCAAGCTTTCAATCTTGCAATGTGCTATGGGAAAAGCACTATGGACACTGGATCTAAGCTCAAAGACAGGGCCCTGCAATTTTTGTAATCTGTTAATATTGTTTAATATGTGGACGCTTTACAAATGAACAATATTAATAATAATAATTTATCTCCTGCAACCACCAGAGGGCATGATGAGGGCAGGTGATCATAACCTTTGGAAATGCAAGTAACACATTCCCCACATTGTTGATCAGGGCACAATCATTTGAGTATACAATATAGCCTCTTAGTTTTGAAAGCTTTTTTAAAATATAGAAATATATCTAGCTAAATATTGCCAACTTCATACAGTTTATCTATTTTTAATATTTATAATAATACAATCTTTTGAAATGAGCAGACAAGAAGCATCATTGGACAGCCTTTGATCATCACCATGCACAAGATGGTGGGGTTTAGGCATAGACTTTCACGATCATAATCCAATCTCCCTGGATTGCTTGACCTAAAAAAATTATTAAATTACCATTGTCTACCTGGATTTGAACCCACAAATTTTAAAATTGCTTGTGACTGGTCAGATTGTGCACATGATACAGATGGAATATAATAGCTATATGTCAACAATTGCAACAACTCAGTAAGAACTAGCTAAAACGCCATTTATTTCATCAGGTCAGCAGCAGTTTTAAAAAGGAATATACTTTTCTGCATGTATTGCGCTGTGCTCTACACACTCGATTAGATATCAAGTGTGTAAAACACAATTGGTGACTACAGTGGACCTCAAATGTTTGTAAGATATGCAATAAACAAAAAAGCAACTGTGTAAGCCATGGGCATAAAAACATTTTCAGAGAAGATCAATCTTTTAGAAGTCTCTGCTAATGCAAGGAAGTTGACATTACAGACATACAGCCTTATTAAATTGTGATTCGTCCAATTGAATAGGCCTCTATATAAGCACAGAGCATATTTTTTTACATACGTTTTTAGTTAGTAAAGACCTTGCTTTTGGATAGAAGTTCACTAACTAAAAACTTCTGTAAAAAAAAATATGCTATGTGTTTATATAGTGCCCTATTCAATTGGCCGAATCACAATTTAATAAGGCTGTTTATTCCCATACTTCCTTTTCCAGAAAAAGAAGGTGGTCATAAAGCAAGTCATGCAAGTATATTTGCAAGCTGCTTCGAATAAGTCTACGGGAAGGAGGGAGAATTTGTCCAATCCTGAAACGATATTTGAATTCAACAAACCTTAAAAACATTTCCCTCATGCTCACTCAGTATTCGATCCCAGTAGGAAGTGTGACAGACACAAACATGACATCCTTCAGGCACAAGCAGTGTCTACTAAAATAAATACTTTATCTAAAAATACTTTTATGCCAACAGCTTATACGGCTCCTGATATTGTAAATCAGTTATAAACTTCACAATCATCTTAATTTTTTCCAAATCTACAGTGGTCCTTTAATATACTGCAACTGAAATGTAACATTAATTATCTTAGTGATAAAATATTGAATAAAATGCATTTACAGCATTTGTCAATGTAAGTATTTGTTTTGTAACTGTAGATAAGATGTTTGCATGACTAATGGCTTGCTTCGAAACCTCAACATCCAAAAACATACGCGTGTAAAGGCTTGTTTTCAAATAACTTGCTGACAGTCAGCACATATGGAAGGAATCAATTCCAAATGATTTGGAAAGCTGAGTCAAACATGGAGAAAAAGGAAAATATCATTTGTATTCCACCCTTTATGGTACTAGCATTTGCCTTCATTTAAAAGACAATGATATTATCATCAGCTTTTTGTGTTGAATGGACTTTGATACCACAAACAAGTTAAATGTTATACCTGAGCAGGTCTCGTTTGATTCATCTTCATTATTTCCGCAATCATTGGCTCCATCACATAGCCATCTCTTGGGTATACAACGGTTACTTTGACACTTAAACTGATCACCTGGGCAGCTTTGGTTTACTAAAAAAGGAAAATAACAAACAACAACTCAGAGCACTGGAGGCAACACACATATTGCTACATATATTACTTGCAAATTAACCTAAAATAATACATGTAAATGTAGCACTGAAATAATAACACAACAAGGAAGCGTGTCATATACCATTTATTTTTATTAACAGTTGAATAAAAAGCTAAATGAGTTTTTAATGCTATTTTGTTCACAAGCAAATGAATGGCACCAAGCCATTTTTCAACACCAAGATAAGCTTTAATTCCAGAAACAATGGTTCATAATTTAAATAGTGTTAAGAACAAAATGGTAATCAGCCTCCTAATGATTCATGCTACAATATGTAAGCCATAAATGTGAGCATTCTTCATAGCCAACTGAATGCATTTTAAGTTAAATATTTATTTTGCACTATGCAGCTAATGACTTTACAAGTAAGTACAAAAAAGCTTATTGCGATAACCCGACCACACTACATGTAAACTGGATAAAATCTAGATCTGAGGACAAATATTTAAAGGGGTTTATATACACCAACATACATGTGATATACTATGGGTCATAGAGTGGGGGGGGGGGGAGTATTTAATCCCCTGCTGATTTTGAACATCTGTCCACTGACAAAGAAATGATCAGTCTATAATTTTAATGGTAGGTGAAAAAAAATGTAAAAAAGTTATAAATTGATTTGCAGGTCAGTGAGTGAAATAAGTATTTGACCCCCTATCAATCAGCAAGATTTCTGGCTCCCAGGTGTCTTTTATACAGGTAACAAGCTGAGATTAGGAGCACTCTCTTAAAGGTACTGCTCCTAATCTCAGCATTTTACCTGTATAAAAGACACCTGTTCACAAAAGCAATCAATCAGATTCCAAACTCTCCACCATGGCCAAACCCAAAGAGCTGTCCAAGGGACAAGACTGTAGACCTACACAAGGCTGGAATGGGCTACAAGACCTTCGCCAAGCAGCTTGGTGAGAAGGTGACAACAGTCACCAAGAAAACAATTGGTAACACACTACGTCATGAAGGACTGAAATCCTGCAGCACCCGCAAGGTCCCCAACTCAAGAGAGAACTGGGTGAAAGTGTTGTGGTCAGATGAGACCAAAACCAAGCTCTTTGGCATCAACTCAACTCACTGTGTTTGGAGGAGCAGAAATGCTGCCTATAACCCCAAGAACACCATCCCCACTGTCAAACATGGACGTGGAAACATTATGCTTTTGGGAGGGGGGTTCTGCTAAGGGGACAGGACAACTGCACAAAGGGACGATGGACGGGGCCATGTACCATCAGATCTTGGGTGAGAACCTCCTTCCCTCAGTCAGGGCATTGAAAATGGGTCGTGAAGTGGTATTCCGGCATGACAATGACCCAAAACACACAGCCAAGGCAATGAAGGAGTGGCTCAAGAAGAAGCACATTAAGGTCCTGGAGTGGCCTATCCAGTCTCCATACCTTAATCCTGTAGAAAATCTGTGGAGGGAGCTGAAGGTTCGAGTTGCCAAACATCAGCCTCAAAACCTTAATTACTTGGAGAGGATCTACAAAGAGGAGGGGGGCAAAATCTCTTCTGAGATGTGTGCAAACCTGGTGGCCAACTACAAGAAACGTCTGACCTCTGTGATTGCCAACAAGGGTTTTGCCACCAAATACTAAGTTGAAGGGGTCAAATACTTATTTGCCTCATTGACCTGAAAATCAGCTTGGGGGTGGCTTGCTATTCTGTCTCTCACTGTTAAAATACATCTACCATTAAAATTATAGACTGAGCATTCCTTTGTCAGTACACAAACAGTCAAAATTAGCAGGGCATCAAATACTTTTTCCCCCACTGTATGTACTAAGGTTTTTCATCTTATGAAACTATGTGCCGTAACAGGCAGGTGTTCCAACCTTTACCTAGAGTTAAGAGGCTTGACCATCACTGGTGGCAAGATAGCTCTGCCATACATCATTTAAAGACTTCTCTTACCACCTTGTATGTACTTTTATATACAGTAATGCAAGCTACACTAAAAACCTGTACTCTGTTTTAGTATGTGTAGATAAGGTTTCAGTTCATCTTGTTGGTATATCTGTATTCCTTTGCACAAGTTCTTTCAACAGAACTGAGTGGAAATCTTTCTGCATTCAAATTCTCCCAGGTGACAAACCAGATTATTAAAAATATTAAAGGATATATGTATTTTGAACTCTCAAAAACATTTTGTCCATTATCATGACAAGTGCTGATGTCTTGGTGGCATGATGGGGAATTTCCCATTTCTATGTACTAACACTTGACATCTCCAAGAGCTCTTCAACATGCTACACTTTAGAGCATACTGTAATGGTGCCTGTGTAAGCAGTATGTCAAAGAATGAGAATTGAACATATAATAACAAAACTTTTAAATGTACTTATTTTTCAAATGCTTATTTTTTTTTCCACGTGACTCAATTCAGTCAATCAGTATATATCCTCCTATACTGCTGAGATACTATAGGAGGCTTCTATGTAAATTATGGTAGGGGGGGGGGCATGGATGGGCACTCACATAGCATGGAGGAACAATGTGCACTAACACTTAACTCCATAAGCCTCTAAGAGTATTTCAGCAGCAAAGGAGGAATGTAGTGCTTGATCAGAGCTGCAAATGGAGTCACGTGTATCAAAAATAAAACAGTTTAACAATAAGCAAGTATAAGTTTTTTAATAATGTGCTCAGTTCTCATTCTTTGGCATACTGCCTACATAAGCAACATGCATGAGCAATAACACTTCCAAATAGTGGTCCTTTATATACAGCAATATGTGGTTCTGACCAAATTTGTGAATAGGATACCGGTGACATATTTTTTGGGAGACACAAATCATCTAGGCTGGGATCCAAACTAACATCGAAAACTATCACCATTATCAAGTGGAGAACTGGATCTTAATATACTGTACATTTTAATGACCACATACTTAGTATATAATTAAGTAAAATACATACAGCAGCGTTCCATGTCTTCATCACTGCCATCTAAGCAATCATCTTCTCCATCGCATGTCCAGCTATCTTGAATACAATGCCGGTTTTTACACTGAAATTCCTCAAGATTACACAGTCGTGGCATCTTTTCTTCAGTATTAACTAAAGCAACAAGAGAGATATTGTAAAGAATATATATCTGAGCTAATGTATTTGAGAAAAGAATAAAAACATAAATCTGCTTAAGGTAAAAATATTAGTACAGTGTTTAATGTGAGGTTTTTTATAAATCTCTATATCTTTAAAACCATGGTGTTTCTTGGTAGAGAATTTGGCTATATAACATATGGGTGAAATTAACATATTAAAGCAGAGTATATATATAGCGTTGTCCAACCTTAGTTATTTCGTACTAATCCAGGATATATTTTCAGGATATCTTTTTTGAGTAAAGGTGATTCAATACTTTTTTATATAGAGATATCTTGAAAACGTGGCTGGATCAGGCCCTGAGGAACAATGTTGAGCAAGTCTGATACAGTAGAAAAAGTCCAGCTTAGCACTTTTAAATCTCAGATGGTTGAATAGACAGGTATGACCCAATGTCAATATCACTCATGTTTTTGCCTCTTAAAGGAGCTATTTTCCATATCCCTATTCCTCGTCAGCATTTACAACAATAGAGAAAATGTATATGTGAAAGGCATTACAGATAATTTTAGAGTAACCATGTACTGGGAGGCATCAACAAAACAGTTTCTCTTCTTTTTTGCTAATGTCCCAATTTATGTTTCATATATTCAACATATTTTTATGAAATCCAAAAAGCTGTTTGATCAAAAATTCCCTGGGGAGTACAGAATTTCTCCCAAAAGATGCTAGTACTTATAATTTCATAAATAGTACTAGCTATAATTTGTTAATGGAAGTTGGTGCACTCGTTGTTAATTATTATGTTCATCTAGGATCATTGCTCATAATAGTTCAGGGTTTAAGAAAGAAACATTTTTTCCACAATTTCAACAAAGCATTTAGCACTGAAGTACATCAACTGTAGATATTCCCAAGAAGGCAAAAATGCAATTAGAGAAGATATCTTCCAAAGACCGAATAACTATACCATTAGGGAATATCACAACAATTTACTCCATTCAAGATAATTTAATTTAGTTGGGAGAGATAATTGTACCCTAAGGTATTATTTACAGTGTGTCCTACATAGTTCCTTTTTTTTTAGCTCAGGTAACGTAGCAATAAACTATACCATACAACAGTAAAAGAACCACTGTAGTCTCAAATTTATAATATGCACTATAGAATCCTACATTTCATGAAAAAAAAATAATAGTCAATGATTATATGTAATTTTGCTGTTATCGAGCCACCATTGTTGTTTGAGCTCATCTGCTTCTACAAGCGGTAGGTGACTTAAAAAGCAGAGGAAGCTTCCAGTTGCTGAATTAAATGAATTAAATTCAATTAATTAAGTTAAATGTGACTAGTAGCATGATTATAGTCTTCATATATTCTATACGTGTGGTAGTTAATTAATAGCTATATTCTTAGAGGAAGTTTTGAGTACTAATTGTGTTATTGATTTTAAGAGTTAAATAACAATTATATTTTAACAGTTTAAATATTCCTAATAGAACAAAATATCACATTTGGAATGTTTTTTTTTCTAACAACGAAACTGTATTTTATGCATGAGCACACATCCTTGATAAAGCTCATCTTAATTACTGAGACCCCTTTTGGATTGCCACCTTATTGTGGTGAAGGGGCTTGTATACCTTAATGAATCTGTGAGCTGGGTCACCCAAGATGGGCAGGTCATAGCAGAGAGGTCAGACAAATTGGATTTCACTGGGTTCACTAGAGAAGGAACTGGAAACCCACCCCAGTATCTTTGCGAAGAAAACCTTTGGATAGGCACGACCAGAGAGTGGGACGTGTCTAAACAACTAAACAACAACAAAAATTACTGAGAAGTGAATGAAAATCTCATTAGTTTACAACTCCCCAGGTGAGAAAGTAACAAAATCAAGTAGCTCATGAAAGAAAATGGCTGCACAAATACAAGGGTACATTAATATAATCTTTGATAAAAAAAAGGTTTGTACAAACTTTTTTTACTTACTATAAACAGATCTATAACCTAAAATGTACATATGGTAAATATGGCACTACATTGAGCATTTAATTGTATGGTATTTTCTACCACCTAAGTTGTTGTTGTTCAGTCCTTCAGTCGTGTCCAGTGACCATATGGACGCAGCACGCCAGGCACATCAGTCAGTGTTTTTGGTTGTGCCTATCCATATGGTTTTAATGGCAAATATACTGGAGTGGGTTGCCTGTTCCTTCTCCAGTGGACACCAATTTGTCTTACCTCTCTGCTATGACCTGCCCATCTTGGGTGACCCTACATGGTATAGCTCACAGCTTCATTGAAGTACACGACAGGGTAAGCAATCCAGAAGTGGCTGTTGAAAATATAAGAGTATTTAAATCTGACATCTTTAAAACCCATATAAGAGTATTTAAATGTGATATATAAACTCCATATAAGAGTATTTAAACGTGACATCTTTAAAACCCATATTTTGCAATGAGCAGGTGCGCTGTTTATCCATCTACTTATGCATCAACTTCAGCATTGTTTTTCTTAATTCCAAACTTCATATTACAAATATATTTTTAACTTTACCAATGTAAGTCGGGAAATATTTTGCTGAAACAGTTGTGGTTGTATGCAACATGATGCCAGCAGCAACAGCAATACTACAGAGTATACACTAGATTGGATCAAGATGTGTATGGCAGGACGGATGGCCTTTTTGTTTATTTCATCATTTGGAGCTGCAAAAGAAACAAAATAAGAATGTTTGAAGAAGCCTTACACACACAGGTTGAATTATTTTCATCCAAGTGTTGGTTATCAGAACAGCCACAAACTCTGCCGTCAGGAATTGCTAAGCACAGTGTACTGCAGCCTCCATTGTTAAACCGACAAGCGTTGTCACCTGCAGGAAACAAACAAACACCTTAGGATCTAATAACTTATCAGTAATGAGAGGTGTGAAACAGAAATGCCATTACGGTAGACATTGAAAAAACATTTGTCTGGGAACTTAAGTACTGTTTCTCTACTTTGCTCCGAGCAAGAGGGAAAGAAATATCGTCAAACAGTATTATTGCGATTTTGTCAGTTGTGCGTAAACCCTTTTTCTGATCTAACTTACCTGACATATCTACAGCTATAATTATATTACCCAATTAGTTCGCTAAAATATTCAGCATTGCTAAGGCTAAATCTTACATTTTGTGTTCATTTATCTAGGAAGAACACAATACATTATATTGATAATTCATTTGCAATTTATTTTGTTTGGCAATCGATTACTGTTTGGTGAATAATTCATCAAAAACCTATAAGAAATGGGTATCCCTTTGTGAGCTGGGATACTGTCAAAAAGAAAATAACAATGTATTTGCATTTTTACTCTATAACATTGTCAGATAATTGGATTATATTATTATTTTCTGACAGTGTTTATGGAAGAAGCTATGACTCATGAAATGAGGATATGCTTTAGGACTTTATTCTTTCTACAATGTATATACAATTGTATTAACTATACTATGTATTATGTATATATATATATATATATATATATATATATATATATATATATATATATATATATATATATATATATGTGTGTATGAGCTCTTGTAATAAAGTATCTGTGTATTAATTACATAATTAATTGAATTTAAGGCACAGTCATTTTAAACTATTTAAAGGCCCATAAAACTCCTAAATGTTCTATTAATGTTTAAAAACTGGTATTTTTTTAAAATAAAAAATGGGCTAAACTTCTCTTTAACACAACATGCAAGAAGGTGCTCAGTGGGAGGTATAAACATTTTGCAAAAAGCTGCTTTTACACAAGGATTTAAAGTGTATTCTGATCTTTGTTGTAGTCCTCAGAAATAATGTATGCTCCTATATCTTTGCTCTTGTCACAAAATATGATAATATCTTATCACCTCAGGACTTCAGGACTTTTCTTGTGCTGCCCCTATTCTCTGTAACTCCTTGCCTCGCTCCACTAGACTATCCTCCTTCCTCAAATCCTTAAAAGACTCAAAAAAACTAATCTATTTAAATAGGTGTATCGCTTTTAGCCTTAATAACCCCTATAACCCCTGTGCATCACCCTTAGACTGTAAGTTTGTGACTTTTAAATCTTATAATGTGCATTAGGAAAAACACTGTGTAGATTTGATTTTAAGCGCAATAACAAGGACCTCCATTTTTTTTGCAATGTGCTAAAATTGTTTTTGATTTGTAGTTAACCCCTGTGTAGAACTAAGGAATATGTTGCTGCATTACAAATAAAGGATAATAATAATAATAATAATAATAATAATAATACAGTGTATTTTGACCTTTGTAGCATTGAAGTGCATGCAAACATTTTTTTTTTATAATTCTTCTATATGATACACAATTTGGGGATTTTTTTGTATATCTTTAAAAAGACGTTTCAGCAAACAATTAAAAAAAGTTTAGTGTTATTTTATCTCAAATTAACAAAATGATAATTGGAGTCTTGACACTTGAACCTGCAATTGCCAAAATTACCCTAACTGAATCTGCATAGAGAAACATTGTGGATGTTGACAGATGCTACCAGAAAGACTTAAGATCGCTGTGTATTCTGTCCAAACTAGAATCTCTTTGGTATGTATAGCTAATGGGATGAACCAATGGGGCTCAAAATAAAACTAGTAGGTACATTGCATAAAACATTCCTCTAGTTACACTAAGTGTTGCAGGAGTTACAGAGCAGAACAATCCACACTGTGATATTTATCTCTTATGGCGAAAACTGCCATTGCAGCCCTTCATAGATCTTCACAGCCGCCAAGATAGCGCAGTGATTTGACCCTATGAACTCAAAATGACTAAATTTCAATTACTTGACACTGTGTGTACCAGTCTATCTTAATCGCTTCTATTGTATTATGATTTTTATTATTGTTTATTTGTAGCGGGCCAACATATTCCGTAGCGCTATACATAAGTTAATTTCCACATTGCAAAGAATGGAGGGCCCTGTCTTTGAGCTTTGAATCCAGTGTCCATAGAGCTTTCCCCAAAGCGCCATGCAAGATTGAAAACAAGCAGACTTACAATCTAAAGGTTTTGTGTGTGGTGCAGGAGGGTGAGAGAAGTATTGTGTATGTTAGGAAGGAAGGTGATAGGTATAGTCTGGTGGAGCAAGGCAAGAAGTTCCAGAGAATAGGGACAGAACGAGAAAAGTCCTGAAGGCGAGAGTGAGAGGACGTGACAAGAGTTGTAGAAAGAAGAAGTTCATTAGCAACGAAGAGGGAGGTTGGGGGAATATTTGGAGATGAGAGCAGAGATGTACAGGGGTGAATTGTTGTTGAGGGCTTTGTAAGTTAGGGTCATGATTTAAAATTTTATTCTGGAGGCTAAGGGAAGCCAGTGGAGTGATTGACAGAGAGCTGATGCCGATACTGAACGTTGTGTACGGAAGATGAGTCTCGCAGAGGCGTTCATTATGGATTGAAGTGGGGATAGTCGGGTAGTGGGTAGGCCAGCAAAAAGCGAGTTGTATTCATGTATCTCACTAGTCGTTTCTCTGCTGCTTCACTCCCTTCAACAAAAAAGCCCATTTAATTCACGTAAATAGCTTATGTGATATCCAAATATCATCTACCCGCTTTCTCATGCCTCTCTTCATCCATCTCATTTCCCATCTCAGTGACTTCTCCTATGCTCTCTCCTTAAGAAATTCTGTCAGGCCTTCACCCATTTCCATAGATCCAAACACTCTCTAAACACAAACTCATTCAGACAAGCTTACACCCATGCTGCCTAATATTAGCTAAACAAACTCTCCGCTGACAAACACCTTTACATGGATTCTACCAACTAATTTGACCGACCATCAAGCTATTCCCTCTCATCTGTCTTCTGTTCTGTCTGTAGCAGTTTAAATATTTTGTTTATTCTTTTTGTTTGTCTTTTACTGTAACTTTTGCCCTTGTAAATAACTCCCATATAAAGTAAACAGAGATAATTCATGTTTTCACTGAATATAACTCCATTTATACCTGCTTATGCCCAGTTTTAACATAGACTGAAAAATATCCCCCAATGAGTAATCAAGACCAGTCCCATAGATAAACACAAGCCGTTTTTTTTATATTAAAGAAGGCAATTAGAGATATATAAATATGTATGGAAAAGTAATGGAAATTGGGTAATTTGTATTTTTGTTCCATGTTTAAAGGGCCATTTACCTCACTGTAAGTGCTCTTCATGTGTGAAAGAGCATATGATTGTATATTAAAGTGATCTTTTTTTTTATTACACTAATAATAACTAAAAAATCTAAAGTTTTAAGTCTGTTTACAATGTCTCCTGCCTACTAACTGTAGCATGATTATTAATATACAGCAGAGCCGCATGGTGAAGACAGTGATTGATGGCAGTTTCCACCGAACTTAGGAATGCACAAAGCAGTTAACCCATAGCTGACCTTTCAGGTGATTAAAGCATTCCATGCTCTGCTCAAGTGTATTATTTAATGTCTAAATCTTTTTTATCTTTTGCTCCCTACATGGAGCTTAAGTGTTGCTTTGGCAGAGGGCATGCTAGTGACTCATGTAAACACAGATTTAATTTATTAATTTCTCATTAATAAATGTGCCTATTTCAAAATAAAAAAATATATTTCAACATGCTTTTATAAGATCTTTACTGTGATGTGGTCCAAATTGTGCTGAATTAAGTGGCACTTTAAGGAAAGAGGACATTTTATGCCTATTACCTATGACATATATATCAGTCACACATAAAAAAAAAATGCATTTCGAATTCTTATTATAACTGTTTATGCCTCCCATTTTACCTCTGCCAAAGCTAATATTATTTTGAACAAGTTATATAAATCAAAATGTATGACCACAATAACATACATGTAAATATAATTTTGACCTTGGGGATAATAATATGCGGGGGAACAACAAAAGTGACAATTTAACACATTCTACTAATAATATTTAAATTAAGTGGGTAAATTAGCAAGTGATGTTATAGTTTTCACTCCTCAGCCTGAAAAACAGTACGCCGGCATTTTGTTATTTTCAAGCTTAAATTTAATTTGGTGTGTTTACAAACGCTAACAAATGAATATATCTGGAAGCCAGCTAGACCGATGACTTTGCAGAAGCTTTTTAGCATCATTTAACTTCTAAACCCAATGGTAATCAAGTTTATATCAGATTTTCAATCCAACCATAAAAATTTCTATTACATAAATAAAGCAAAAAAGGCTCCCAGCTAATGCCATGTATATTACATGACCTTGGAATCAAGTGTATTATGCTTTACAGTATGCAAATTTGATTTCCTCAATAGGCAATCATACATTCCTCATCTGTACAAAATATTCATATTTTCTGGTTTATAGTATATTTGCATGCAATTAAAATACAAATTATTTTGAGATGAAAAGGGTGAGGTGTTAACAATGAAACAAGAACAAAGATGCACAAGAAACTTTGATTACAGGTGAACTAAATCTATTGTGTGCTCCTAATATTTTATTTATAAACTTTTTTTCCAGTTCATTTTACGTCTGGCTTAAATGGACATGGAACTCATTTATAATGCTCTACAACGAAAAAACTGAAAACAAAGTGATTAAAATTTTTTGAATTTTTAAAACGGATGCATATTGTACTGTTTTATAATCCTAATACTCTTCAAACAATGTCTGTGTGGAGCTTTCAATACTTGCATGTTCTGAAAATACTAAAACTCACAATCAAAGTGAAAATGAGAATATATAAACTGTAACGGAGTTGGAACACGAATCCAATATCTCCGCTGGTATACAGTAAAATATCCAAGAAGCACTACAGTCTCACCATCCCCGACCTCCCATATTGGACGACACCCAATTGGGAGTCAAATGAATACTGACTTTATTTTGTTATATGCAGAAATATATATACACATCTCTTTGGCCACAGGTAATACACATGCCCATATTTGGCCACACAATACACTTAGAGAGAACAATAGGTGTGGTCACACCGCCCTGAGGCTACCTGGCTACTTTGATACAATCAGACATTGATTAGATCATCCTTCCCTTTGTTCTTATCTCTCATACTGAAAACACTTTATACAATAGACTTCCTTATCTTATGAGGAGTCTCTGTAATAGGATTATCTATTATGCCAAGGTCTGCAATAGTCTGGGCTAATATTCTGCAGAGCATAAACCAACATACATACAATATAACAGTAGGATCATATTTTAACCATAACCATAAAACAGGGTAAAACAGTGATGGGTTCCGTTACATAAACCATTAGACTTTGTAATCTATGGTCCCTTCATCTCTTGACAACATGTCTTCATGAACTCAATAAATAGATAATAAAGTTTGCAAGAATCGAAAACCATGCTCTCGGCAGTAGCATTTGCGGGCTTGAACAGGATTGTGGACGCAAGCCCGTAACTTGTGGTTCAAGCCCGTAAGATCAGAGCACTTTGAATACAAATATAAATGTAATACAGCACTGTAAATGATTGGGAACACAATGGGTGACATTAGAATTAAAAGCAAAACATTCTCAAGCTTGCACATCGCCAAAATATAATACTTTATTTCATGTTTAATTTCCATCCAAAGTCCTACGGGCTTGAATGACCTCCAAGCCCGTAACTCATTATTCAAGCCCGTAGGGATTGGAGGTTGAAGCCTGTAGAACTTTGGATGGAAATTAAACATTAAATAAATTATGTTATATTGGCGACATGTAAGCTTCAACCATTGTGTTCCCCATCATTTACAGTGCTGTACTCAATTATAATTTGCATTTAAAGTGCTCCAATTTGTAAGTAAGCCCTTTGTGAGACCTCCTTGGTCCCAGTAACCTGTGGTACGATTTTCGCCATTTGCAGACTTGACAGATGGGAAATCAGAGCAATTGAACAGTGATTTGTGATTTTAGCCGCCGCAACTCTTGTGGCCTTGAAAGATCAAAGGCTTGGAGGGAAGTAACTTGCGATTTTATGAATCGCACTGGATCGCAGCTTCAGAATCCACTTGCGGGCCCAGATCCCAAAATCGCAGCAATAGAATGAGGCTGAAAGTAAATAAACCGAGTGCTGTAAAAGTTCGCACATCAGCATTAACGCAAGTTAGAAAAGTAAAACAGCCTCAAACAAGTTTAATACCATTTCCATTGTATTGTGACTGCTCTAAGTCATGGTGCCAAGAAGTATATATGAGTTTGGGGTCATTTTAACTATTCTTCAGGATGGCCTTATGCTTATCAAAAATGTAAATTAGTATTAATGTTTCAGACAAGTAAATGTTCTTTAATAAATATTTTATTATAGTTGTTCTCTTGTTCTGAAGTTTGGCATAGCCTAGACTCCTGAGCTAGATATTGAGTCAACTCAATAATTTTAAATATATATAAATAAATAAATATATATATATATATATATATATATATATATATATATATATATATATAGAGAGAGAGAGAGAGAGAGAGATAGAGAGAGAGAGAGAGAAAGAGAGAGAGAGAGAGAGAGAGACTATTGCCTGTAATACAATTATGGCAAAATGTCCTCAAATGTTGTATTTTTTATCTCCATATTGTAAATAACGCTGATTTTACTCGACTCCAATACTGAGGGTATAATGGGAAGAATGTATACCAGTGAACAAGTGAGATAGACAGCAGCTGCACAAACAGTATTAGGACCAGCAGCATTTTCAACACGAAAACTGCTTTTAAATGAGCAGATGGTTATATGTGCTAATATCTACGCCGGAGGGAAAAAATATGGTATACTTGATTTAAACCATGTACCCACAAACTGTGCCAAAATATTGGTTTCTGATAACAAACTTTTAGGAATATTTCAGACAAAGAAAGCAATTTGTATAAATTCTCAGTTTTATACAATGTGTTGGAACATTGGCTGCTGTTGTTATCAGTGTTTAGATTCTACATCATTTGGTGGCACATCAGAAAAATAAATGTAGTTTTGTGAATAGTTGAATATATTATACAGTTTTGGTATTTGTTTCCTTATACATGGGCTTGCAGAACATAACTGAAACATTAATACTAAGTGTAAGGTTGTTGTAAAAAACAGATTTTGCTCTAAAAGTCTCTGCTTTAGAAATGACAATGGATAGCAGAGAACACAAATACAACTAAGAATATAAGGCCTAATTCAATTCATTATCTCAAAAAGTTACACAGGCAAAAAGCTACCCCTGAGGACTACGGCAAAATACAGCAAGCTTTCCCATTGATTTTCACACATCAGGATTAATATCACACAAAGTTAATCAATTCCAAATTACTCAAAATAACTTGGCACTCATAACTCTTAATATTCATGATTTTAAATAATATTGTGATACTCCTGAGCACTCATAAAGGCCTAAAAATGCCTTTGTGACTGCTTTCCCCCTTCCCGCTTACTACTGATCTTTCCCTTTCCACACAAAACCTATCCTCTGCGGCATCTTTAAGGACCTACACGGGATATATTAACCATTGCCACAGGGGACAATCAAGGACCTCTGTGGTATCTAAATAATTAACCCCCTGCGGTCCCTATAAGGACCCACATGGCACCTAATAAATTAACTCCATACCATGGGGGTATTTAAAAGTCCCCATGGTACATCTATTAACCCTTAAGATACCATGGCGGTCTATACAGACCCCTATGGTTTCCCCATAACCCCTACCTTCCATGGGAGTCCTTAAAGCACCCCCATGGTACATAAATTAGCCAAATACCTACCATGGGGTCCATCTAGACCAACATGGTAAACTAAACTTAACACATGAAGTGCCATGCTGCAACTTGCACCCTTTTAAATTGCTGATTGGACAAAACAGTCATATCTCAATCTGCACTGCACCACAGTTATTTGTATAGGCTAAATACTCCAGATTTAATGCATCAACACTTTATACAGTCTGCTTCTGTTAGCCCTTAAAAGGCATGCTGTCATAAAAATGAATTTCTGAACATATATCGAAGATAAAAAAAAAGAGGATTAAGATGTGTCTTAACTGTTTATAGCATTTCTTGAACATGTCCATATTTCTGTTTTAAGCTTCTTGGCTTATAGTGTGTGTGCCTCATTAGTCCATTGCTGGCCCACATTTTTCCAGGATTATATAGAGCAGGTAAAATAGCTTATGATATATTGACCCCACACCTTTTCTTATTCTTGGTGCAATATAGTTGCTGCTCCCAGAACAGAAAACATGCCAACAGTATTGCCTTGGAAAAAGGGGAATAAATGGAGGGACAGGACTGAAAAGCTAAGAAGGAAACTGAGCAACAGAAAGCAGAAACAATTCAGTAAAACTACAAATAATGTAATATTGTGACCTTATGAGACTACAGGAGGTCCCCAGGTTACAAGTGACCCAATATACTGACCATCCATACTTAAAAAATGGGCTCCCAAGGCTTTTTGTATGAATTTGTTTTTATGTTCGGTTGTTTGAATTCAAAGAAAGAGCCCAATCGTTTCTGAAACTTATTATTATAGTACAGGGTTATTATTATAATTATTAAGATTTTAAACTGTGTTATTATTACCACATAGCAGTCATTATAGTATTGCCATTATTGTTATTATTATTATAATTATTATTATTATTCAGAGATCCGAGTTACATACAAATCGGATATAAAGACATTCTCAGGAACATATCTCGTCCTAAACCTGGGGACCTCTTGTATTATACAACCTTTTGTATTTGAATACAATACCGGGTTAATTTCCCCTTCAGTAAATCTTGTTGCTACATGCCAGAACAGAATATATAATAATTAGAATAGTCATTGATAAAGGGGGGATAGAGGGTGGACAAGCACAACGCCTTGTGCAGTTCAATTAATCTAAATACTATGAGCCTCATTCAATTGAAGCATCAGGAGATCCGGGCTTCTGAAATGGAGGCCGTAAGTTATTTTGCTATTCAATTGACGTCTTTGTGGGCTCCGATTGGGTTATGGGCTCCGGCCTCTGATTCATTGCAATGGTTTACATCGCAAGTTAATGCCCATCGAAGCCTTTGATCTTTCATGGCCGCAAGAGTTCCGAACGCTAAAATCACAAATTGCTATTCACTTGCTCCGAGTCCCCCTTGCTAAGCAAGTCGTCAAGGCCTCAAATGGCAAAATTCGAACCACAAGTTACAGGTTCCAAGGAGGACTCACAAAGAGCTTTCAGACATGTCCAGAGCACGTTAAATGCTAATAAAAATTCAATACTGCACTGTAAATTATGGGGAACACAACGTAAGACATTAGAATTAATTGGACAACAGTCTCAAGCCCTTAAATATGGAACATAAAATTTAAATTTTTTATGTGCAATTATCGGGGTTATATCAATCTCGGGAATCAATGAGGTAATTCATATCAGGCCACCAACATGGACTATAACATAGGCTTCATTAAGTTTTATTTTTTTGTACATTGTGGATTTGAGGGTTTGCGGGTCTGATCGCATATCGGACTCCGAATCTCTAGTTGATTGACACGTCAACTCCATGTTGTACTACCTTCATTATGACGGGCTCCTTTTCTATTGGCTGTTTTAGCATCGCGCGTTACAGTCTTGCTTAATTGATCATGTTCAAGCTTGCAAATGCTATATACGATAGCATTGTTTACGATGTGCGCTATCGGGCCGGGACTTGAGGGCTTGGCCAATTGAATAGCACCGTAAGTCGCGGATGCTGCGGGATGCCCTACATCCCGCGAATTGCGGGCTTGCAATTGAATGAGGCGCTATGTATGGTGGTTGTTCGCTTTCATTAAACTGTGTTACTACTCTCCACAAGCCATAATAACATTTGTACATCTGTACCTCTATGAAAGCAAGCGCACACTGATAAAGAGTAACCAACGTACAAAGGGCAAATATACTTATTACATGTTTCTAAGTTTCATTTTAGTTCTTTTCTATGCTTTTATTTTGTGGACTGTAAAGTATCTTTCACCCTAAAGTAGAAGAGACTATTTTGTGTTGCAGTGTTTGACTCACTGTATTGAAATAGAAGCAAGCTTGTTTTCTGGTGAATTAAAAAGCATTTATCGCTGAACTACAGCTTTGAAACACTCTGCTTGTCATTATTTTCTGTGTAGACTTTTGCCTCTAGGGAAGCTGAAATCAGAAAGAATAAATGCCACCTCACAGTAAACTTGCAATGCCTCTTATTTGCACATGATAAAAAAAAATCCAACAAATGCTCATTACTAGAGCTTTTCAGTCTAATCATATACTTAATTGTGACTATTCCAGCATACGTAATATTGGATTGCTTAAGAAATGGCTAAAATTCCTTAATCAATGCACTTTATTACAATATTCATTCCTCAGGCACAAGTCTTTATCCAACACATGTCAATTTATATTTTATTTCTCTAAGATGCTCAACACATAAAGTATTTTTAAATAGGTTTTACATTTTCCCCTTTATGATTCTGAGAACCAATTTAAGGTTCTCCAGGATACATTATAGACATGTCCTTTTACTAAATCTAATTTAAATTGACTATTTTGTGTTTTGCAGGTTCTAAACAGATCAGTACAATTAAAATATATTATACTGTATATGTGAATTAAATGCAGTTGTACATTTATTTTAAAAAGGTTCTCAACATTTTTCTTATTTATATAAATATTTAACTAGGTTAGTTTAATTTATTTCACATAATTCAACATAATTTCCATGTTAAATTTGCAACTCATTTACTTCTAAAAAAGACGACAGACTAACAGCATTTCAATTATTGAAACTGACGCCTTCTTTCTGTTTACTTTAAACATATTATATATGTGAATTAAATGCACTTGTACGTTTATTTTAAAAATGATTCTCTGCATTGTTTTTCAAATTCATTGTATTCATATAAATATTTTAACCAGGTTACTTTAAGACATATCTAAATTCCCTGGATTATGAATGTATCTAATGGAGGAGAATCAGTAGTGTATGAAAACATTTTTTTGCATGAAAAAAATACCAAAATAAGCATTAACTAAACACAGGCAGCTAATTTTAATACATAGTAACAATCAATGATGGCAGTTTGTGTAGGAAGGAATCATGGGATGTGTAGTATCCCTGTAGAAGGAAGTAGGAGGAGTTAGATACTAATTTGTAGATCTTTGCATTGAGCTGCTGTTGCTGGCGTGAAGGTTAGTAAAGGGTTAAAACCTGTACTCAAATGCAGTGATTCTATTGGTGGGGTAACAGTGCTTATGTAAGCAGCTCTGGGGTGTAGGGAACACATATTTCTTTAAATAAAATAAGTCTGTGTGTATAGAATGACTCAATGTAATGTGTGTGTCTGATATAAGCAGCATGTGTTAGGTTAGAAAAAGGTAAAAACAATGAAGATTAGATATACCTTTATTTATTGAAAATACCTCAACATAATTTCCATGTAAAATTTGTAGTTCATTCGCTTCTAAGAAAACAATAGACTAGCAGCTTTTCAACTTCTGAAACGGACACGTTCTTTCTGTTTACTCCTGTGTGTGCTGTCACCTTTCACATCATTATATTACAAGAACTGGATCAAACTAAGGTCATGTCCCCCATGAAAGGGAATTCATGCTCAACTCTTCAAACTTTATCCTTTATCATGTTACTAGGTTAAGTAAACAACTTCTGTACCATCCCATTAAAGTTGATGAAGAATTGTAAGTGAACTTTAGCACATCTTAGTCAGAAGCTGATGATATTGTTAGCTGGGCACATACAAACAAGTGGTTTTTTTTCTGTGGTCCTTTAAAAGATTGGGTAATTTATGTTCATGTAACTTTCTTCCAGTATTTATTTTATTGTTATAAGTTACCTCTTACTGCATAATTCTTCCCTTTTAATCATAAAAAAAATATTTATATTTGATTATAGTAATAAAAAACACAGGTTTTAGTGATGACAGCATGCATGGGAGCATACAGAGAAGAAGTTATATTTCCAGAAGCTGACAGACTGTTATTCTGATGGCTGCTTAATAATAAATGAAGCGTATGATTTACAATGTATTGGGTGAGACCAGACTGATATACTACAGGATAGTTCTCCTTGTGATGGGCACAAGTGAGCTAAAAGGGGTCGCTCTCAGAGTGGGTTATCATGTCCATAGAACTAACCTATTAAGATTAGTTCGTTCTCTGAGCACCTCTATTTTTGTTGCTGCTTATGCAAATGACCCTTGGGCTTTGACCCTTGGGCGATAGGGGCTCCAGACGTGGACTTAATGCTCATTGTGCCTTAGGGAGTTCAGGTACACGCTACTTACAAGGCCCAACTAAGGCCAAAATGTATGTCAGAAGTTTGCTGTTTCTTCTATTCAGGGTAGAACTGCCTGGTATTTTGAGACTGGATCACTTTATTGGGTGAGACCACCCTGATATACTACAGGATATTTTTTCCTGGTAAAATAATCTGCCCTCTGAGTGGTTATCATGTCCATAGAACTAACTTATGAAGGTTAAATCAATCTCTGGTTGAGCACCTCTATTTTGTATTTTTGTGTTTTTGTAAATTTTACATGAAAATTAAATTGAAGGGGATATACTTAATTAAATGAATCTAGATAAAATATTAATATGAAATTTGAAAAATGTCCAAAAAATGTTCCCTTACAGAACCAAAATCTAAACCATATTGGCCTTATTATAATATGACGTTTCTTTTTTTCAGAAAATAAAGCTATTTAATATTACCATTATAATCGGGTCACACCTTCTTGTTTCTTCACCCTTGTGTTTTCTTTCACTAAAATATAGCCTATCATACTTTGTCTTATAAATGGGTTAATATGATATTTATTCTCTGTGCATATTCAAACAACTTTTGTACTTTACAGTGATTTGCTATAAAACAAACTTGTGGCAAATCATTGGTCTTTTTGTAAAAAATACACTTTTCCCGATATTTTTCTATTACAGTTTTTTGCAAGCTGCTAAATATAAATTGTACCTTGTTGTTTCCTTGGATCATAAATTTGCAGCCCAAACAATGGTGGCCTTTCATGTCTCAGTAGAGTGACGTTCTTTGTTCTTAAGTCCAACTGGAATATGGATCCTGTGATATAGTCAGTCCAAAAGATGTATTGACTATGATGGGAGAGTCCAAAAGGATGATTTAACTCTTTCCCATTACCTACTACCTGAAAAAATAAAATATTAGGTGATGGTAAGATTACAATAATGCACTGATTTTGTATATTTATGGTAGTTATTTCACTTTTCTCAAATAAATGCTACATTTTATGCAATTTATAAAAGAAATGTCAATAGAAATAATTACATTTTTTATGTAGAAGTAGACTGATTTATTAAAAATATTTTCTTTTTATTATTGTTCTCTATTACATCTGAAAATTGGTTTATTATTGGATCATAGACATTTTCTAGCCTGGTGCATTATAAATGTAGAGCTGCTTTAATTAACTATCTATGAATCTGCATAAATTTGTTAATTATTTATCTGTAATAACTAGCTCTTATTGATTTGTTTTTCAATAAAATGTATTCAAATAAAAAATTCTATATATAAGAACAGTTAATAGATAAATCATGGTTTAAATTTGTATGTTTTTTATCATTTTGGATTTGGTGGTATTTGGTGATAACTTTGAAGTATAATATCAATAAAACCAATTGGAACAATGACAAATATCAATCAGCCAAAATAACTGACAAAATAGCACCTTGTTAGATTAATAAGACACATTTTTAAAGAAAGTAAGTCACCGAGTTTAGCGACAACGAGACATATTTCACTTACCTTTCTTTGAGTCCCATTTAAAAATATCTGCTCAATATGGTCATAGTAAGCATCACACCAGTACAAAACACTGTTTTCATGGTCCAGTGATAGTCCATTTGGCCATAACATCTTTGAAGTGACAAATATCTGTCTGTTATAGCCATTCATCCATGCCTTCTCAATTCTTCCCATTCTGTCATCAATTTCATCTTCCTCCCAATCTGTCCAATACATCCACCTAGGAAGAAAAATCAGTCAATTCCAAATTGTATTGTATTGTAGTGGGTTGTGTTAATCCATTGATACCACAGTGCAGTATGTACTAATTACCGTTATATGTATCAATGTAAGTAAATTGTACATAATAGTACACTGAGGTCAAATATTTTCTATATTATTTTTTAAAATAAACATTATTAAGGGCAAAATGGTGTAGAAAGAAAAAAAATAAACAAAACTTAGAAAAAAATTAAACTTTACATATTGTAACTTTTACATGTTACTGTTATTACATGTTGGTTACTTCCCTACTCTTGCCTTTTCACTATGATATAATATAATATAATAATATTAATAAATTAGAGGCTCTGTTGTTTGTTTTACAATCTAAATACATTTTGCTGATTTTTAAATTCGCCCCACAGCTGCAAGTCTAAACTGCAGTATTTCCTTTTTTGTGCCAAGGAACATTTTGAGGTATGAAATGAGGCACCCTCCACAGGGAAGCATCCCTAGGAAACTGTCTAGTTGGCCTAATGAGATAGTGGGCCATAAGTATATTCCATTATTCATCAGGACATTTTTGTAGTCATATTTTGGGACACAATTCCAGGATTCAGCCCAGGTACCCTTGTGGCTCTATATTTAAAATACTCCTTGAACACATTTGAAAACAGGCATAACATTTTTTATAATTTGTCATGATCCCACTGCTGACACCAGTTGTGGCTATCTGCTTTCTTCAGTCGGACTTGATAAGGCTGTTATGGCCAAACCTACCCAGGTTCCTTTGATCCCTTCCCCAAGACAGTTGATGTCTCTAAAATGCCCTTATCCTTTATGCAGCATTTACAAATATGAACAAAGGCTCAGCATTATAAAAATCAGGAACTGCTTTTATTGCTGTGGAAACTTCATAACAGGTCTAATAGATATATGATTAAACTTGAACTGATAACATTCTACAATAATCTGTGAGTCTTCTGGGTTTTTTATTAATTGCTTATACAGTCTTTGACAATGTTTCATGTGCAGGGCATCATTACATCCTTACATCCAGTTCAGTAGTTGTACAGGACCATGGCAGCTATACACTCTGGCACACACACATATATATATATATATATATACTAGTGACTTGCCCATCAAAAAATGAGGGTCAATAAAATGTGAAGCCATGGCAATGCTGTTTGCCACACAATATGAAGGTTTTTGTACTGTGAGGACCTTCGGCGCTCATTGCGAGCCTCTCCTCTAGTGTACTTTTGCTCCTCTGAGCAGCCTCTGCGCTCATCACAAAGACAGATACATATGTCTATATTTTTGCAAATAATAATCAATTAATTAGTTACTAAATGAATTAATAAACTTTACCTATTTGTAATTAATATATCCATCAATTAATAGGCTGAAGAGCTAACAATCTTTTTTTCATTTTCCTACAGCATATAATGTCCAGTTGGACTGTTGCTGGCCTGTGGAGATATTTTATTGAATGTCCTAACTGTGCATTAGAAGTAGGCTGCGTGCGCGAGGGCAAACTGTTGGTTTATTTGTGCAAAGCGCTACTGTAGATGCGTAAGGTTCGGAGTGTAAAGTAGCATCGTTTGTGTATGTGCGAGTATTTGGTGTCCTTTGTAGTAGCGTATTTTGTACCTTGTACGTTCCTGTGTGAAAGTGGTACGCAGTTGTCGGCGTGTCGCGTGGTCCAGGTTCGTGTAGCCTCGTTTAATTTTTTTGGGCCGCCATTTTTTCCTCGCTTAGCCAATTTTCGAGTGCAGAAACTATTTAAAATGTACTTAAATTCGCGTTTGTGTATTTTGATTTTCTTTTTTTTTCCCCATAGAATATAGCGCATACTGAGTGATGCACATTACAGCCCCACTGATGTCCTAGTAAATATCCCTCAGATTGTATTATTTAAAACAAATGAAACCCCTATACAATAGTCTTTTGAGAACAAGACCATTTAAAATATATATTTGGAGTCCTGTGATGATAATTTAAGTCCCAAATCTCCTTTATTTCAGAATGTCTTGAAGTGATTTGAGGTATCTGACGTCTTAATAAAACAAGTACTAAAACATATGCTAAAAACTTTTATGATGACAGATTCCTTTTGTTATAAAGTTAAATATTTTGCAATTAGCTAAAAGGTTTATAATTTTACCTATGCACTTTAGATTTTGCTTTAATTACAAAGAAAATTATGAAACCTGTCTTGAATGCCAATAAAAAGTCAAACTGTGCTATTAACAGTTTTGCAAAATATTAAATATACATAAAACAGAAATGCAGAACTGTATATTATTTAATAACATTTAATGTTAATTAGTTTGTTAGTATAAATTAAATATTATAGCTATTACTAAAGCTGGATTAATCGTGCATTCTCTAAGTGCGGGATAAATGCCACCTTAGAAATATATACTAATATGGGCCTCAATGCTAATCCGTATATCACAGATTACACCATGTTTAAGAGCAAAGTAAATCTTCCTAGCTATACTAATCACCCATCCCGCAAACACTGCAAGACAACGGCTACGAGTGACTGTCGCAAGACAGAGCCGAAAGTGATGACAAACATTTCCAAAGATTACGACTTACTCCGTTAGACTTTTACCAAAATCCTATGCTAATAAGACTTTATGGATCACTTGCAAAATAGGGCAGTGCTGCAACTACAAATAGATGAAGAAAATATTACAGGTACCAAAGCCCACTCGCAAGTGGTATTAAACCCATTACTGAGGGCCGAAGCAGCAGTGAAAGAGACAGTGTAGCACCAAAAAACCCCATAGAAAAATGATGAAATTACAACATTATTGTACTTGTAACAGTCAAATATAAACATATGTGTAATTAAAACATTTGATATTGTATTATTATGTCCATTTCATTATACAACATCAAATGGTAACACACAACCCAGTACTCAAGGGGTTAATACATAGCAGGAAACCACGTGGACTAGGAACAAATGCTCTAATGCATTGTTATATATATATATATATATATATATATATATATATATATATAAACACACAATAAAGGCTATTATATAAATAAATCTATAAATACAATTGTCACATATTTTAAAGAAATATAAATAAATAATATATATACATATAAATATAATGGTTCTTTGCCATAATTACAGTGTTTGTTCTCACTCATTATAATAATCATGACATTATCATTTCCTATTGGTTCCTAGAGATGTTTCTAACCCATAATGCTTGGTTTGGTGTAATATTCTGAGTGAACACATACTTCCTACACTGAAATCTCTTGTTTGTCAATCCGCCTTTGTGATGCTATTCTTTAGCTTTTATCTTTATGCAAGAGAGCAATGATTAATAGCATTTGCTAATTCTTCCCTGGGGTCTGAGCGTGCTTAGCTTCATTCTACCAATTGCTTTTGTGTTTTTTGGATAAATGCAGACCCCCCTTGTAATAATTAGCAATAACTACCAATAATTACACTCAAGGATAAAGATAGCAGCATGGGGCAAGGGAAGGATCAGAAAGACTCATTGGCAAAAAGAAAATACAGACGTCAATGTTAGCTTGTGGTAAAAAAATAATGTTTAAAGTAGCATTCAATTGCTAAACTGCGTGTTATTATCTTCAGTTTTAAAGGACCACTGCAGTTCAAGAATAAAGACACTTGTTTGTAAAGTCTGTATCAAACTAATAATATTAGCAGCTGTGTAAGAGGGGCAATCTGAATTTTTGAAGATTTTGGTTATGAGAATAGAAATCCATTTTGTATTTGTTACGTCACTGCCTGAGAGTTAAATGATGAATGTGTATTTTAGTTACCAATGGTGAGAGAGGTGGGTTTGGAAGGAATAGAGTGATTTGGTTAAGACAATTGGATAAGATTGAAATTGACACCACACCCCTTCCAACTCACTGGGACTGAAGCAGACACTTTTCCAGGAATTTAAATGTCTCTTCCCCGTCATGGTGATGGGGCTTGTGTGCTTCAATGAAACTATGAGCTATAACATTTAGGGTCACCCAAGGCAGGTAATAGCAGAGAGGTCAGACAACTCACAGTTCACTGGAGAAGGAACTGGCAACCCACTGCAGTATCTTTGCCAGGATAAGTACAACCATCAACATAACAAAAGATGTGCCTGGTCTACTGTGGTCCATAGGATCACAGATTGTCGGACACAACTGAACGACTAAACAACAGCAAATGCCTCACACTCACAGTTTCTACCTGTGCATCATGGAATCCACCAGGGTCCAGCAGAGTCATCAACATTTATTATTTTGTAACTAGCTATATAACATTTTTTTCTGCTTCATTATGCTATTTTTTAGTCTCAAACAAATATTGTTTTCTTTCATTGTGCAGGTGGTCTTTTAAATTGTAACACCGTTGGATCATTTATTCTACCCTTTTAACTTTTTTCAGTCATAAAAATAAATCTCTTGCTGTAAATTCATAAAGATAAAATGCATAAAAATAAACTACCCCTTGGTTAATAAATGGCTATTTACACTCAATATGCAAACAACAAGTTCATATGGTTTGTAAACAAGCATTATCCCATCAGGAAAAATTCTACTGCATCTGACATTTTTAATGGCAATAACTCACTGGATTTTTGACCTGCATCCAAGTCATCAATTATCCAGCCTGGTTCATCAAGCATGTAATCACCAACGATCAATTCACCAGTTAATATGCCCCACAGCTTACTTGCAGGTGGGAAATAAATGATTAAGCTGTAAAGTGCAGGTAAATGCCATTGGTTTGGGTATATAATCAATAAGAAACATCTCGGCTGTAATGTAAATAATGCATGCCCATAAAGGCCTTAAGTAGCATCTTTGGGACAATTAGTTGTTTATTGCTTTTTTTTTTTCTGCTTCTCGGATAACTCTACAAAAGGGAGGGTAATGTACTTTTGCAAAGTAGCGGCAGGAGAAAAGCAATTTAAATGCCCTTGCCTTTAAGCTAAGCCATAAATCTGAGAGGAACTACATTCCATTAAACAGTGTAAGCCATCACTGAGATCTGCTCATCACTTGTCTAGAAGTGATACGGACAACCTTTTAGCTCTGGGTCAATATTCTTCCCACAATGGTCAGAATTACAATAAATCAATAGAATCTCTAAACATTTATATGACTTGTTAAAGGGCAATTACTGTTTCCTCTTCACTTGTTCTTGTTACAAATGGTTTGTCACAATTATGCCAGGAGGGGAATGATGATGACTCCGTAATACGCTCGGTTACTTTGTAGTCAATGCATATACACAACCATCCAAAATATATCTCCTATGGGATCTCATGTCTTTTGCTTTTAGGCTATAACAAGGACTTTGAACTAATGAGAATCCTGAGATATAGAAATAAACCAGATCAAACAAAGACTAAATCCTACTCATCTCCCCCAAACATAGGGCTCTACTGATGATGGCCTTGAGGGTCTGTATCCTTCACACAGCGCAACACTAAAATCTCATCATTCACTTGACAAGTTTGCTCTGTTGATTCTGTATGTGCAATGTTGCTTTTAGCATCACGATTTCATCAGATTTGCAGAAGTTGGACTTTGATAAGAAACCTCCTGCTTTTTAGGCTGGTTCTATTAAAGTTACAAACTAAAATGCTGCAACTTTAAAGTAGCAGGATACTAGATTGATAGTGATGTTGTGATCAAATACGGTTTTAGTTCAATGTTCTTTTTGGGAGTTTTCTAGAACTTTTTTGCAGCTTATTTTGCTAAGGTTGATTTATAGGGCCTCAATAACCTCTATTTAAAAGTACTTCACTGGATAGAAGCAAAATTGGATTTAGAAAATAAAAATAATAATAATAATCTATTAAATTTCATATATATATATATATATATATATATATATATTTACATTTATTTGTCTATATGGCAACCTATTATGTGTATATATATATATATATATATATATATATATATATATATATATATATATAATAGAGATTATGGGCCAAAACTTTCAGGTGAAAGACATACTGCTCCATAGCCCTGTTGGCCTCTAGTGGCCAATCCGGTATTGCATGATTAAGTTTAATTTTAGTTTTTTTTTGGTGTCCCCTGATTTAATGGGGGGGGGGGGGGGTTATCCCAATCCCCCCCCCCCCCCTTCCTACTCCTTGCCTATATTGCAGCAAGTTATTGTCTTTTTGTATTGTCTTGTATTATAACGAGCAAAGAAAAACAAATTTAATCCCAGCATTTCTTAATCTTAGAACATCTGTCCAGCAATCTTATTTTATAAACTGCAGCATTGAGTGCTATACAGACCTTAGTTATTAACCAGAGGAAAGAAGTGGAGTTAAGTTCACACAAAATACACAGAAAATATTGTTGCTCACATTAACCTGGCTTTTAACGACAAGTAGTAATTCATAGCTGCAGTTAAATTGTTTACTCTTTGTTAAAAAAATGCTTTTTTATATAATCATTTTTGATAACTGTTGATTGTACTTCATCACTGTGATTAGGATACTGATTTTGAGTAATAGAAAAACTATGTTAAGTAAAATCATGTTATTTTATTTTTTTCATATAGCTCAATAGTTTGATTGTTTGTCTTATTGTTAGAGAAAAATAATATGTTCCAAAAACTCAAGCAAATCTGAAACAAGACCTCTTAACCATACCATAATCTATCTATCTATCTATCTTTCTTTCTATCTATCTATCTATCTATCTATCTATCTATCTATCTTTCTTTCTATCTATCTATCTATCTATCTATATTCATGATTTATTTGGATAAACATCCAATTAAACACATAATTTTAATGACACTTATAAACAAGTTTTGACTTGTCTCACCATTTAAGACAACTAGTCTATTTTGAATTAAAATTCATCTGTCTATTCATAATTTAAATAAGAATTTGACACTTTAATTTATTGGGAATGTGTCACTTTCAATGTAGTGTCAAAAAATATGTGTTAACCAAGAAGCTGTCTTCCAAATTAATCTTATAAAAGAGATTGACAAGTGTGTAATTGGTACAACTTCAGCATGCAACATAAATTGTGAAACCACAGTGTTAAAGCTGGATAAACATGCATTAGCAATATGTTCACTGCATCTGTATCTATATAACCAATCTCTGATTATATGTGAAGGGACTTTACATTCTGTTTATATGTTAATGTAATATTATACCCTCTAACAGGATCCACAACAATCCCTCGAGGATGGGACATTTCCCCTTCAATTAGGGTCCTTCGACTTTGTGATGTTTTCTCCAGTCTTGCCACATTAATAGTCTTCCTGTGTCCATCATTTGTCCAATATAAATTATTACCAAGCCAGTCAACAGCTATTCCCTCTACATTATCAAGATCTGCAACAACAACAAAAAGTTAGGTTATATATATTTTTTTTAAAACACACACACATATTCACTAATATATTCATGTGAAATAGGTATAGTCGGTATGTGGTCTCAACATGGAATATTGCATACACAGTAGAGTCTTGAGCTTATTTTGTAATATTATTATTAATAAAAAACATTATATTTCTTCTTATATATTGAAATATATAAAAATATAAAAATCCACATGTCTAACAATATGCATTTGTTTTCTTTTCACTGTAGGCATCCTCCATATTGGTTTGCGTGCCAACAAGAGTCACTTTCTAGCACATACCAGTGGTTAAAGTTTGAGTTTGAGAACCAACATATGCCCCAAAATAGTCAGTTTACCCTACCTGTGTATGTGGTGTCAGTAATACTGGATGATATGTTTGACATTGTGTGTACACTATGTATTAATGATACTTGTGCATTTACGACTGTGTGGTTCTTCATATAATTTAATGAGCTCATTTAAATTAAAGGACTTGTACAGTAACAATGTAAGGTTCAATCACTGTGAGTTAGGAAAAATGTTGTAGTTATCTCTGTGTGCTCATTCTGTTCTGTAACTTGTACTTCTTAGCTATTTCCCCAAAAAAACAGATTAGATTAAGATGAATATCTACGTAGGAGCAGAACATATTTGATATTTGTAGAACTACTTTACAGAAAGTATAATAGATAAGTGTAATAACATTCCATTGGAAGCAGTAGCAATAAGTACACTTGTAAACTATTTCCAGAACTATCATCAATTGTGCATCAGGGTTACATTTTGTCATTATCAGAGGATCCAAATAAAATTATACTAGTATGTTTTACTTGTGAAAAGTGTTGTGTTGTCTGGACATGTAGAAGTGTTAAGAGATCCTTGGTAGAATCCTTGGTAGTTCCATCAAGTCATTTTAGAGTTTTGAACTCTAAGAAGGCAGAGTACTGAGGTTCTTAAATATTTCTGGCATTACTAAATGGTTCCATGGTATATTTAATGGGTAAACACAACAATAAATGAACTGGTGCGTGCCTTTGCTATGCATAAGGATGAATTATGCCACATTTTTTTATATACTGGAGAGTCAAAAAATCTAATAAAATGACTAGTTCTTGTTTGCAACTGAAAAATTTATTTGTAGGATTATATTTTAAATAAGACATCCGTACAATAATTCAATGCTATGATGACTTAGCTCTTGCTAACATATAAAAGTGGATTTTATACTAGATGGCACAATAGTATTCATTAAAATTAGAAGCTTTGTTAAATGAAACAGGTGGATGACCTTTATCGATATTGCATTCAAAAAAGAAAATTTATTAGCAAAATAAAACAGACACGCTACTAGAGCAAGTTGAGTTCTCAGCAAAAGAGAACATTCTTGACTGTTGAGTACAAAGAAAATGTGCTTTCTACATAGGCTTTTGCTATGGTTTGTATGAGGATTAATTACTGGCAACACAAACAGAAACATTCATATGTGTTATCTTTGTGTTCCATATCCTCTATACTTATAAAAACGTTAAAAATAAAAGATTGTTGTGAAGTAATAAAGATAAGCAATCGAGTGACAAATAATTTTAAATTTATCAAAAAAAGTATCATGTAAAATGTATAATATATTTATATTAGATAACTTTTATACCCATTCAATTCTTGTCTATAGTCAAACAAATGGAAAAACAACATTCTATGAAGGTTGGTCATATCTAGACGTAAATTCATATTTTTATTTAAAAATGTTAATTTAGGAGGTATTGGCAGTGACTTTGGGGGTCCATATTGGTTGGGTCATTTGCGTCTATGAGGAACCCCACGGTAGGGGTTAAGTTTCGGTACATTAGGGTTACATATGGACCTCCCATGGTTATAGATTAGATTAACATGGGGTTAATGGCCCCCCACCTCTTTTTAAAGTGTTCCCGATTGCCCTCTTGTTGACGGTGGATGTAAGGGGATACCTGGGCTTAAAGAGGGTAGCGGGGTAGTGTAGAGAGTCTTTCCCCTTTAGGTTTTTCAATGTAGTGCTGAAGACAATGCACAAGTAGGTTATCATTTTTCCAGAAGTTACTATGCATCATTATTCAAGTATTGCCAACCATTGCATCTGTGCCATCCAATATGGCGCCTGCACAGACAGAAAGGACTTTTAAACTGCATATTCTTGAGCCCTGTAACATGCATGTGCTACTCCTATCACAATGTGTAAAAGGGTGGATACATAATGTTGTGTCGTGCTTTCCTTTACAGAGCTACATAACAGACTATATTATATCAGCAATTTAGTAATTGAATGGAGACCTGAGTAGTGCTAATGCATGACGAGCCATGGTATATCACTGCTTATCATTATTCATCTTAGAAAATGACACACTTAGAAGAAAATTAAATAACAAGTCTGTGATTATTATATTCTTTAATGGTAGCTCTAATGGCCTGGCTTTCTTAATTTTAATAGTAGAGCTCAGGTATAAATAATTTTTCAATTTAAAATTTCTGAGCATATTACCTTAAAATCTGCCACAAAAGTTGTACAGCAAATAAGTCTAAAGATTGTAGAAAAATAACTATTTTTAGTATATGTTTCCTCACATAAGATTGCCATTTATAATTGTAACAAAGTAGTATGTTTTTTTATACTGATCTTTACTACTTAAAAAATATGACAACTGTGACATTAATGTTATAATGAATGAATACCAATAATATAAATAACTGTGTGATAAAAGTAAAGAATTTGTAATGGAACTCAAACTGTTGATTAAATAATGTTATGCATGTGAGATTTGTAAAACAAAATGCAAAATTATTTACAAATTATCTAGACTGGTTTTTCACAAAATTTTAAACCATGGAAAAAATCTTGATCTCCAAAAGTATTGGCTGAATGCCAAGGACCTCCAAAATATCTCCTGTGGAATCCACAACCCCGGTACCAGTAACTACATCACACAATATGGAACCCAAAGAGTTGGGATCACTGCTCTAGGGAACACTGAATAATAGACTATTGGCTGAAATAACTCACAAACATATTATAATAAACCAACATCAAACATTCAAAACCAACAAACATCATTAAATTATTCTATTAAATTAAACGTGTATTAAAACAGAGTTCATTCTATCATCTTAAATTTTACTGTTGGAAAATATCCTTTAAACCTGGAAGTGACATCACCAACATGGGAGGGAATTTACTAAGCATCTTAAGTGCACCTCACTTAAACCCTTGGTTTACTATGCACTGTTTCATATGGAGAATATCAGGCCTTCTCATGTCATCTCAGCCCTTCTCACCTCATTTCATGTTAGAAAATGCATAATTAATTACCTCCTATTATTTCGCTTCCCGTTCCCTCTCTATAAATGATGTTACATGATACAGTTATATGTTGTTTTGTCTGTATGTTTAATTAATTTAAATCGCAAAGTGCTTATTTGAAGATTGTATATCATGGATTTTCCAGATGTTTTCCTAAACAGCAGAGCAGATGGTGTAGCCGTTTCATATCTTAGGCAGCTGCATCACTTTAGAAATAACTTCTTTGTCCAGCTACAGAAAATGAATTTCTGGCTATGAATTCACGTTTATCGGCTACTAAGATTATAATAAAATGCTCTGTGTTCTAATCCAATGGCTGATGGGGCAGATGGCTGAAAGAGCACAATAGGTGGAACTAATATTTCGGAGCATGCATCCCGTTTACAAAATAAATAAAAAGTTTAGAATTAAGTTTTAGCTTAATTATTAGTACATCACAAATATAATTTTACTTGTGTACATTTTCTAAAAAAAAAAAAAAAGCAACAGTTTCAATTAAATGCTCAAAATTAAACAATCTATAGTGAAGCTAAATATAATATAATGATAGTATGTAACACTAAAATGTACATTAACCAGGTTTAAAGTATAATATTTGATAATTAGATACAATAAGTCAAGCTCTTTCTTTTGAAGAACATTCTTTTTAAGTAAAGTGGGGGAATTTAATAAGAGGACACTCGTTAATAAGTGATCTACCATGGCACATTCTCATTCGTGTTACTCACATCTATATGCAAGTTACTAAATCTCATGTATTACAAATAGGTCTGTGATGTGGTGCAATAATTGTGGTAATGCCCTATGTAGCATTATGTATCCAACCCCTTTACAAATCACAAATACAGTAGTGCTTGTGTGTTTTAGGGGTCAAGCATGCACAGTTTAACAGCTGTTTCTTTTGGAGCAGGTACAATTTAATGTAAAATAACAAAATGCTATATGTGAATGTGGTTAGATTCCATGCAAATGCCTCAAAGGTGATTATTGGTTTGCAAAGATGGAATGTTAGCACCACATATTAATAACTTTTGAGTATCATGTAAGTCTGTCAACCACATTATAACATTATATGTAATATATATATGAATACACACATATATATATATATATATATATATATATATATATATATATATATATATAGTACATTTGTGTTTACATTTTAATGTCTAAAACATGTTAAAAAAAACTTGTTTCCTGCTCAGAATTCAGAGAAGCAGGCACATGCAAAGGTGCCCACAAAGGCTTTGTTCTTCTATATATTTTTTTTTGATAGTTTGATAATGACTATTGATTGAAGAGCAAGCATTTGTGGGCAAATTTGCAGGTCCCATCTCAGCTTCCCAGAATGCAGTGTAATAACTGTTTTTCTCGGAAATCTGGGCTGGAAGCAGGTTTTTTTAACTTGTTTTTTAACTTGTTTTAGACATTCAAATGTGAACACAGATGTATTATTTACTGTACTACTGTACGGTGGAGGGCTTCTATCGCTCTTTTGCCCACCATATTATAAATGATTGTTGTGGTGAACTACCTACTCCTAAGGTCCACAACACAGGCTGAGATCCCGCTCCATGCTGATGATAGCCAGTAAGCTTGAAACATGTACATGGATTGGATACTCAGCCTGTGTTTATTCCAACCTTGGCTTTGCATTAAAGCTGTGTAATACAGCATGCATAAGCTTAAAGGAAGCCATGTTTGATAATGGCTACGGAAGGAAGAGTGAGGCATTTGTGGCCATATTTGTATGTCCCAGCTCAGCTTCCCAGAATGCAGTGTAATAACTGTTTTTCTCGGAACTCTGAGCTGGAAGCAGGTTTTTTAACTTGCTTTAGACATTCAAATGTGAACACAGATGTACTTTTTATTTACTATATATATATATATATATATATATATATATATATATATATATAAATTAGAATTTATAAATTGTATTAAGATGTAATATTTCCATAAACCATGGTTAAATCACAATTCTTGAAATGTGAGTTGCGTTGGAGGAATTTGCCAGCTATATTTAGCCACTTATATTCTATGCTAGTGGGTGAAAATTGATAATATTTTATCTAACTATAAAAATATACAGCTATCTTGGGGTGCAAACACACAATGCCCAATATCAGCATTGTGGTTAGATCAAAACCAGAAATGTGATTAATATATATATATTGCAGGCACATAACAAGTCCATAACATGCATTGACATGGCCAATAAACATCCTGTTCACTATAACTTATGATGCACTGTGTAAGATTAAGTTTTACATCAGAAAAACAATTTAGTAAATTGCAGGATTACCTGAGACGTTGGGTTGCAGGTTACTTTTGGCTATCGCTCCCATGTATACATCAGAGATACATTACATTGCTTGTTTTTTTTAACTAACTAAAGCTATATATAACCTGTTAATCAATTTTTGTGGTTTATGGGGATCGATGACCTACTTATTCTGAAAGTCTAGGTATAAATTCAATAGATATTTGCTAAATATTCAGTTTGCCTACATACCATCTTTAAGAATGGTTTCTCTTCCTGTTCCATCTATTTTTTGTCGACCGATGAGAAAACTGGTAGTGTCTGCAAAGTAAATGTAGTTTGATTCAGCATGAAAATCCAAAGCCCTTGGGTTAACTAAATTTTCAATGGGAAGCATATATTCATCAGACACTTTGGTGTTCAGATCCATTCCCCTTATAATTCCTGGCCGTCCTTTTCCATAAAATAGGAATAATTCATTCTTAGGTTCTGTTGGGAAAAAAAATCAAGCAAGATTCAAGTTTAGGAAACAGAAGCTGGAAACAATTAATAATTTTATCTAGATATGTAATTAAGTTTTTCTTTTTATTCAATATTAAAAATGAAATGATAAAACTAATCAAAATGCGCCTAGTGTAGTGCAGCTAACTAATTGCATTACCTTAATTAAAAACAAAAATTGGTTTAGTGATTGTAATTAATCATTCTTTTTTTCCTTTAAATGTCCACTTGCCAAAAACATGACAGATCATATGTGATAACTTTGTATCCGCTATAAAATGGATAGTATCATTTTGTAGTCATTTAATTTAACAACTCATTAGACTTTAGCTTTGATGTCATTTGTGATTAAATGTAGCATTCATTAAGCTTTTCAGCCTAATGTAATAAACAAACAAGTATTTTCTCTGATGCACAGACACATAATACAGATACTGTTTGAACACAACTGTGTGGCATTTGTTATGGTACCATATATTTAGTTTTTATCTTCTCATACATTTGCATCTTCTACAGCAGATTACATATTGCAGTAAATTAAAAGTTCTTAGCCATTACAATATTTAAAAATCTGCATTGCAAGACTATAAACTAATTAACAGCTGTTTAGTTTCTTTGACAGAAGTTTATGAAGTTTATGTATGTGGTCTTAACAGAAAATAAAATCTAACGTTCAGAGTGCATTTTGCAACAATGTAGCAACTCACTTTGCTGTCAATATGTGCAATATATTTAATTGCTTTCACATTAGTAACAGATTACCCACTTTTTGAGATAAGATTTATGAATAAAATCTCCATTTTTCTACAAGAGAGTAAAGCAAATGGTAATTAGAATTTCTCTCTAGAGTAATTGAGTTCTTATTAACTTTGAATTCACTTGCAACGATAGTGCAAAGTTCAATATTGGATGTATATATATTGATCAAATTAATATTAAGAAACAAATAGAAATATAACACATCCCAATCTAAAGATTTGAAGCACACTTTAAAACTTCTTATCGTTTTCTACAAAAACAAAAGAAATACATTTGGCTACAAAATCAGATAATGTTGGAATTTTATTTCCTGCTGTTTGAATTAAGTGGTGAGAACCAGAATGGACAGAAGCCAAATGTAACACATTGTGGGTCATTTGCTTCTATTTCCAAACAGTGCAGATGCATTTACATAAGCTATTTACAATTTACTTATACAGATTATGTCATTAATGTTTGGAAAAATTGGAACATCCAATGTTCTCTTGATACAGTGGCTGTTTTAAAAACATTTAATTGTTCAACATACTTTTGCATGACCTTCCGTCACTTGCCAAGCTGAAGCCATTCTTGCAGCGGCAGGTCCTTGTTTTGTAAGTGAAGCTGAGCAGACAGATGTGTGCGCATCCCCCTGGCAATCCATCTGGGTTTATTTCACATGCATGGCTCCTGACTTAAACAAATCATGAAAAACATAATGTTTAAACTGCTTTTAAAATAAACATTATTTACTTAAGCATCTGAGTTTAAGTAAAAATAAAATTGATCTTACTTTACCAAAGACTGCTTTAATTGTTTTTTCTTTTTTCATGAATTAAACATATTCATACATTTCCATAATTCAGTCAGAATTTATAACAAATCTTGTTTACGTTGGTATAACTGACATTGAAACTGATCTATCTTTACATTCCAACAATTGTATTTAAAGAGCACTGAAGTCACACATTTTCTATCATGTGTTTAAAATAACATATTTATGCAATGTAAATAGTTTTTTTTTTTTAGCATTAAAAATTAGAGCTGGAAAGATGATCAATTTACTTTAAACCCATTTTGCAAAAAAAGAGAGGTCTTCCTCCTGATCAAAAGCCACTCAATAATTTATCTTTCTCTCTTTCTCTTTGTTTTAGGTAGCTGTATTGTGCTCATTTGCTTAAAGACTGAGAACAAGTATAAACAAGTATAATACAACAGTGGGTTCTGCAGTTCATAGTCAGTTACGGTCACTTATTCTCCTGTTGCACACCTTCAGTGTATACTACTTTCCACTACTTGCAAAGCACTACATAATATCCATTTACTTTTCTATGGCAAAGGTTAATTTACACAGAGTATCTATGCATCACAAGCTGCTTGTCTTTCCTATGGATTGTCCCAGCTCAGCTCCATTCACTTGATGCAATAGCTTCCTCTCTGTTTATCTATGCAGCTGCCTATTGGGGGAATCCAAGGGCTGATAACAAAAATGCCTAAATTAAATCAAGTCTTGGTCACACTTAGCAATGTAAACTGCTTTCCCACATAATTTTGCAAATATATATCTGATATGTACCCCGGTTTTAGTAAGTTCCATGTCCTTTTAACCATGTAAAGGCGTACAAAAATATATAGACTAATATTAACCCAGCTCTATACAATAAAAACTTAATAAATTTAAAGTTGTGCATAAAAACATACAAGAACTTTCCAAAATCTCTTATTTCAGTTAAACAATCTCACAATCATTTTCTAAGCGCCTCATTCAAATACAATTTGGCCAATTGAATAGGGCTCTACATAACACATAGCATATTTGTTTACAGAAGTTTTTAGTTAGTGAAGACCTTGCTTTTGGATAGAAATTCACTAACTAAAAACTTCTGTAAAAAAAATATGCTGTGTGCTTGTTCAATTGGCCAAATCGCATTTGAATGAGGCCCTAAATCTTATTGAAAAATAAATAAAGAATCCATTGTTTCAGCTTTTATTTTATTCTTAACTATGATGCCTCTTACCTGTTGGTTGCGCCCTTTTGTGATAAATGTGAATGTCCCTCGCATTTTCAAGTTGTAATAATGATTGGACATCTGTATTATTGAATCTGTTAATTCTTAAGATGTTGGAACTATCCAGGTCTGTTGCATATAAGTAGTTTTCAAATAAAGATAAAGCATACACATGACTAACCTGAAAGAAAAAATAAACTCTATAATAAAATTACTGAAAACAAAGCATAAAATATTCAATTTAAAATATATGTGCCTTATCATCTCTTGGCCAAATACACCAAGAGTTAGAAACATGCAAACACAGGTCTGACTGCAGACGCAAACCTTATGACTATATCACCTAAAATGAGTTAAAGTTCATCTGGTGAGGTTTATAAAACCAACAATACCCAGTGGGCCTTTTTATTGTTAGTGTTATCTATCAATTAAATAATGGTAGACATTTAAAAGCCATGTCATATGTGGGATGAAAAAGTATATTCAAATGTATATATATATATATATATATATATATATATATATATATATATATATATATATATATATATATATATATATATATATATATATAACATATGTCTTCTTTAGAGCCTAGTTATCAAATGGGGTTACATTTATTCCTTTTAGAATAATACGCTCAATGGAAGTTAGGAAGCAGGAATACCTTTTCTTTAATATTGTTGGACCCCACTTCATACCTTTATTTTGTTCATAAAGTTGTTAAATAGATATCACAGAGTATTAGGTCAGTTATTAAATAATTAAGTCCTTCCTACCTCACCTGAGGGGGTATTTACTAAGCACTTTCTCATCTGAGATGAGGTGAGAAGAGCTAAGATAATTTGAGAAGGGCTGTTTCCCCATAGGAAATAATACATAGAAAATAAGGAGATAACTTGAGATGCACTTGAAATGTTTAGTAAATTCCGACCCATATTTCTGATAAAAGTTGACATTTCATATCAAATTGGAAAAAAAATACTATATTAACATAAGCTGCCCATGAGTAAACCCCACAATATTTTCGGAAGGAATTATTCAGCATATAACAAAATGGCATGTTCTACTTCTTAGTAAAATGCCCAGTTTTGTTAAATCAATCATGCTCTATTGTCTTTTAAATAATCAGAATCTATCAATTTCCCTAGTATTCTTTTTTTTTATTCCCTCTCGGCATATACCCTCTTTACTCAAAACTCCAGTTCATCTTTTTTTATATAGGGGGGATTTACTAAGCACTTTTTCACTTGAGATGAAGTGGGATGAGCGGAGTTAAGGTGAGAAAGGCTGTATGAAATAGTACATAATAAATTATGACATGAGATGCACTTGAGATGATTAGTAACCCCCCTTCCACTCCATTAGTATTTCATCACATACCTTCATATTACCAATGACTGAGTGGGAAGGCTAACCATAGATATCTAAATAACAAATACATTTTCCTCTCTGCTTTAAGAGGTGATTAGTGTAGCTTGTTCTAAGACACCAAGCACTCATCAGTATTTGTTTAAAGTGTCCTCATAAAAATCTAAGAAGCAAATAATGTAATATTCAGATGCTAATTACTTCTGCTTGTTTATGTGAAGCACATCCCTGGCAGTCTCCTTGATTTTTCTTTTGGAAGACATAGTAATAGGTTTTTAATTTCATGACCACCCCTCAGGTTACAATGATCCCACAGAGATATTAAGTGATTATTTTCCCTTTATGTAAGTTAAAACCCCTAAACATGAAGATATTGTCATTAACAGCATTCCTTGTTTTGCACTTAGAAACAAATGCATTGACTTTTGTTTTATTAAGAGCTGCTTTTTTTTATAGCTGGGTAATGGAGAGGAGCTGTGTTTTGCAAATTAGGGTTCATTTTTTCGCTCAATAGAAAATCACCATAGGAGGTTTGGTAAGCGTTGTTGTTTCCAAGAGAAGATGCTCAAGGAGAGTATATCTAATAATAAGAATAATAGTTATAACAATAAAAATAACTTATATAGTTGGACTAAAAAAGTGGTTTACATTTCATCACAGGACACTCAAATGCTTTAGTGGACAGATATGTTTTTAGTTTCTTTTGAACATATTCAACGATGGGTACTCTTGAGCTATCAGGCTCTGGCTTGTATATTAAGAATCTGGGTTTGTAGGATTAATTTTGTGGAATACTTTTATACCCAAGTGGTCCTTTTGTGGACCTAAGAATAACAGTGAGATTATATAGGAGCCATTTTGTGCTCCTTGTGTTGTCAAATCTAATTAATGCAAAACACAACAATAAATATCCATAACCATAACCTTAAAATATCAATTAAAAATTCAGTTTCAGTTGCATTATTTGATTTGTGTAAATGCAAAACAATGTTATTGCAATATAATAATGTTTAGCCATTTTCAATGAACTTAGTTAAATTATACCCTGTGCTGCACTATGCAGCAATGAGGCAGCAGAATGGAGGGGTTAAGACACTCTGCCATAATGTTTAAACATAGTGTAAAATATGAGTATGAGTTCTCTTCTAATAATGAGGGGGAAACTTTACGTTTTCTTTAAAAGATCATTATTTATTACAATACCTGGGAAAGTTGTTTATACTGATATTTACTTATGAGCTGTGCAAGTTAGACCAGTATAGTGGCATTGTAAAGTTGGGGAGGAGATCAATAAATATATGAATATTTCAAGTTTATTTGAAGACTTTATCTAATTTTAAATTTACTGTTGCAGATCTAAAAACACACAATAATCTTAATATTCATATATTCACTTGATTCACTATGAACTGGTATTCAGATTTATATAATATGAATTTGTTTTTTCTAATATTATACTAAAACTCAGCGTCTTTCAGAAATATGGGTATAAATTTACAAAACATCTCAAGTGCATCTCAAGTTATCTCCTTGTTTACTATTTACCATTTTGTATGGGAGAAAACAGTCCTCACATTATCTCAACTCATCTGTTCTCAGGTGAGAAAGTACTTAGTAATTCACCCATGGACGTATAACAGGAAATGTGTTGCCAAAACATATGGTTAATTTAAGTGTATAATGCTATAATTATTTTTAAAATGTGTATGTTTATGCACTTACCTCTTTTCCGTGTATTATTGTAGCTCTGTTCCTTCCTTCGTAATCAGCTACTTCAATGTAATCCAAATATACATCTGCCCAATAAACTAATTTGTTTACTAGATCCAATGTTAGGGCCATTGGTTGTTCAATTTTAGTAAGTATTAATCTTGTTCTATTCGTGCCATCCAAGTTACATCTCTCGATTTTGGCAACATTGCCATAATCCGTAAAGAAAAACTTCCTGCAACAAAAAAAATATATATATTTATATCTCATTTGTGTGTGTGTTTCTTAAATAGTAATTATTGTGCATTAAGATTAGGGCTGTATCAATAAAGTTGTAAAGATAAAGATAATCTTTTTCTGCATTGTTAATATATCTGCATGGTCAAGATTGCCTAAAATCAGAGGTTTATTTGTCTCTGTCATGGCCCAAAAATGACAGCTTAGGTTATCATGCGTTAGATATACTTTCCCACTCCTAATAAGCAATCTCAGCATCAAACTAGCATGCTGAGCCATAAGCAGGCATAACAGAGCCACAGGGGAACATGGCTAGTACAATGAATAGGCAGTTTGTAATGATATCTAAGATGAGGCCAACTTCCTATTGGTGTGACAGTGTCCATTTAACTTGCTTTTGAAGGAGAGTGTCCATTTATTTTGGAATATTATTTTCAAATAGTAATATATTAGATTTATTTTTAGCCAGGCATTCTAAGTTACTTTATAACTTCTATAGTAATAATTTATCATGATATAACAGTATATCATGATTCTAATGGTGTATTAACCTAAGAAATGCACACTAGACTTGCCACAACATTACAGCCCTCAATAAAATAACAAACGTTATTGAATACAGAGACTCTACTGGCTGAGCTCGCCAATTGTGAACATGAAATCATAGCCAATATAGCCCAGTGTAAGAACCAGGATTTGAATCATTTTCATACATAAGTACAATGTTCATTTCTTAGCTGCAAATCATAATTACATCACATATTTTGTTATTTTATAGACAGCTGAAAAGCAAGCATGCCATGTTTTCAGTATACACACTTTTATGCTTCAGCAACTTTTAATTTGATTTATAAGTAGGCTAATGACATGTAAATTGCCTGTATGCATATGCATTAGATATATTCTCAAATGCTGCTATGTTATACCTTTAGTTGCCCATCTGTGCATTATACAACATTAAAAAGTATTGTAAAACAGAATCAATCCACATTCAAATGAAAGAGATTGACTGTTTGCAACCCCTAGTGCTTAAGAGATTTTAGGATATTATGCATTAGCAGTGCTTAAATCACTAAAACCTCATTTCTTTCATATCTCAAAGTGCATATTGTTGTTCTTAGCAGATTATGGATTCTAGGATGGTCCCCGTGAGTCCAAACCATTGACATACACTGTACAAAATCTGTAATAATGCAAACTGAATGCAAACAGTAAGAATAAATATGAACTTTCATCAACCTTTTTTTACTTTTTGTTCTGAAAAATGTGATCAAGCAACAAAGTTACACACACACACATACATATATATATATATATATATATTTATATATATATATATATATATATATATATATATATATATATATATATATATATAAAAGGGTATGTATGTATGTATAAAAGGAAACACCCTCAGAGTCGGGGCTCCTAAAAATGTATATATATATATACAAAAGAGTTGAACAAAAGGATATAACTATAAGGAACCACTCTAACACATATACATAAATATTTGTATATAAATATATATAACTAGGAAACACACAGACAAATAGTCACAAACATGTTTACGTGTATGTGTTTTCTAGTTTTATCTAGTTTTCTTCTACTTTTTCAGTCGGTATCACTTAAAATTGCATTATATATATTTAAAGAAACATTGAAACATTAGTTATAGGGGGGAGGTGATATGTGCCTATTAAACAAGTTATGGGGTGGTAATATGTGCCTATTATATTCATAAAGTGGGAGAAAGTCTTGGTAAGTAATACAGTATTCAAGCTGCTTTGATTTGTTGTCGTCCTTTAGCATGAATGGTTGTCTAATAATGTACAACTACTGATCTGTCGACCGGTTGCCTAGGTTTCCTCAAAGCATTTTTTTAATCTACAAGGTTAGCTTGAGAAGGAACAAATACTTTCTTCTGTGTAAGAAAATGTATTATGCAAAAGAAATACACAATTATTCTATAAATACATGGTCACAATTTCAAATGATCAGTGTGTTCATGTCCCTTTAGATTCCTTTAATAATGAAAGACTCTCACTACTTATTCTATGGAAATCTTAGACCCGCAATAAAATATTAGCTATTTCTGCACAGATTGGAAGACACTTGAGTCAGTTAAATTAACTCAGTTATAAAGTTAAAGTACTGAAACAATACATATTAATACATCACCAATTCCTGGTGGAATATATCCATGGGTACCACTTTATCTATTTTTTCCAGACTCACTCATGACAGGCTTGGTACCAGATGAATAGAGAGAAAAAGATGTGATACCTATATTTAAGAAGGGAGCAAGAGCAAATATATGGAACTATAGACATCCTCACCTCTGTAGTAGGAAGCTCTTAGAAGGTGTGCTAAGGTATAGTATACAGGAATATACCCATGTGAACAATGATGATAAGTAGGAGTCAACACTGATTTATGAAAGATAGGTCATGTCAAACAATTCTAGTTTTTATTACGAGGTTAGTAGGAACTTGGACAATTGTAACTCAGTGGATGTAGTCTTGGATTTTGCAAAGACTTTTGATTCATGCACATGGATTGCAAACTGACTAAAACAGAGGACACAAAGGGCTGTTTTAAATGGAACATACTCAGATTGGACTAATATTGGATTCCTCAGGCTTTAGTATTAAGTCCTAAATGACATATGAATTTTAACATGAATAAATGTTAAGTTATCTATTTTGGAAAGGAAAATTATCATGTGAATTTAAAATCTAAATTGAATTAATCTAGGGGTATCAGAAACAGAAAGGTGTTTAGGAGTGCTTGCAGACAACAGCCTACACAACAGTACTCAATGCCATACAGCAGCTGCAAAGGCAAGTACAATATTAGCATTAAGAGGTCTAATGTTTTTTAAAGATTCTCTTGAAAAGAAAACAAAATAAACGTGGTCATCTCACACTAATGAATCCATTTTTCACTTCCAACATTTCATTCTACACTAATATGGATGAGATAAAACCTACTCTCCTTTTTTTCACACAACAAAATACTTCTTATCTTCTTTCATTGATTGGAAGAAATTACATTTTTTTGACTAGGTGCACCTCAGATGTAAATCCAGCCCTGTAAATAGTGCTGCAATGGTGGTTGGTGGAAGATGCTACTAAAATATAGATATCAGACTTCTTATTATTGATAAAAAGAAAGAGCTTTCAATTAAGAGGAGATATAAGGAAAATGAGAAGCTTACAATAAGAGGCATAGGCATAGGAGAAAAAAATTGTGGGGGTATAATTCAACTCTACTCCTAGGAAAGGAAGCAGGGGCGGATCTGCCGCCAGTGAATCTGTTGTAATGCACTGGCTTATGCTCTTGGCTTATATATATATTTATATCATATAAATATTATAAAAAATATTTAAATATTATACAAATATAAACATATATATGAATAAATATATCTACATATATATTTATATATATATATATATATATATATATATATATATATTTGCCAAAATTATGTATATATATAATTTTGACATCTAGACATACTTTATATATATATAAAAAGTAATATTTTGTTAAGTGTAAGAAAAGAGATGTAGAAATATGGTATAATTATCACTAAATAATAGTTAGGAGTCAGAAAAGAGATGTAGAATTACGATATTATTATCGCTAAATAATATTTAAGAGTCCGAAAAGAGATGTAGAAATATGGTATAATTAACACTAAATAATATTTAAGAGTCAGAAAAGAGATGTAGAAGTATGGTATAATTATTACTGAACAATACTTAAGAGTCAGAAAACTGATGTAGAAATAAGGTATTATTTTTACTAAGTAACATTTAAAGAGTAAGGAAAGAGATGTAGAAACATGATATACTGTAATTATTATTAAATAATGGTGGATGATGTCTGTCATCCAAAATTTATGTGAAAAGGGCAGATTCAATCCCAACATAAATGGTTATTTTTCTAGACACTGAAAAAACACCTTGTTACATATTATTTAAATGTGTGCATATTCTCATTCTGTTGCTTCATAATTGCAGAATCTATTTCTTCTACATCTGAAAGAAAAAGATTAAAGCTTTGAAAAGTAATCCTGCAAACAGCCTCCCTCAACAGTTATCACATTTATTCTTGCTTAATTTGGTACTCTGTCTAAATATAATTCAATACACTTCAAGTTAAACTCTATAATCAGCTTGAAAAATTTAGCCTTTTCCAAAGTAGTAAGTATTTGTACTGTGTTCTTTTTTTCTCAGACACAAATACATGGAAGCATTTTTCTCCTGTTTGTACATTAAAGATAACATATTGAAAGTAGTCTCATTAAAATCTAGTGCTTAGCATTAAAAATCACAAGTAAAAATAATCTTCTAAATAAAAATCATTATCAATCACTCTATGTCAGTAATCTCTGAATATTAATGGAAAGATATAGAAGAGAAGACAGTTTATTTTATTTTTTTTAAATACACATCAATTAGATGAATATAATTCACTGTGAGCTTTAATACTCCAACTCCAAATTAGAGCTCTCCTGACAATTTTATCTAACCTGACTGCTAAGTTATGTGCATATCTTGCTTTATATACATTAAATTGACCATGAATAATTTCTGCTCACCTTGATAAAGTCACTAAGGATTGGATAGCTGCTATGGAAAAGGCATTAAACCCTCATGTATTACTCAACTGTGATCATGGCCGGATTACTTATGGCCCTATGAGGGGCACCACTTTTATAAAATAAAATGGTTTCTGGTTAAAAAAATAAATAAATGCTGCAGTTTATAGACTGGCTACTAGGGAGTAACCACCTAGAACAAAAGAGTTACAACAGGAAAAGGAACTTACACGCACAGAAAAGGCAAAAATGGGTCTGTGCATACTCACTAGCAGGGGCTTCTCCACTTCACTGCCTAGGGGCTCTAAAAAGGTAGCTCCAACCCTGACTATGTACCTACCTTGCCTTACTATGTACTACTTCCTTTGTGGGGGGGGGGGGGGATGAAGCCATCTGGGAGGGGGGGGGATGAAGCCATAGGCCATCCCACCTCATCTCAGGTGAGAAGAAGTTTAGTTAATTTCCCCAGGATTATATAAGGTTCCTTGGAATTCCAGTGGTTAGGATTCAGTGCTTTCAACTCTGTGACTTGGGTTTGATTTCAGTCAGGGAACCAAAAGGTCACATTATCCTGAAGCCAAGGAATATCAGGAGCTGTATGCTGTGGCCCACTGGACAAGGAACTAGCAAAACACACCAGTATCTCTGCCATGAAAACCAAGTGGGTCAGCATGACCATGGACATACAGATGTGCCAGGTGTGTTATAGTCTTTGAGATCACAGAGAGTCAGACACAACTGGATGACACAACAACAAAATATTGCATAGCCCTAATAATATGAGGTATACCCTTCATATTTTTTGTTCTATTGCATACACACATTTGTAGGCCTACTCCAAAAATCATTGTATCATCAATAAAAAAAAACATTTCACTGGAGACCTATTCACAATATGTAATATCTAATATTACATATAATACACATATAAATAATAATTACATGTAGTAATTTATAGTTTAGTGTAAGTAAAGTACATATAAAGTATATAATAGGAGTACAGTATATAGTAATTACCAGGGTTTGTTATTAAAAATGTTGAGGGGAAGAGAAAATTGTGAATGAAAGTTGGGTATCTTTATATAAATTACATGAAAAGGTGCTCCTACTATTACTATTTTTCTTTAGTTGAGTACTTTTATTTTGTTCTTCTTAAACTTAATTTTTATATATTTGTTTTACTTATTTTACTGGTTAAAGTGAATTTGTTAACTATTACTTGATATAATGTAATAAGAAAAAAAAGAAGAAAAACAAGTAGAAGAGATATTTAAATATCACTATAAGACAACAATGCCTTAAACCAGGGGTGAGAACTTAATTCTGCTCAATATTAATTTTATAGCTTTATTTTATTTTCTCAGTGCCAGGAGCAGTATCTACAGAATGCTATCCATCCCAGTTAGTCACAACACTGCTGCTCACAAATTGGCGCCTTTTACAATTGGCATTGTTTTTTTTTTGTTGAGGACACAAATTTGTATCCCACTGTAGGCCACTGTAGCGGGCCGGACAGGGACAGCCAAAGGGATGTGGCCAGCGGGCCGTACAATGCCCCGGTCTGCCTTAAACTGAGTAATCTTTTATCAGAAATCCATTTTTTCTTGCAAATACGTATTCTTTTTTCTATCACATTTAAATGTATATGTAATGTAAAAATTGTTGAAATGTTGAAATATTTATTATTTTCTAATAAAACTTAAAAGTGGAAAAAAATGATCTTGTTATTAAAAGGACTCTATTTTATTTTTTATTTGCAGTTATCTAATAAAGATATTTAATTAAATAGAAGAATTATTGAATTTATTTGATAAACCTATAGAGTGATAACTTACCATACAGTTGTCTTACTCTGTGTCATAGCTCCCTTTCTCACCCCTCCTCCAGCAATTCTTTATTTTCACATAATCTACTAGAGAGTAAATCATTGCAATTTGAGAAAACATCCCATGATGCTTTCCCATAATGCCACTGTCTCTCTCCATCAGGGGAGACTGCCTCACTAATCACATGATTTGTTCAGCCAATCACAGGTGAGACAGAGAGCAGCTGCTATAGGAGGGGATGCAAGGGGACCATAAATCAGTGAAAGACAAATGAAAAGTAAGTTATTAGACTTTTGCAAATATTTCATAATACTATATATAACATTCATCCTATTTTTAAATATTATCTTTAGATGCCTGTAATGAAAACAGTAATCTTTCTATTGTCCATTTAATTATCTTCCACAATGGGGTGATAAACCACAAGAGCATGCCCAGATGAATAAATAATACTAGTCACAGAGACAATTACGGGTTAAGACCTATTATTATTTTAATCTATACAGACAGGGCATATTCTTGTGTGTTAATTAATGACATTAGATAAAGTCATTAGGTCTGCGGGAGGACTTGTTCATATAATGGATGCTTAAAGTACCAAATTATCTAGCACTTCTACTCAAGGTTTTTAATAACAATCAACTATAATTTATATACGCACTTCTCACTTATGCAATCAGAAGGAGCTTTACTGTGTTACTTTAACTATTTCTTCTCTGAGCAACATTTTAGCATATTCTTACAGTTCAGCTGTAATCCTCATTTGCAAACCAGCCCTGATAAATATGTATATGCAGTATGTCAAAGATTTTATGGATTGCAGGTATCTGGGGCACACTGAGGAAACTTTAAGTGGTATGTAAATCCTGTATACAGTGTAGTTTAATCCTCAAACTGTGGATATGCATAGATAAGTGGCACACTGAAGTACTATATGCATATTGCAAAGCAATTAATCCTAAACCAAGATAGAAAGAGGAATATCAACTAGGTTTCATATTGAAAAAAGTTCAATTTCTTTAGGTTTATTTCTTGAAATGCTTGATTAATCACAAAAATGCACGGTTCACTTAAACTATTCAAAAAACTCTATTTTATAGTAAAATAAAAAGGGTTCAACAAGTTTGGTGAAAGGAAGTGGCTCTGCGTGATACAGAAAAAGTCAATGTGCATAACTATTCACTCCCCTAAAGTCAATACTTTGTAGAACCACCTTTTGCAGCAATCACAGCTCCAAGTCGCTTTGGATAAGTCTCTATGAGCTTGCCACATCTTACCACTGGGAGTTTTGCCCATTCCTCCTTGCAAAACTGCTCCAGCTCCTGCAAGTTGGATGGTTTACGCTCGTGAACAGCAATCTTTAAGTCTGACCACAGATTTTCTATTGGATTGAGGTCTGGGCTTTGACTAGGCCATTCCAACACATTTACATGTTTCCCCTTAAAACACTCAAGGTAAACCTCCGTCCTAGCCTCAAATCAAGCACAGAGTGGTACAGGTTTTGCTCAAGAATATCCCTGTATTAAGCACCTTCCATCTTTCCCTCAACTCTGACCAGTTTCCCAGTCCTGGTTGCTGAAAAACATCCCCCCAGCATGATGCTGCCACCACCATGTTTCACGGTGGGGATGGTGTTCTTTTGGTGATGTGATGTGTTGGGTTTGTGCCAGACATAGCGTTTTCTTTGATGGCCGAAAAGTTCAATTTTAGTCTTATCAGACCAGGGCACCTTCCTCCATACATTTTGGGAGTCTCACACATGCCTTTTCTCAAACTCAAAAATGCCATTTTGTTTTTTGCTGAAAGTAATTGCTTTCTTCTGGCCACTATGTACGTCGTCCTATGTACAGATACTCCAGTCTCTGCTGTGGAACTTTGCAGCTCCTCCTGGGTTACCTTAGGTCTCTGTGCTGCCTCTCTGATTGATGCCCTCCTTGCCTGGTCCATGAGTTTTTGTGGGCGGCCGTCTCTTGGCAGGTTTGCTGTTGTGCGATGTTTTTTCCATTTGGTTATGATAGATTTGATGGTGCTCCTGGGGATCATCAAAGATTTGGATATTTTTTTAACCTAACCCTGGCTTTTACTTCTCAACAACATTGTCCCTTACTTGTTTGGAGAGTTCCTTGGTCTTCATGGCAGTGTTTGGTTAGTGGTGCTGCTTGCTTAGGTGTTGCAGCTTTTGGGGCCTTTCAAAAAAGGTATATGTAATGACGGATCATGTGACACTTCATTTCACTAATTATGTGACTTCTGAATGTAATTGGTTGTACCGGAGCTTTTTTTGGGCTTCATAACAATTGCATTTCACTTCACTAACTTAGACTATTGTGATCTGATCCATCACATGAAATTCAAATTAACAAAACATTGAAATTAAGGCTGTAATTTAACACAATAGGTAAAAAGTCAAGGGGGTGAAAACTTTTGCAAGGCACTGTATATATTAAGGCTCACATTTTGTATGTGGTTACTTCAACATTTAGGAATGTATGGTTTATACAAATGTATTTATATACTGTACACTATATAGTGGAGGGTAGACCATAAGCTAAATGGTTAATAGCCTTCCCACAAAATCTATGGCACAAGTAAGGCACATTAAGATAAAATCAGTGCTGTCTGATGATAGGTCTCATAACTTGTGCATAATAACTACTATGCTAGGCTTCAAAGCTGTGTAATACAGTGAGCATATGCCTAAAAGGAGCTGTGTATAAAGTGTCATTTGAATAAAGAGTGAAAATTCATTGTGGACTCATTTGCATGCACCTACCCAGTTTCCCTGAGTTTTCAATCTTGGAAGGAGCTTTGGGGAAAGCATTATGGACACCGGAGTCTAAGCTCAAAGACAGGGCCCACGTCTTTGTAATGTGTTAAAAATTGTTTTGCCTTGATCACAACTTCTGTATAGCGCTACAGAATATGTTGGTGCATTACAAATAAACAATAATATATATATATATATATATATATATATATATATATATATATATATATAATGTTTTGTCGTTCAATCACATCCAAATTTCCATGACCCTATGGACTGCAGAACACCAGGCTTATCTTGTGTCTGGATGTGCTAATCCATAAGGTTTTCTAGTCAAAGATACTGGAGTGATTTATCTGAACTATGTACTATATATGGTTAATTGACAAATTAAAAATATATTTTCACTTAATGCACCTCCTATAGTTGTAGTTTCAATTGTATTGTTTTCTCCTAATTTTTTTCTCTACAAGTTATATTCATTAGGAAAAGGTAAGAAATGCCATATCTGTTAGAGCCTAATATTGCTGTCCCCAAGGTCTCTTACATATTTTTGCATACAATTAACAACAACGGAGAGTAAAGAGAGGAAGACTTAAAGTAACAAGGCAACCTGTATCTGCCAGGAAATGCCAAAACAAGAGAGGTGTCACAAGCTGGGTCAGCTACAAATAAACCCAAAAGTCAGCTAGTGTAGATAAGGTACCCTTTGAGAATATTTCAGAAATACCTTACTTTCAGATGGATATTAGTTACAGAGACTGTTGCAGTAGTCACACCATGTGACCATATACAATGGTTACCAGGCGAAAAACATGGGATTGGGCAAATGGGTATCAAACATATATAATTCCAGATCCATATAACTGTAAACTCCATGAAGAGTAACTGCCTAAAACCAATTATAACCAGTCACGTGTACTCAGCATTTCATGATATTCTGATGTTTTGGATGCAAAAAAGTTAACAAAACATACATACAAAAGTTGAAATTAATAAAGTTTTACTTAGCTTACATTAATGTTCAAATGATTTTACAGCAAACAGCAGCAAAACAGAACAGATCAGCATCACTTCAGCCTGGAGACGCCCCAAGTGCACACAATGTTTACAGCACAAGACTGATGATATTTACAACAACTGTTCATGAGTTCCAGTATGGGCTTCCCCTTCCCGATATACCCTTTATATTATACAGTATATCCCTTAGCATGTGGGACTTTTTCTAAATCATGTTATTTACAAAGCTATACTAAAATATATTATTAAAGGCATAATTAAGTTTCCTGGATTATCAATACATCTGAGAATCAGCAGTGTATGAAAACATTTTTTTTGCATGAAACCCCCCCAAAATAAACATTGATAATCTTACCCTGATATTTTGCAAATTTCTTCAAGTTTCTACCACTTAATTTTGAGAAGGCAAGCACCATGAAAACCTTGGCAAAATTAGCATAAAATTAATAATTTGTTTTTGGCCAATAGAAGACAGCTATAATATTGTTTCAATTACTGGGAAGCTATTTTGTGCAGCAAAGCATTATGGGATGTGTAGTTGCTCTGTGGATGTCTGCATTGTGGTGCTGTTGGCTTGAAGGTTAGTCTAGAGTTACTTAACTGCATTGTGTTTCTATTGGTAGGTACCAGAAGCTTATGTAAGCGGCTGTGGGGGGGGGGATTTTTTTGTTTTTAAATAAAATAAATCTTATTGTATAGAATTACTTAATTTAAGGTGTGTGTGATATAAGCAGCATGTGATAGATTAGACAAAGGTACAAACAACTGGGAGACTTCCATATAGCTTTAAATGTGTAGATTAAGCAGTCACATTCAGTGTTCAAGTTCAATGTTACTTATCTTTTCTTTTTTTGTTACTTTACCAATGTTTCAAATTGGAAACCTAAAATGAACCCTTATTTTATTTACTGATTAAAATAAGTTAGCACATTATGTAAGAAATAGTATAAGGTATCACTGTTATAAAAACAACAAAAAAAGGAAAGTGTTATGTTTTCTCATCATATTGGCATTAGCTGCTTCTAGTGCTAGTTACATTTAATTCTATCATTTTTTTTTATATATATTTTTTTATTGGCATTAGATATTACCATAGTAACATTTGTGTTTCATGTACATGATTTCAGTTTCCTTTTTTAATTCCCCACTATGGATTTTTTTGTAGCAATACAGCTTCTTGTGCTGAATTATGGATGGATAAAAACTATCAGCCTTATTAAATTGTGATTTGGTCAATTTAAAAAGGCTCTATTTAAGCACACAGCATATTTTTTTACATAAGTTTTTAGTTAATGAACTTCTATCTAAAAGCAAGGTCTTCACTAACTAAAAACTTCTGTAAATAAAATATGCTATGTGCTTAAACAGAGTCCTATTCAATTGGCCGAATCACAATTTAATAAGGCTGTATATCATAAGGGAGTAGCTATGCTGAAAAAGTCATTAAGCTGGTATAATTGCAGGAAAATCAAGTTAAGCAAATAAATAAACCAATAACATTATTTTCTGCTGTTTTTTTTCTTGGAAAATCAGTTTTTTAAACAATTATTTTTAGTTTATTTTTGAGCTGGGAGATGCAGAAAATAGTTCATCAAAACTGTTGTACAACAACTCAGTATAAGTTTACAATGACACAATTTTGTTTTTTTATAATGCTAATACAAAAAAAGAGAATGAGACAATAGTAGTGTGAAGCCCAGTCCATGGGCCTCATTCAAATGTGATTTGGCCAATTGAATAGGGCTCTATATAAGCACATAGCATATATTTTTACAGAAGTTTTTAGTTTGTGAAGACCTTGCTTTTGAATAGAAGTTCACTAACTAAAAACTTATGTAAAAAATTTATGCTATGTGCTTATACAGAGCCCAATTGCATTTGAATGAGGCCCCATGAGGGCATGGCCTTAGATCTCAGCTATGCAGTATGGCAGCCTGCACTGAGAAAGAATGTGTTTATGTCGCTCAATAGTGTCCAACTCTCCGTGACCTCATTGACCACAACACACCAGGCGGATCCACTTGGTATTCACGGATGAGATATTGGAGTGGGTTGCCAGTTCCTTTTCCAGTGGGCCAAAACATACAGCTAATGTGATTCATAGGTGGTTTCCCATCCAAGTACTACCAGCCCAACCCTGCTCGGCTTCAGGGTGGTGTGACCTCTTGGTTCCCTGACTGGAATTGAACCCAAGTTGAAGCACCGAACACTAACCACTGGACCACTAGGGGTGGTCTCAAAGTTGAAAAACAGTTACTTTTAAGCAGTGGCAGAGCTAGTGAATGGTGGGCCCCGGTGCAAAAAAAAATTGCTCCCCTTCATAAATTGTTGTTGTTTTTTTGTCTACCAGTTTAAGGATATTATGTATTTTGCAGAATATGTGCAGGTTTGGACACTGATGTATTATGAGAGTTTGTTTCAGGTTAAGGAATGAGCAGGAGAAGAACTTATTATTGGATATGACAAGAGAATAAGAGGGCGAGGCATGAAAGGGATTTGGAGTGAAGGTTGGCTAACAGGGTACACAGGCAGATTATTAAGGTAGATAGCTTGTAAATCAAGGTGGAAACTTTTGTAGAGGCTTATAAACAAATGCTAGTGATGGTGTGGGCTCAAGGTGTGTTAAATGAAAAAGTATAATGAACAGGAAAACAAAGACATGTCTATGTGTTTTTAAAAGACAACAAAAGTCTCCATATGTGCTCTGCACCATCAGTTAGCTGGTGGAAAATCACGTAGGGAAGGTTCGGTCAATCTTTAAAATTGATTAGGAATTCACTTCGATTTTGTCATTTTAGTTAACCCTTGAAGCCCTCCCACAAGCATCTGTATAGACAATTAGGTTGGCGTCTAGAATTGTTACACATTCTGTTCTAGATTTATCAATGTTTACACTTACTTCCAAACCAGAGTGTGTTGGTGTGGTGGTAATTGTGCTGTGTATTTTTTCAAGAAAGAGAGAGATATCAATCGTATGTGTGTTAATAAAGAAATGAGTCAATTAAAAAGAAAAACAAGTGGAAGGCATTGGATTGGAACCAATATGAATCCAGTATCAATTTAAAAAAAAACTCTTTTCCACATGCTTTTTCAGTGCACATATGGTGACATTAGTCGCCCTTTAATAAAAAAATAGAGCAATGTAGACAGTGGCAATTGATAGTAAGGACCTAAATATATCCACTTATATTTAAATTACAAACCATTATAGCTAATCATTAATGAGGTAAATGGTTCATTTAACTCCAAGTGTCCCCAGTGGATAACTAATAATATACAAGCAAATGCTGATGATATGTAGCATATGCACATGATGACGTTTCTTCAGAGCTAACCCATCTGTTCACAGGTCCCATTCATAAACTATAATATCAATGACTACTCAGTATGTACATTTGCATAACTATATTGTTACTTAGTCACTTGGAGATATCAGAGATTAACAGACAATTGACCATTGTTTTAAGTCTAAATAAATACCACTGAAATGCATTTCCATGTAAAGCTGTTTGCTTTTTGGCTATAGACTGCAGAACGCAGCTCAAAACAATTGAAAGTTAATATTTTTCTTATTGTCAGCTATACTTTTAAATGCATTACAGTGGTCCATTAAGTTGCTTATATTTCCGGCATAAAAGAATTTATGAAATTGTTGTCTTGTTTACAGTCGCTAAAATACTACATGATGCAAAATGTTAAACGACATGTAAACACTCATTAGTCAAATGTTAAGTAATAGTATAGTAGAGCAGCACATGGTAGATTCAGCTGAAGTGTAGGAGGATATCATTAGTTTTATAGTCAACAGTTTGGTAGGAGCATTGGTTGTAACCAGGATAGAATTATGATAGGGTTAATTAGTAGTAGGGTTAATTAGTAGTAGGGTTAGAGAACTGGTAGAGCTGAATTGCCTTGTCTGGTTACACAATACACATAAAAGCAAACAATGCTGGTATCTTGGAGTTAGGTCAGTGCTGGTTGGTAATATGAGTAGGGATAAGGTGCTGGATGGTTACTAAAGGACATAGAAAGGTGATAGTGGTAGATCTGTATGAGGAGTAACATTAGGTTTATGTTTGCTTAAGACTTAAGGTAAAGTTGAGAATGAGTATGCAAAATAGACTTGCTCATTGTTTGTGTTGTGTAATGTAACTTAAGGACGCCATAGATCACTTAAATTGCAATTCGGCCAATTGAATAGGGCTCTATTTAAGCACATAGCATATTTTTTACAGAATTTTTTAGTTAGTGAAGATTTTGCTTTTGGATAGTAGTTCACTAATTAAAAACTTCTGTAAAAAAAATATGCTATGTGCTTAAATAGAGCCCTATTTAATTGGCCGAATCAATTTAATAGGCTGTTAATTACTAATCATACCATAAAATAGGTGTACTAAAATGTTATATTGATATGTTTTTCAGCAATAATTCCTAATTCTAGATAAGTGGTACTTTTAACATAATTGTATTATCATTTTCATCAAATTGAATAATAAATCTTGCACAGTGCACCATACCGATGCATATCACATGCAATTTGTCTTTCAAAAATTTATTACATGTCAATCGTAAACTTGTCATGTTGTTATATTGCTATGTAATATTAAAATGTAAATATTAAGCTATGTATCTGCATTATCAAAATATACAGTTTCATAGTATAAATGATTGAATATGAGGAAATCCCCCAGAATTAATAGCTAAGGTGTTCATCCAATACTACAGATTTAGAATTGTTTGTATATTACAAACCATGTTTACTTTATTTTAATTAGTTTCATAAAGTTTTAGCAAAATTATTGTGAATCAATGTTGCTATGTCATATTAATCTATAATGATATTGCTTTTCCTCTAGCCAAAATATATTGTCAAATATTTTTTTTCACCTTGGTATTTTATTAAAGATGACCTATGCAAGATTAAATGTCAGATGTAGATGGCATTTTAGGACTTGTCTCATCAATCTCTTACTATAATGCTACAATAAACATAATTATAAAGGATCATATCAAAGTAATCCAAAATCTGCATATACAAGCTTTCAAATTTCAGTATCACTGCAGGAAACTGGGTGAGATGCTTACAACAAAAGCTTACTTAATTCTCTTTTAGAAGAAGGAATTCATTTTGTAAAACTTAAAGGAAAAGCTCTACATCCCCACGACTTTCAGTCTTATTACATTATGTATTTTAAATTGTAAAGTAGGAGAAATGTTATTTTTTTGATGTCATTGTTTCTTATACAATTTTTGTATGTTCACAGCCTTGTCGCTTTTTGAAATAAGAGTTCCTCCGGCTATTCCTCTCTTGCAACCAAAAAGCACTTACCAACTCTGTCTGAAAGCACCCAGAATATAGTATATTATTATAATTATAATAATTATTATTATTATTACAAATTTCACTGAGTATCTCAAGTAGTTGAAATGTGCATCCCTGTTCTTGCTGTGCACTAATTCCTTCTCTCTTTATCTCAGTTACTTGAGTTCCTTAGAACATTTCCCAAGTATTTGTCAAGTGTCTAGATCTTCCACAGCTCACTGTTTCAAGGGATATGAAATGCACATCATCAAATAGAGCCCTTAAAATCAAGTGAAACAAAATTGAATTTGGTGTGTGTTTCACTGTTTTATAAGAGCTTTTATATAACCTATCTGTTACTTCAACAATCTGCCTTTCTTTAGAGATTTTCTGCAAGGACCAAAAATCATAGGCAGTATGCTCATTCCTATGCGTTATTTAGACAATGGGATCTTAAAGGGTAGAAATGTGCACTGTATTATTGCACTAAAGGCAAACATGATCATTTAGATGGAACTTATAATTTATGGTCCATTTAGGACCTTATGAAATGTGCCTATAAGCAGCATATTCAGACACAAACTTTGTAGTGCTGGATGTACAGTGTAGTGTACAAAGGGACCACATATCAGCAGGATTTTGCAGCATTTTTAATGAAACATGGTCCCTGACAGGCTAGTACAGTACACTGCACATCCAGAATTACAGAGTCTGGTTCTGTATAGTCTGCAGTGGGCAGACCCATACAGGGAATGTTTGTTTTAGGTGTCATGATCCATTGCAGGGAGTCCAACTCAACTGTGGAATTCTCCTGCCTTGGCTATAAGAATCCTCCCTTGGACCATGGAGTGGTAGGGCTTCTCAGTGACCGTGTTCTATTCAAGAGGAATCAATTGGTTAAAAATAAGAACCAGTGTTTCTAACCTCTAAATAAAAGTCAGACCATGATTATATACAATAGAAGAGGGACTTTTTATTGGGAAAAGTTGGAACATCGTCTTTTAAACGTCGTCTTTTCTTATTTTTATATTATTCATTTTACGTTTATCGATAAAAGTTTCCAGTATATATTTTATCTTATTAGTCCATTTCTGGAAGCATAGTAAATTTGGTTAATAATGGCTTTAAGGGTGCTTTTTTTCTTTTTTGAAACATTTATATTCAAACAGAACTATACAACTTTGGTTCAACCCACAATCCATAATTAAACTACAGTGCCTTGCAAAAGTATTCACCTCCCTTGACTTTTTACCTATTTTGTTACATTACAGCCTTAAGTTCAATGTTTTGTTCAGAACACAATAGTCTAAGTTGGTGAAGTGAAATGAGAAAAATATATAAATAAAACTATTTTTTAGAAATAGAAAACAGAAAATTGGCATGTGCATATGCATTCACCCCCTTTGTTATGAAGCCCAAATTATCTTCATAACTAGTGAAATGATGTCCACCTGTGTGCAATCTAAGTGTCACATGATCTGTCATTACATATACACACCTTTTTTGAAAGGCCCCAGAGGCTGCAACACCTAAGCAAGAGGCACCACTAACCAAACACTGCCATGAAGACCAAGGAAATCTCCAAACAAGTAAGGGACAATGTTGTTGAGAAGTACAAGTCAGGCTTGAGTTATAAAAAAATATCCAAATCTTTGATGATCTCCAGGAGCACCATCAAATATATCATAACCAAATGGAAAGAACATGGCACAACAGAAAACCTGCCAAGAGACGACCACCCACCAAAACTCATGGACCGGGCAAGGAGGGAATTAATCAGAGAGGCAGCACAGAGACCTACGGTAACCCTGGAGGAGCTGCAGAGTTCCACAGCAGATACTGGAGGTTCTGTACATAGGACGTATGCTCCATAGAGTTGGGCTTTATGGCAGAGTAGCCAGAAGAAAGTGGCCATTACTTTCAGCAAAAAACAAAATGGCACATTTTGAGTTTGCGAAAAGGCATGTGGGAGACTCACAAAATGTATGGAGGAAGGTGCTCTGGTATGATGAGACTAAAATTTAACTTTTAGGCCATCAAAGAAAACTCTATGGGCCTCATTCAATTGCAATTTGGCCAATTGAATAGGGCCCTAAATAAGCACATAACATATATTTTTTAAAGAAGTTTTTAGTCAGTAAGCATTTATCCAAAAGCAAGGTTTTCACTAACTAAAAACTTATTTAAAAAATATATGTTATGTGCTTATTTAGGGCCCTATTCAATTGGCCAAATTGCAATTGAATGAGGGCCTATGTATGGCGCAAACCCAACACATCACATCACCCAAAGAACACCATCCCCACAGTAAAACATGGTGGTGGCAGCATCATGCCGTGGGGATGTTTTTCAGCAGCCGGGACTGGGAAACTGGTCAGAGTTGAGGAAAAGATGGATGGTGCTAAACACAGGGATATTCATGCGCAAAACCTGTACCACTCTGTGCGTGATTTGAGGCTAGGACGGAGGTTCACCTTGAGTGGTTTAAGGGGAAACATATAAATGTGTTGAAATGGCCTAGTCAAAGCCCAGACCTCAATCCAAAAGAAAATCTGTGGTCAGACTTAAAGATTGCTGTTCACAAGTGCAAACCATCCAACTTGAAGGAGCTGGAGCAGTTTTGCAAGGAGGAATGGGCAAAAATCCCAGTGGTAAGATGTGGCAAGCTTATAGAGACTTATCCAAAACAACTTGGAGCTGTGATTGCCACAAAAGGTGGCTCTACAAAGTATTGACTTTAGGGGGGTGAATAGTTATGCACATTGACTTTTTCTGTTATTTTGTCCTATTTGTTGTTTGCTTCACAATAAAAAAATAAAAAAACATCTTCAAAGTTGTGGGCATGTTCTGTAAATTAAATGATGCAAATCCTCAAACAATCCATGTTAATTCCAGGTTGTGAGGCAACAAAGCACGAAAAATGCCAAGGGGGTGAATACTTTTGCAAGGCACTATACATACCGTTAACCAATTATCTCAGTCAGCCTAGCTGGCCATTTCTGGATGTGTGAAAGTTAATCACATCAGAGAGTGAGCTGGTAATGACATCATAGCTTAAACAAATCCAAAGTTCCCTTCTAAACTAGTTGACTCATTTATACTATTTGGGTTTCTTGATCAGTGCTAGATAATCACATCAAGCAAGTTGTTAGCAAGATGTACAGTCCATTGTTGTAACTTTCTGTATCTGGTGATTGAATTAACAGGGAATGGAAAGGTGATCTGGGGTAGGATAGAGTGGACATAGCTCTTTCAGTAGAAGTTAACTCGTCACAAAAAAATCAGATCTTGACCTTAGGCCGCAAAACAGGGTTATTTATTACTGCTAGATTAAACAAAGTGCATGAAAGTAAATAAATACATAGGTATACTAGAAAGCTAATAAACCCAGAAACCTTCCATACCCCTTTAAACAAGTGAAACAATATGGAATACAGTACTATTCCATTAGGTGGATTTAGGTATAATCAAGAAAAAAGTCAATACATATAGAGAAATAAAACTACACTTTACCATATATATATATATATATATATATATATATATATATATATATATATACATATATATATATATATTGAAACATTGAAACATTACAGTAGGAGTGCCTGTTGGATCAAATTTACTTCATTAGTAGATTGTCCTTCAGGGAACAATTTTGTGAGTAATTATTGGATGAGAAATCAGATAAGATTAATCAGATTCTGTCAATCAAGACCTTTTCTTTATTTGCTGCTTGCCGCAATCTATATAATATGTTCTTGTTGGCATAACCTTTCTTAAGTATTTTCACATCTCATATGAAAATATCAATCGTATTGCGCATTTTTTCCTATAATCAGTGAGGTCTAATTACAAGAATTACTATACATGTCTAATTATCATCACTGGCAAGGTGAATTATTCATATGTTCATTTATATAATTACCCTGATAATAGGTTTATTTGTTGGTGAAGAAAATGTGGGGAAAGTTAAAATAAGTAACATTTATACATTTAGTAATGGCGTGAAAAAGTTTTAAAAAATAGAACACTAGGTAAAAATATGTACTCTATCAGATGATGTTATTTTCAAAATTACAATATCCTACTGTAAACTGACTCTGAATGTTTTATTATTTTCACTGTTTATCAGTATTTCTGATTCTACCCTGTCACTTATATTCTTTTCTTTGTGTTAGTGTGTAATTATTGCTAATTATTCTCTGTGGGTTTGAATTTGCTTTGGATTATTAAAATATGAGGATAGAGGCTGAGAACAGTGTTCAGTAATTCAGTTGCTATGTACTTCAGTTGTTATCAGCACATACAAATAAGCAATGATTAGACCCTAACGCAAAATAAAGTTTGAGAGGATAAAAAATGTCTGACCAAAAGGCAAAAAATACCACCTCTAATGCAAGATTTCTGTAAGAAAAGCTATTTTTCAATAACATTTAATTTGTAAAGTACTTATTACTAACTATACATTTATATTATAGCAGAGCTGCAATTTTTAGTTGCCCATATAATTTAGTTGCATAAAATAACAACCTAGAATATAGTTCTCTGCTTTTTGGTATACATATGCTCTTTTTATTGGCTACTGTCTATCAGGGTCCATATTGTATACAGTTGAAGGACAGAAATCCATGGCAAGGTTGTAAGTTCTAGCTATGGCAATGGAGTAAGAAATGGAGAGGAAATGGGGAAAGACATCCAGTGTTAGTCCTAGCTATGGCAATGGAGGAAGAAATGTAGAGGAAAGGGGGAAAGACATCCAGTGTTAGTTCTAGCTATGGCAATGGAGGAAGAAATGTAGAGGAAAGGGGGAGAGACATCCAGTGTTAGTTCTAGCTATGGCAATGGAGGAAGAAATGTAGAGGAAATGAGGAGAGACATCCAGTGTTTGTTCTAGCTATGGCAATGGAGGAAGAAATGTAGAGGAAAAGGGGAGAGACATCCAGTGTTAGTTCTAGCTATGGCGATGGAGGAAGAAATGTAGAGGAAAGGGGGAGAGACATCCAAGGTACTAAGATGGGTTGTTGGAGAATGCAATGGGGATAGTGTAAGCCTGCAAATCCAGCGAAATCATATAATAACCTATATATCTATTGCAATTAACTTGTGCCCCTTATGCATGGGAGTAGGAAATGAGGGGGGCGAGGGGGACAAATCCCCCACAGACTTTTTAATGTGTGTTTATGTGCAGAGAAGCAGATGTATGCTATTTTTATATTATATGCGGTACCCCCCCCCCCCCCCACACACACACAGATTTTCCTACACCCATTCCCTTATGCATTTATATAGATAAAAAATGGCAAAATCCTACTTCAAATAAAGTGGCCAGTATCTAGCCTGACATTGATGAGTACAATCCAAGATGAAACAGCTATCTGTGAAGACAGCACAGTGCTTCTAATAAATGCAAGAATCCAAATCATGTATGGTCAAAGAGACAATACACAATTAATGATCAGAAGCCAAATCTTGCTCTTCATCATGCTCATCATTTGCATTTTATGCTGCCGTGAAAACATTGTAAACTGAATAAATATAGAGGGAAACTTTTTTTTTTTTAACTATTGAGTATACTTAAATAGATGTTCCAAAAAATGGCTTATATTTGCAAGCTGTAGTGAACATGGAGACGTTTTACATAGGCTTTTTTCTTACTATAACAAATAGTAATCTATATTACATATATAATTAAAATCCTAGAATTTTTGTTAGTCATGTAACTATGCTAGAAGGTGCCATCAAATTATAGACATGTGCACATGTCAAGAGGAGCTCTCACGAAATAGGTCTTCCGACTCTTTGCTAAGAAACTATCCCTAAAACTGGGAATGTAATTACTGCTGTTTGTGGGATGCAGAGATCATGATGGCTACACTTATTGCAACTTGAAAAGAGAGATTTAATGTTGTTAGCTAACTAGTTATGGGCTTAAGAATGTGGTGTTTGCAAATTATAGTGCTTAGGTCTGTAGTAAGAATTCAAACCATGGTTATATGTGCCTTCCATGCTGTTAAAACAAAGAACAGGTAAAAGAGATTGAAGAATAGAAAAGAGAGGGAGATATGAGGAAAAGATGGAGAGCAATTTGACTTTAAAAATGTAACATACAAAATAAAGCATGCCTCCAAATAAATAGCCACTGCTTTCACAAGATGAAAAAAATTCATGGTCAAGACTCACTTTGCTGAGGTCATTAATCTAATGAAATGGCTCAATGCTCTCCTTGGCCAGCACTATGGCAGTGAAATGGATCAGCCATCCTATGAAAATATTCATAACAGTGCAAAACACTTACATTGGCTGAACAATCCAACTTGATGGTTAGCGTTCCTAATACTAAGTGATCACTGATCTAAGCGAGAAGGTGTACTGCTGATGCAAGTGTTTTAAAGGGCCAGTTACCTAACCATAAGTGCTCTTCGTGGTGTGAAAGAGCACAATATTTTATGTTAAAAATGTCTATTTTTTTTTTCTTTAATTACACTTAGAAAGGTTAAAAACTAAAGTTTTAAGTCTGTTTACAAACACACTGACTATTCCATGATTAATAACATCTGCCAACAACGGGCCATTGTAGGTCAGTGCAGAGAAGGATTTATAGGTTTTTCTTGGCATTCAGAAATCCTACAGCCCAGCAGTTAACCCACACGTAACCAATTTCAAATATTCTAATACTCCTTTGAAGTATGAAGTATTAGGAAAAGAAGGGGGATGGAGGAGAAAGTGGAAAGAGAAATCCTAATATGATGTGTAAAACATATGGGAGAATGGTATGTAAAAAGAAGGGGAGAAAGTCGGTGTAGAGATGTATGAACATTTAGGGAAAGCTATCTGGTAAAGATGTGAAAGGGTAGAGAAAAAAGCTAGGACAGAAAAATGCTGCGTACAAATGGGGAAGCTGTAGGAGAAAGATTCAGAAAGGAACCTTTGGCAAAGAGGTGCAGGAAAAACAAGAAGTTGGGAGATAGATTTGGAAGTGGTGAAAAGATTTGGAAAAGTTGGAAAGGCTTCTAAGCTGAGAGAGAAAATGTCAACAGGTGAAGAAAGCTGTAGAAGAGAAGGGAAGAGGTTGTGGTGGAATTTATATTATCCAGAATGTACCTTAGAGTATAACTTAGAATGAGAGAGAAAGGGTTAGAACACACTTTAAACGTTGGTTGGTAACCATAATATGGGAAGAAAATAATTTAGCAAATGCTGGTGTTGGAGCAGGTAAATACATCACAAAAGAAAAAAAATAGATAAAATATAACCTTTTATTAGTAATCAAAATTAATAATATGTCAATGCATATAAGTTAATATAGGACAATTAAAACCAATATATACAGTGAAGCTTAACAGCATATAGAAAACTGTGCCTATTTGTATGATGCAAATTGCTAGACTACTTTAGAGTATATGGTATACTCATAAATCAGTACAACTTATATCAGTATAAGTAAAGGTATAATATAGATTACTCTGCTTGCTAAAGGTAGCAGGAATTAATTAAGGTGTAACTGTTGTGATGTGCCCTAGGCAGTATTATAAAGTACTCTTATATTCTCCACATTATATAGCGACTATGTTCAAGTTTGATATCTGGATAATCATATGCTTACCAATTTACCAAAAGCTGATATACACACCAAATTCAATACCCATCTATTCTGGTAGATTAACCCCATATACAAACATCTGCATATTAATTTATGAATGGACTGCTCTTTGTTTTATCATTACTTATCCATAATTTATATACTACAGGTGCTGTAATTAATAGCACTTAACCTGAAATAATAATAAAGCCATCAAGGAGACATAATATAGATTTTTTAATATTTTATTTTCAGCAGCAATGTATTTACTTTTGATCTGGGCCATGTTCTACGCTCCGTCAGATTCTCCTGCGGCACAAGAGAGACAATGATGAATTAACCATTCGTCTTAATCAGTTAATTGGACTTACCTTTTAAAACGTGATCCAGGCACTACTCTATCAAGGTCCCAGAGGAAGCCGGACGCGAAACGTGCACGTCGGGCCTATTCTTTGCTTTCCAGACGCATAACAGTGACGTCAGAGGTTCCATGAGGAATAGATTCAGAGACACATTCTGTCTCTATGGATAGACCTGACGCCTACATACCTTACTGATACATTGATGCTTACTTACTACACTAATAAGGCGATGATCCGGATCAGATGCCTGCACTGATTCCTCAGATATTGAATTTGGAGACAGCAAGCACAGTGTGAAGTGATTGGATGCCATCCCACTGAGGACAGATGACCAAATACCCATTTTTGTGACATCCTTTAATTGATGACTATGATAAGGTATTTGGGGAATTAGTCCTAGCACCAGAGAGGCTAGATTTTTTCTTAATTTTTCTGACGCCAGAGACACTAGTGTCAATCTCATAGAGGGCCAGTGGTGGGTCCCAATATGACCACCACACAATAGGATTAATAGGGCCACAGAGTTACACCTTAATTAATTCCCGCTACCTTTAGCCAGCAGAGTAATCTATATTATACCTTAACTTATACTCATATAAATTGATTGATACTGATTTATGGGCATACCCTATACTTTTAAAGTAGTCTAGCAATTTGCATCATACCCATAGTGACAAATAGGCCCAGTTATTTATGCGCTGTTAAGCTTCATTGTATATGTTGGTTTTAATCGTCCTATATTAACTTATATGCATTGACATATTATTAATTTTGATTACTACTACTTTTTGTCTTCTGTGAGCATTTCACCAGCATTTACTAAAAAAAATCTTGCCATATTATGTTTACCAACCAACATTTAAAGTTTGTTCTATCCCTTTCTCTCTCATTATAAGATATATTAGCACACAACATTGGTTATTATGCCACTTGCTGAAACTATCACAATTTCTAATGTCAGAATATATATTTTCCATAGCAGTAGCGATACTTTTTCTATGATTATTTGTCATCCCTTACTTTCTTACCTTTGAGTATAACCAACAATCCTTAAAATGCATAATATATATTTTAAAAGTATATAATATAATATATACTTTAATAGCTTATAAAAAAAAACATGAAATACAGTTAACTTGTACAAAATTTTAGAAATTACACTCTAATACACTCTACTTAGTTAATACCTTGCATTTCTTAAAATTTGACAACCATACATTTAGGCTAGCTTAAACATCTAGGTTGAGAACAAAAAATATGATTTATGAACAATCTACAATATAGAGACATAAAATATGACAGCAAAACAAATTCATAACCCACATAGTCTGCAGGTTTCCATGAGGCAATCAGGAAGGATCTTAAAATAATGTAGATCATTTTATCTATTCACATCTACTTACAAGACATTTACTGTTTCACAGGGGTTCCATACTGTGCTTGAAATTCTCATGTTCATATCTTTTAAATGCTGTAAGTGCTCTCTGAAAAGTCTTCTTTACAGAGAAGCCTATCACATACTCTCTAGACTACAAAACCAACACCTACAAAAATGGGCCAAACATCTGTCTGGCTAAACTGTGCCTCTCAATAAAGCACTCTGAGGTCATCTCAAATAGATATCTCGTTCAAGCTCTGACAATCTTACCCCAAGCAGTTGTGTTGCCATATCCCCAATACCGGAAACCCACCTAAATCAGTTGTCACCAACCTATGGTTTAAGAGTCAATTGTGATGCCCTTGTAGTTCTTCTATCATCCCCATTTTTGCCTTAGTTTATTCAAAGCATTGTCCCCTGTGAAATCAAACCAGTGTCAGTTGTTCTCTTTTAATAAAACATTTTAAATATGTCAGTTTACATAAGAACATCTAAGTTATGCTCATGGCCTTATATGTGGGCTCGGTTTTGGTCTATCGGTTGACATTGGCGCTATCGGTTGATATTGGCTCTTTAATTATGAAAGGTTGCACGGCCTAACCTAGATCATTATTAGTAAAAAAGAGGCCATGTGGCCCCTATTCTATATTCTGTCATCATGACTTCTCCCCTGTAAAGAGCATCTCTCTATTTCTTATCCCACAAAATATTTCCCCCTAAGTTCCCCCTTTTCTTCCCCCATTAAATACTCTATTTCACAATTATTTTCCCATTTTATTCGAAGCACCAATTAATATATTAATATTTATATTTGTAAATGTATGATGCAATCTATATACAATATACAGTATGTTAAAGTATATCCATAATATTTAAAAGGGAAAATGATAAACCAAAAGATCTTAGTAAAATTGTGTACACTTTGATAAGTGTTGAAGTTTATCTCATCTTAAATGTACCTAACAAGTAAGACCAAAACAAATCTTAAACTTTGGTGAATTTTTGCCAGATGTTCTCAAACTGTGGTTTTGTGGACCATACATTTCACTCAGTTTCAACTGGAGTTTCGAACAATAAACAAATCGGTTTAATAAAATTGCATATAGAATCAGTACATAAGTTCATATGTACTATAATACATAAGAACAGCTACATACGTGTTACTCAACTGGGTGATCGGTAAAACCCTCTGCAAAATTCAGATGATCCATGAAGACCCTTAGACATTTTGGAACCAAAACTTTTGGATACACTGCAATATCAGACCAAATTTGCGATCCGAAAGCTGAAATAATTATGTAGTATATATATGCTCAATATTATGTGAAAATACATCATAAAACCCAGTTCAATATCTGCACTATAATTCTGATGACACAAATGCCTTTTTTATGCATGCACCTGTTTGCCTTGGGATGTATGTATAAATAACCCAAAAAGTGCATATAATTTGTGTCGTTCAGAAGAATACAATGTATTTGTTTGAGTCGCTGCCAAATATAAATATCTTGTTAAACACATTTTGTATGTGACGCAGATTGAGTCACAGGAGTGTATGCCAAATCAGACTTGGCAGATAAATTGGCATAGAGAGAAAAAAAAATAGATGCAAAACAATTTTAACCCTTTAAACATAACATTGTATTATTGTACCAGGCTATTAAACACATAATAAGATAAGATACATTGCTCCCTTACATTATAGCATATTACTAGATAATTACCTACAAGGTCCATGTAATGGATACTTAATATATAATATAGTATATATATATATATATATATATATATATATATATATATATATATATATACATACAGTATATATATATATATATATATATATATACATACATACATATATATATATATATACTGTAGAGTAAATAGTATTTGGAAATTTATAGAAATTACATTAGGAAAACAATAACTCTGTATTCAACAAAACCCTTCAGAAGTTGTCCTGGATGATACATGTTTTTATATTTCTATATATGTATATATATATATATATTTTTTTTTTTTTTTACTGATTTGAACTCTTTTTTTTATTATTTGAGATACCTGTACATATGATTGCCGAGTTGCTGTTAGTGGCTATTACAGGTCTACCTGTATGTATATTTTTGCTATTCTTTTAATAATTGTGTACCCTCTGTGCTAGAACAAATATCTTTATACTGCATCGTTAGGTTAATTCTGCTTGCCCTCTATTTTGCAGTCATTTGCTAGGTTCTAAGAGAATAGAATAATTGGACAACATTGCAGTTCTCCAAACATTTTTTTTTGGTAGGAGTGCAAAAAAAATATGGAAAATAATTGAACATTTATATTTGAATACAATATAAATAAGACGAGAATGCACATTTGCACATATACATTACAGTATAGGAGGACATCCCCTGTTGTAATGTGAGCTATACCATGTAGGGTCACTCAAGAAGGGCAGGTCATAGCAGAGAGGTCAGACAAATCATGGTCCACTGGAGAAGAAACTGGCATCCCAATCTAGTATCTATGCCAAGAAAACTTTATGGATCGGTACAATCAGACACAAAATGCAAGGTAATTAAATCAGATAATAATGTACTTTCCCTCCAAAGAGATTTACATAAATTAGAGAAATGGGTGACTAAATGTCAGATGAGATGTAATAGGAATAAATGTACAGTTATGCATCTGGGAAGGAGAAATAGCCATGCACCTAGGTAACAGTGCTCAAAGCCAAGCAGCAGCTGCAAAGGCAAGCAAAATATTAGCACGTATTAAGAAGGACATTTTAGAGCTGGAAAACGTACAGAGAAGGGCAACAAATCAAATAAGGGGATTGGAGGGGCTAAGTTATGAAGAAATACTAACCGAATTCAACTTATTTTCTCTAGAAAAAAAGGGACTAAGGGGGTATATGATTACCCTGTATATCAATATAAAGGTCTGTCAAGTGAATTTTTTTGTGCCAAGAAGTTTTCAGCTGACAAGAGGACATCCTTTGAGTTTAGAAGAAAACAGAGTCCACCATAAAGAAAGAAAAGGGTTCCTCACAGTAAGGGTGGTTAATCTGTGGAATTCTCTACCAAAGGAGGTGGTGACAGCGGATTTGATAGACAACTTTAAAAAGGGATTGGATATATTTTTAATTACAAAGGAGATTCAGGGTTATCCTGAATAACTAGAGAGGTAGAGTATTGATCCAGGGAATCTGAATGCCAGTATCTGGGGTCAGGAAGGAATTGCTTTTTTTTTTTCATTTGAGACAATTGGCGAGTTTCACTGTTTTTTTTTTTTTCTGTTTTCCTTCCTCTGGACCAATTAACAATTAATCTGCATATTGCAGATCAGAGGATATCTAAAAAGGTTGAACTTGATGGACTAAACGTCTTCATTCAACCTCAATTACTATGTAGCTATGTAACTTACAATAGGAGGACATGAGGGCCCTGCTTTAGGACAGCTTCAGTATTTAAAGGTTGTCACCGTATTATCACGCATTGCATAAATTCTGATTTGAATAGTGTTTCACAATGCAAATGAGTTAAAGCTATTAACGGAATAAAAATAGAGCAAAACAAGGCACACACAAAGTGATTGATTAGAGTAAACATACACTGTCAAAACAATGTAAATTGAGTCAAATAGAAAAGTATATAAATAACGAGTTGTTAAGCTGGGTTTTTAATTTAAGGGCCACATTTATGCCCGAAGACTCTACAGAGTTCTGTAGTCTGTAGTAAGACAGACAATTTTGCAATATACCTTGTTAAGAAAACATCAATGATGATGGTGGCATTGGGGCATAGGAGCATGCCTTTCTAGTATGTTTTTTGGGACCTGATCTAAGTCATTATGCCATAAACACAATATGCTATAAGGTTTGTAGGTATTCTGAGGGAAGATTAATACCTTTGATAAGAGTTTGAAAAGGTCAACTGCATAGGTAAAATGTCCTAAAAAAATGTAAAACAATGAATAATGTAAAGTTGTTTATCTCAATATAGTTTACCAAATGTTATAGGCCCTCATTCTATTATCGGCCGTAAATCGTCCGTAAGGCTGCGATTCCTTGCGGGGGTTCTGTTAACTCGCGATTCTA
>CM050173.1:45288271-45575771 GCA_027410445.1 Discoglossus pictus
TTTTTTCTACCCTCTCCCTATCTCCTTCCTCTCTCTCTTCTCCCTCTCTCTCTCCTCTGTTTCCTCTCTTTCATTTCCAATCCTCCTCCACCACTGCCACCCTCCTTCACACCATCTCTTGTTTTTCTTAAAAAATCATAATCTACATATGAGACTTAACTCATGGCTAGTATTATAATAGAAATTGAGCCCTGATATTACTCTTTTCTACTTTAATACAAAGTTCATTGTATATACCAATCTAATACTAATTATTATTGATGAAGTATGTACATAGCCAGGCTTTGCTTGGCTTGTTGTTACTTTACCATTTAATGAATAAAAGGATGGGCACTATTAGCTTTGTGTTATATGCAAACTCACCTACAACACAGATAGAGATGGGTCTGCAGAAGCAATGGAGAACATTGCTTAAATATATATATAAGTGGAATTAATACATTTCTGCAATCCTTAGGCAAAAAGCAGCTTATGTGTATACAGCACATATCATAAAACAACATTTTATTTTATCAATATCTAAAAATCCCTCTAATGATTATGTTGACACCTCCAGGGGATTTCTACATAGGCATCTGACCCCTCTCCCCCAAACAGCATGCTGCATCAGGGGAGCAATATTAACCCACTATTTACCTGCTGTTGCTTGCTAAGCCAATACCCTTGCAGCTTCCTGTCTGTATGTCAGCCGCAATACATAGCACATATCAGTGATACACTACAAATCCCAGGCTGCTTTGCAGCACAAACAGGAATGTTAATTCAAAAGTTTCAGCTAACCTGATTGGCCAAAATAAATAATTTTAAAGTTAATGATAATTTAGACTGGGTTTGGAGGGTGTTAAACCTGATTTCCAACTGTCATGAATTACAAGAGCTTTTGCTGACTTCAATGTAAGTGTTTAAATGTATATTTTGGTATTTTTCCATGCAAAACAATATTTGCATACACTACTAATTCTCCTATATCAGATGCATTCATAACCCAGCTCACTTAGATGTGCCTTTAATGAAAGGCTTACTTCGCAATAAAAAGTAGAGTTTATTATAATTTCACAACCATGAAACCCTTTGCAGAATCAAGATGTATAACAAGATGTAACATTACTCAATAATAGCAAGCGATATTGAGATCAAATATTAACTATCATACATTTAAATAGCATGTTCCAGACATAGCAATCACTGGTTTGCAGAAAATAAACTATAATTAAGACATATTTATATTTGCTTAAATCAAGCAAAACACGTATCCATATAGTAAAACATTATATGATTTCATGCATCTATATATGTAAAAAAGCAATCTTGAGGTTTAATTAAGCCAATCTTTTAAAGTAGATAGAGTTGGCGAACTAGATGTACATTTCTCTTAATATGACCATTAAATCAGTGTTTTTCACCTATCCAAAACATATGATTCATACAGTTCTAGTGCATTACTGCTCAATGGCTGAGATGACAACACATCTCAAGTCAATTATACATTCAAATCAGTTTATTCAGCACTTGGACTTTTTTTTCTTTAAAACAAGAAATCCCTCTGTGAAACCTTTTGAAATCCCCTCTTTCTGATACAACAAAGAGAAAATAAACTTTCCATTGTTTTGAGTCCTGGAAATATTTTTGCTTTAAAGGTACATGTAACACACAGGAAGTTCATATCATCTTTAAAAGCATTAGAAACCGTTTATACATTGTGCTAGCCAGTAGTCTCTGCAGCAAATAATTTCTGAGATATTCAGCATTGGTCGCTCAGCTCCTGTATGCTAATGTGTAGCTCAATAGGCTAATTTGTAGCTCAGTGTGCTTGGTAAGGGTGGTGGATGGGATCTGATTCATAACCTTAGTGGGGTTTTGTTTTGCCATTACAAAGATTAATCTTAGTTAACACATCAAATTAGCTAATTAGTATTTGTAAGATGTTCATTTGTATAAGAACACAGCTGCAAAAATCTAATATCTCAGGGACAATTCAATTTATCACCAAATGGCTAATGCAATGTAAAGCTAGTTTTTCCTGCTCTTTAAGAGTAACTTTAAAAAAATCTTGAGGTGGCAGGAGTCCCTTAAAATATGTTTTGCTATAAAAATGACAAAACCCAAAATTATAAAAGATAATGACAAATGGTTATAAAAATATGTATTGATTATGGTACATTTTATGAAACAATGCTGCCTAATGTTCCACTGCTTTCAGCAGCCTTTGTTGATCTCTCATGAACCTTTTTCCATTGTTAAAGCTATTTTAATGTAGTATTGCTCCTGGCCATAATTGAAGTGTAGTGCAACCAATACACTGATGTTTGCTCACATGTTCACATTGCCGTTTTAATCAACATACCTTCTCAAATTACTGGAATCCTTGAAACCTAATTGCTTACCATATTTATTTGTTTGAGACTGAACAAGTAGGTATAATAAAGTCAGTAAAAAAAAATCTAAATCATTATAGATTCTGGTTTTATAAAGCATGGTAAAGTCCTAATATAATACCGTATTGGTCCGAATATAAGCCGCACCTTTTTTCCGATTTTTGAGCTTGCGAGTTGCGGGTGCGGCTTAGATTCGCGATCGTCAAAAAATCATTGCCTATTTGCGAACTTTGCTTGTAACGCGTGCGACTTCTATTCCCGAATGCAAAATTACTGCCGATTTGCGCGATTGAGAGTTAAGGGTGCCGATTTTCGTGCTTTAGACTGCGGTATTGAATAGCGATTTACGGTTTTAGTGATTCTAACATCCTGTAAAGAGTACTATCTTTTTTTCTATTTTTTCCACTTGAACTTTACGGGTGCGGCTTATATGCGGGTGCGGCTTATATTCGGACCAATACGGTAGTTGTTGAAGAGTTGAGCATTAATACTCCTATGCGGTACAGACACAATGGAACTTCAGTTCCTGTATTAATTTGGTGCAAATGTTTAAAAGAATCTGTATCAGACACAACTGGAAAAAAATATCATCAAATATCTTCTTTTTTTTTTATTGATTTGCTTAATTTTTGCATCAAAATGTTTGATTACCTTTGAAAATGGTATATTAAAATGTTATATGAAAAAAATATATATATTTAAAAAAGTGTATAAATTATACAAAGGTGTTGTGAACTATTCAAAATAAAACCTGCAAAAAGCTGCATTTTTAACATATTTTACATAGGTATCACCTGTTAAGAATTTGCACCTACTTTACAGGTTGCAAGCAACATTCTCTACCACCTTAGACATTAGCATCTAACAGCTTAGGGTTGCTGAATTGCTTTTCTACCTCTTACTCAAATTAGGTTTTACAGTACATAGGGCCTCATTCAATTGCGATTTGGCCAATTGAATAGGGCTCTGTATAAGCACACAGCATATTTTTTTACAGAAGTTTTTCGTTAGTGAACTTATATCCAAAAGCAAGTTCTTTACTAACTAAAAACTTCTGTAAAAAAATATGCTATGTTCTTATACAGAGCCCTAGTCAATTGGCCAAATCACAATTGAATAAGGCCCATAGTGTATAAAAGTGGTATGTGAATTTATTCTTAGTAGTAGAAGGCTTGCATTCATAAGCCTTCTAAGAATACATACTAATCCCTTGAGATGAGGTGAGAAGAGCTGAGATCATTTAAAAAATATATTTTTAGTAAGTCAGAAGATAAGGAAAGATGCACTTGAGACGCTTAGTAAATCCTTCTAAGGCTGTTTTTACAGCGTCAAATTAGGACTGGTAAACAGATTGTTTAGCATGTCTTTGTCACATTAAGATCTACAGCTGAGGATAATTAATATTGACAATATATTTAACCAATGTCCACAAAATACATGCTGTTGGTTTAATTTCTATAGTGATACCAAGTGATACTGTGCATTAAATAACATATCACATAACAAATCTACATAGGCTATTGAAAAGACTTAGCTCTCGATAAAAGGACAAAATCAGTTTAAATTGTATCAGTTCCAGATAGTACAGCTGATGTAAGGACATCATCATATATCTAAGAATATATCTAACAAGCAATAAGTTCACAAAGTAGACATATTTATCCCTTTCCTCCCTCATCTTTCCTCTAGTCACCTCCTTCCTTTTCTCTTGTCACTTTATCTTTCTGACTTTATCGTTATTTGTAGTTGTGACGAGACCAATCTCGCCACTGTACATTGGAGAAGCCTGGTTGCCCGCCTGGTGCCTTTTGACTATGGACCGGCATTTAAATACTTTATTTTCCTATGCAGAAAAACTTTGGTTCCATGACCATTGAACTGTATGTATGTGGTCTGAGCGCCATTCAGTAATAATGTGTGCTCAGACCTAAGCTATCTGCAGATATGTTCTGGGTTATAATATGTTGTGGTTATATCTGTAAAAATATTGTATTGTGTGGTATGCAGTCAAATATCTTTGGTCTCATACACTTGGTCAGGAGTTGCCCATCTGCCTCTTAATACTATCGGCTAAAACACACAAGAGATAGCAGAACAAAAGGGTTTTAGCAGACAAGATGGCACCATGAACAATGGGGGTAGGGACTCTTGAATAATGAGATGGCCTGGGGTTTCCCCATACTCCCAGCAGGGGAGTAAGTGAGCCTAGGGATGTTACTCTCTCCACCGCCAGAGGTAGAATGAGCAGTTAGCCACGCCTAGTGGGTGGCTCCTGGGGGAGGGGACTCCTGGCTCCCACGCCTTAACCCTGTCTGATTGGCCAGAGGTAATTAGGGGTTGACTAAAGGTAGTCACTGCCCCTACTGTGTATGTGAAGTGTTTAAAAATGTGTGTTGTTTCAATAAAGGGAGTTCACTGCTTGACCCTCAAACACAGAGCTTATGTCTCGTTCTTGGGGGGATTCATGGTATGCTGTTACAGACTGACTGCCAGGAGTGTAAGCATCTTGGGGTGCTTTTCCTGTTCAGCTGCTAGCGGCTATTTGTGAGGTTCCAGTTCCAGGCTTGGAGCATTTTCCCCTTGAATCCAGTTTGGGGGAATTGGTGTCCTGCAGTAGCTGTCTCTATATCACTGGACGGCAGATCAACTAAAACTGCCTTGGCAACCCCTTATATGTGTGGGGGTACCGTTACAGTAGTCATTTTCAGTTGATCTTTCAGCAGTTAGGACATTGGCGGGACAGGGGTTGCAGATCATTGCAGAGACACAGAAATGTTGACACATACTGGACACCATTTAACTCTGTGATATTAAACTGCCCTTTGCCTATCCCTATGTTTTGTGCCTCCTAATCAAACTGTGGACCATACCAAATAAATCACATATCTTTGACTTGCCATCACTACTGATGGCTTATTTTGCTGTATTATATCAGTGCTTTATTAAATAAAACTTTGAATACGTATAAAAAACAAAAGTATTGTGTCCAGTGTGAAGTTACTAACTGTAATGATTTTCTTGTACTAGTCAAGCACCCACTATGAATATGTTGATTTAATACATTAGCAGGTTCTTTGAGACAAATGCCACATAGAACATGGTTTTAGTGGGAGCATTACTGGGTCTAATGTGAACTGCCTCATAGTGATATATTGGGCAACCTTCCTTATAGTGCTGAAGAGGTAACAATGTCTGAACTGACAAGGGATTCATGGGTGGGGCCAATAACTGCTGAGTCCATTTATCAATCTTCTGTTGTGAACAGTGCTTCTGTTTGTACAAAGTTCATAAGCCTCCCTATTTCAACGGGTGAACGAAAAATAGAATTATATTTTACATTTTAAAGGTGCTTTTTAAAATAAATCTAAATATCTAGAGTAAAAATAATTATGCACTTCAGTTGTCATATAAGCGAAGAAGTACTTATGATTCAGTTGAAAAAATATTTACATGTTCAACGACTTGTTTGAAAAACCTTTTCAAATAACTAAAATTCGAAAACATTGTAAAAAAAAGTAATACATAAAATAGCATTTTATTTTATTTTAATTAAAGTTATGTATTTCTATAGATTCCATTGTACACTGAAACCCACATATAAAACTGACATATGTAATTTCCCCTTAAAAGTACTTGAACTATCAGATTAGCAGAAAGACTGTTAACAAAAGATAATATATTAAGACTAAATTAATTCAACTCACTGTGGGCCTCATTCAATTGCTACGTTTTAGAGATCAAGGCTCGCAAATGCCGGTCGCAAGCCATGTTGCTATTCATTTGCCTTCCATTTGCGTGCTACGATGGGGTTACATGCTGCGCACTACTTTCTGCTCATCAAAGTTACTTCCTCTAAGGCCTTTGATCTTTCACGGCCGCAAGAGTTGCGGCCACAAAAAATCCTGTTCAATTGCTCGATGCACCCTTCCGTCAAGCCCGTAAATGGCTAAACGTGAACCACAGGTTACTTGTACCAAGGAGGTATTGCAAAGGGCTTACTTACAAATTGTAGCACTTATTAATCAAATAAAAAATCCATCATGTACTTTTATTAAAAGTGAAAGTGATTTTTGGTCTTAGAATTAATAGCATAACATTCCCCAACTCAACCCAATTTTCGTCCTACATCCTACCAGGTTCAACCTCTAAGCCCGTAGGACTTTGGAATCCAACCTCCATATTTCATTGAAGTCCTATGGGCATGAATAACGAGTTATGGGCTTGGAGGTCATTCAAGCCCGTAGGACTTTGGACAGGGAATTAAACGTGAAATAAAGTATTGTATTTTAGCGATGTGCAAGCTGAGATTGTTGTGCTTTTAATTCTCATGTCCCCCATTGTGTTCCCCATCATTTACAGTGCTTTACAGTGCTGTCTTGAATTTATATTTGCATTTACAATGCTCTGAGTTTGCGGGCTTGAAACACAAGTTACGGCCTTGCGGCCGCGATCGTGTTCAAGCCTGCGAATGCTTACTGCCGATAGCATGGTTTGCGATTAGCGGGAAGGGGGACTACCTTGCGCGCCGGCCAGTTGAATAACAGCATAAATGTAGAGCAACACAAGGACGTAAACCGATCGACTTACGTCCCGCAATTGAATGAGACCGCCGAGTCATATATTTAAAAATAAATAAATGTATATAATAAAAAAACATTTTTTTCCCCATGGAAAGGAAATTATATTGACTGAAGAAAATTAACTTTAAAGGTGGATGCAAAAGTGGGGGGAGTTTACTAAGCATCTCAAGTGCATCTCAAATAATTCCTTGATTAAATATGCAGTATTATTAGAGGGAAATAGCCATTTCTCATCATAAAATGATTAGTAAATTGTTGCCAATGTGTTTAATATAACTTTATCTTGCCAGTGAGTTAAAAGAAAGTGTAAACAAGGACATGTTAATTGTGTTTAATTTGCTTTATATTACAATCAATGGGAAAAAATCACAATAATGATAAGGTTCCCTGCCCCTCTGATTCCTGTAAGATGTCAGGACGGAGAAGAAGCCATTCCCATGTTGTCTATATTTAAATTGTATATCCAATTATTTCTCTTAGAAAATGTTTTTGTATGTTTCAAATGTAATCTTTTAAATACATACTAGATTTTTTGGACTAAAAGGTCAAGTACACAATGTACACAATGACAGTAATATCACTGCAGATAGATATTATATATATATATATATTATATATATTATATATCGCTCATATAGCAAGTTTTCAGTATCATAAGGCATGCACCTCACATTGTGCTGCCCTAGGCTTTGGCCTGGGTCTAGGTGGGTCAGGCAGAAACACACCACTTCCCAACGATATGAATGGGTGGTATAAGGAAGTGCTTAAGGGGAAGAATTAAAGTGAAGGCTAAATTAGAAGGGGTGATGAGTAAAGGATGGAAGAGAGAGCTGAAGAATGGAAGATAGTAGAAAAATAGGGACAAAAGAGATGACAAAATGGGAAAGAGAATGGAGTGAAATGGAGTGAAATGGAGATTACAATGGGAGGGAGATGACAGTGGAGGATAAAAGAAAGGAAGAAAAAGTATGGCTTAAAGTAGACTTGGAAATGGAGAAAGGGAACAGAGAAGTTGGATAAGAGGAGACAGAGAGCAAAGAAAGGGCCTCATTCTATTATCGGCCGTAGGAGATGCGGGGCCGCAAGGACCGGCCGCAAGCTATTTGCTTATTCTATTCCCTATGGGCCGGGGACTCCGACAGGCTTGCGGCCGGCGCCTTGTTATCCCTTGCGGCCGCACGCGCCGGAGGAAAGCCTTTGATCTTAAACGGCGCAAGAGTTTCGCCCGCAAGAAAATCCTGGTTGCTATTCAATTGCTCCGGGAACCCTCTCTGCAAGGCTAAAACCGAGCCGCAGCTTACTTGCAGCAAAAAGGTCCCGCAGGCACACAATTAAGCACATAATAAAGCCATAATAAAGCCATCCTGCACTCTGAGGAGACTATAAAGTGATTGTAGGTGTTAGCATTCATAGCACAACATTCCCCTACCCTCAAATCCGTAAATAATTTTTATTTTAATTTATGACAAATATCCGTGGAAAAAGTCCCGAGGGCTTGGAGCACCTCAGACCCGCCCAGGCTGCGGACAGAAAATAAACAGTTAATGAAATCTCGGATTTGGGCTGATGTGCAAGCTTGAGAGTGGGTTGCTATTAATCCTCATGTCCCCCATTATGATCCCTAGCATTTACAGAGCCGTCTTGAATTTATTTTTGCTTTTAAAGATTTCTGAGCTTACGGCCGGTTGCAAGATATGCGGCCGGCCGTAAGGGGATATCCTTGTGGCGCCGTCTATTTGAATTGCAAGGTAACGGGAGCCCCGCAAGGAATCGCAGCTTTGCGGAAGATTTACGGCCGATAATAGAATGAGGGCCAAAGTATGGAAGCGGGAAAGACAGATTAAAGGGTGAAATGTTTCTTCTGTTGCCTGCATTGATTTGGTGCCTTCCTAGGCCATGGCCTATTGGCCATTTGGGAAATCTGACCCAGCTTAGCACTAAATGTAAGTTATTACAAGCTTACAAAGGGTAAACTATATAGACGTTTTCTTCATAGGGATGGTATAAAAACAAATCCATATCTATTTTTATTTAGCTGTTCCTCTAAAAAGGCAACACATTATACGTGTGTTTTTCATCCATGCAGAACAAAACAGATAAATTATTTAAGCTGTTCTTTGTGAAAAATGGTAATTTATCTTATGCTTCTCTATGGCTATTTAATAAGTAATGGGAATGCCATTTTTACTCAACATTTTCAGATGTATAAGGATTTGGATTCTATTTTTTACTGTGTAGCAATATAATATACTTACCGCTGATATCCAAATGAATGTTTTAGGTTATTTCAAGACAATGCATGCAGTATAAAACAAATCTTTTTACTTTTTTTTTAAACGCTCAGTTAAATTTTTTATATTTGCAAATGATTCTGAAATATTACTCTGTTGGTAAAAGTACAACTTAAAACAGCTGTTCTTACAGCAGGAAAATAACACATATTGGAGGATTTGTGAGCATACGCTGCGGTAATCCACCTGACAAAATGAAAAGCCTTTGAATTTTACTAGTCATGAAATGGCTCTCTTTAAGATAATCTGTTTTGGAAAACATATTTTAAGCAGCCACACACTGGAACCACAGTGTTTTTGACTGTGCAAAGACAACATGGTTACTACACAAAAACAGCATTTGAATATTTAAGGTGGAAAAACACATAAATGTTTACTTGTTCATTGTCCAAGCAGTTCTTCTGTCATCTACATGTTTGTCTTACCATTTCAGGGATATTCTGATTGCTGTTTCCAACTGCACCAAAGTATGGCTGATAACACTCAATTTTATAGAATTTGAAATTTTACCAGAGCCAACACTCTCTGGTCCATGTGCCCAGCAAGAGGAAATGAGGAAAAGTTGTTGTACTAAGGACTTACTTTATTAGAGCATTAAGAATCAGCCTAGGGAGGCAAGGGAGGAGGAGCATTGTGTTATAAATATATATAGCTTACAGCCATGCGTAGCGATAAGACTACGCTGTTGGACAGCTCGCAAGGAGGCCCCCCTTACGGACGGTTGCAAACTATGCAATTGGTCGGCAAGCATTTCCTGTGCACCCGTAAATCATGTTTCAAGGTCGCAAAGTCGGAAAACTGAAAATGCAAATATAAATTCAAGACAGCACTGTAAAGCACTGTAAATGATGGGGAACATAATGTGGGACATGAGGATTAATAGCAACACCCTCTCAAGCTTGCCCAAATCCAAAATTTCATTTTAGGTTTATTTTCCGTCCGCCTTGAGGATTAATAGCAAAACATTCTCAAGCTTGCACATCGACAAATTAAATCTTTGATTTCAGGTTTAATTTCTGTCAAAAGTCCCACGGGCTTCAATGACCTCCAAGCCCGTAGCTCGTTATTCAAGCCCGTATGTGCTTGGAGGGTTATTGACTTCCAAGCCCGTGGGACTTGCATGATAGATAGAACACGAATATTGAACATGAAATTAAATGTCTTTATTTGCAGATTTGAGAGTAGGGGGATGTTGAGCTATTAATTCTAAGACCAAACATCACTTTCACTTTTAATAAATGAACATGATGGTTTTTCCATTTGCTTAATTAATGCTACGATTTGTAAGTAAGCCCTTTGTGACACCACTGTGTCCCAAGTAACATGTGGGTCTACTTTACCCATTTACGGACTTGACGGAGGCTAATCCCGCAGCCGCTGCGGGTCTGATATTCTCCAAGCCCGTGGGACTCGGACATGGAAATTGAACATGAATTAGAAAAAAAAAATATTTTCAGATTTGAGTGTAGGGGAATGTTGTGCTATGAATTCTAACACCTACAATCACTTTCATGTCTCATCAAAGTACAGGATGGCTTTTTTATGTGCTTAATTGGTGCTCCGATTTTTAACTAAGAGCCTTGCAGGATCTTTTTGGTGTAAGTAAGCTGCGGCTCGGTTTTTTTGAATTACGGCCTTCAAGAAAGGGTTCACGTAGCATTTGAATAGCGACCTGGGCTTTCTTGCGGCACAAACACTTGCGGCCCCGCAAGATCAAAGGATTTGATGGAAGTAAGCTCATCGCAAGCGCCATAAGCCGCCCAGAGGCCGCAAATTGAATAGCGACGTAGCCTGTGGCCTCCCCTTGCGGCCTCACAGCTCTTACGGCTCTTAATAGAATGAGGCCCTTGGAAAGTAAGAGAGAGAGGGTATATTAATGAGTGAGTCGGTGTATTTCAAAGCTGACAGATTGTAACAAGCTAAATACATTTTTGTTCTAAGCTATTAAAGGCATATCTAAGTTTCCCTGTTTTTTACTTTTTCTAATCTAACATATGCTGCTTATATCAGAAACACACATTACATTGAGTACCTCTAAACACACACAGATTTATTTTATTTAAAAAAAAATGTTTTCAACACGCCCAGAAATGCTTACATAGGCATAGTGTACCTACCAATAGAAACACTGTTTTTGGGTACATTTTTAACCCTATACTAAACTTCAAGCCAACAGCAGCACAATGCAGAGATCCATAAAGCATTGCCTGAGCTCCTCCTTTTTTTCTTGCTTTGCTGCACAAATTGACTTATCAGCAATTTTAAACAATGTTAAAGCTGCTTGCGATTGGCCAAAACGAATTATGAATGTTATGCTCATTTAACTAAGGTTTTCAAGGGGCATTCCTTCTCAAAACCAAATGGCAGAAACCTGTAGAGGTATGTTTGTTAATGATTATTTTGGTATTGTTTCATGTATACTTAAATATGCCTTTAAGGTTGAGAGGTAAAATCTAACTTGTTTTGCTATATTTGACAAATAAAAGCAATATTTTTTAGCAAAATGTTTACTGTAATAATGGAAAAATCCATATTGCAAATTGCCTTAATGTGACATAAAATGTACACTAGTTAGAAAAAACATTATTAATGTTTACTGAGCCACAATCAGTTTAACCTTGATACAAGCTGCCCTGTTTCACTTTACAAAGGACTTCAAGTCACAGCGGTGGCAACGGAGATCTAGAAACTGGCCAGTTTCTGAATATAGTTGTAAATATCCAAGTGTAAAAGCTTGGTGTGTGAAGAATATATGTGGGACTGAAAGATTTTCGATGTCTCCACGATTCTTAAACTTGTTTTCACACAGTGAAATATTAAGTAAGTGTGAAAAAACGAACTGTCCATTAGTAGGACTATTTTGTGTTAGAGGATCGCAAAATCCCTTTAAGGGTTTTTGGATAACAAGTTACCCTTTAGACCTCTGATAGACTTTAGCTCTTAATAATTCAAATTGCATTTGACTAAGTCCAGGAGGCCAAATTTTTTTCCAGCCAGTATAAAGTGACCTAGAGCAATATTAATCATTGAACTTGTTGATTTAATCAGATTAGGACATACAGCGGGGGCATTCACTAGTGATACAGTACTGCATATTTTAAATACCCTCAATTTATTGCAGCAACAATGTATCTATTTTTGAAATAATTATAATTTTTTTTTTTTTTCATTTATTTTGTCTATTTAAAAAATATCTGTTCTTTGCTACTGTATAATGAGCTACAAATATGTGTACTCCCCGGAGCAATTAATCTGTTAGAATTGGAAACTAAAGTTGTAGTTGTCTACAAGCCAAGTTTTGTAAATCAACACTGGTGCCTATTCTGATAAGGATCTGGATTCAGAGCTAAACAAACAACTTTAGCTTCAGGGATAAGCTTAGCTCTGCCTTTGATGGCTGATAGCTAGAAAAAAAGAAATATGCACTGGAGAGATCACACTCTATGAGACAGTTAAAGCTACCACATTAGCGTTTTTGTGCCATGCAGTGCTTTATGAAAAAGTCGAAACCCACTGAATTATTTATTTATACATTTTATTGCATTATTTGTAAACTGTCCTTATGGTAAAAGCAGTAGCGATAATGGCTTAAATTACATTAAAGTGCAGATAAATGTTAGTGTATTTCCAGATTATTTGTGAAATTGGAAACTAGCTCTTTTGTTATTTAATAATTACTGCATGAATGTAATTTTTCAAGGCAGATGTACGGGAAATTGGAATGGCTTTTTTATGAAGAAATCAGAACTTTGTGATAAAGAAAAATAAATTATTCATAAAAAGGATGTTTTTAGGTTTTATGGTGCCCTAGGCCCACACAACCCAGTTACTAGTCCTTTTTATATCAGTAAAACACACCTGTAAATAAAATTTAAATTTTGTGTGTTTATAGATATACAGTAGGCCAGAATGTGCTGGGAACTCTTTAAGACAGAACTGTATATATATCGGCACCCCTACCATTGCGCTCTAGAAAACAGCGCACCGTCTTCAGTGTTCGCCGACACCTACGCCGCAGACAAGTGCACGCCACCCTGCATCCCGACAACTGCGCACCACCCTGCATCCAATCTGCCAGAAAGACTGCAGGTTAGTACCCAGAAGGGCAAATAGGGAGTGGAGTGCAGGCAGGAGAGAAAGGGGGGATGGAGTGAGGAGACAGAGAGTGGGAATGGGGTGCAGGAAAGAGGGAGTGGGGTGAGGAGAGAGGTAGAGGATGGGTGCAGAAGAGAGGGAGAGGATGGGTTCAGGGGATAGAGTGTGGAGATGGGGTGCGGTAGGGTGCAGGTGATGGGGTGCAGAAGAGGAGAGTTTATAAGGTGCAGTAGCAGTGATGGGATGCAGGGTGGCACGCAGTTGTCAGGCACGCTCTTTTCTGGGGTGCAGGTGTCGGTGCGCGCTGATGACGGTGTGTTGTTACCCAGCGCGCAAAGGACGTTCTACCACATATATATATATATATATATTTTTATATATATTTATTTATATATATATATATATACATATCTATATTATTATTATTATTATTATATAATATTTGCATTCTTAAACATTATTTTATCAATCAGCATATAAAAGCTCTATTTTATACACTGAAACCTATCAAATGGTCCCTACAATGGTCCACCATCTGTAGTTCATACGTAAAATGTTTTATAGTACTAAATGTACTAGCCAAAGTCAGCTAGCCAAAGACAGACTGTGTCTCAGCAGAATGTTGCTGAACCGCTGCTGAGACACAGAGAATGTTCCATGTTAAGGAAAACCTGTTTAAAACTCCTTGAAACTAACAGAATATGCACAGAGCATACAATAATATGTAGGTATGACTTGCAGATAAGTATGGCCCATACATACATATAACTACGAACTTACAATGGATGTGACGCATTTACAACAAAAAACATATTTTTCCATGACCCTTTAATAATATCAGTGAACTGAAATATACTTGAGATGAAATATAAAAAGGACTCATGGAAAGCCTGTTATCTGTGTCTTGTTAACTTTCTTTGGATTCAGAACAATAAAATCACAAGGTTTTTGCAGTCCACAGATTCACAGTGAGCTCGGACACAGAGGACCCACTGCTATATAAAACAGAAAAGAGAAAAGTCTATTTACTCAACTCAGTAAACGTCAAACAAGGAGAACATAGTTGTATTTCTGAATAAAATGTTTGAAGGGGAAGTTTTCTTATATGAAAAGGTTCACTTATAGAAGTACAAATCTATATATAAAGTTTTAGCACTTAACTTTGTTACTACAAGACCTCTATATAGACCTGTATATTAGGTGACGTGAGCTACTGAAGAACATGGAAAATGTAACTGCTACTGTAGTTGTAGCTCTATTGACTCTTAAATCAATCATATCATTTCTGTCTGTTATAAAACACAGAGAAATAAGTGGTAAACTAGGGAAGTTCCATAATGTTTACTTAGATAGTTCTTTAACATAACAGAAACTTAAAGGGGCTGTTAATTCAGCACAACTTGGGGCACACCACTGTAAAGTTCTCATAAAAACATGTTGAAGTGCTTTTTGAACTTTTGAAATAGATGCCCTTTTCACAGAAAAAAATCCTTAAAGAAGAGTCTGTTTACATGGGTCACTGACAGTGCCCCCAGACAGACCAACAGCAACCGCTCTGTGCAGAGAGCATAAGCAGGCAGAGAGTTAACCCTAAATCTTTGTGCTCACGGAGCCTTCACCGCTCAGTGTCGACAGATGTTGTTAATCATGGAACAGTCAGCATTGTTTTTGTAAACAGACCTAAGACTTTAAATTTTTAACTGTTATTAGTGTAATTATAAAATTAAAAAAATCAATCATTTTAACACAGAATCATGTGCTCTTTCACACTATTAAGAGCACTTATAGTGATGTAAATGGCTCTTTAAGTTTATATGGAAGATGCCCTTCAAACATGTTACAATTCTCTACATTTATATTTCTGTATGTCACCTAATTTTTACTTTTTCTGTAGTTCTCCTTACAAAGGCCAAGTCATACAAAACTTATATTACAAAACGCGTAGAGGTCTGATTTGAGTATTTTGGTTTCTGTAGCTAACTTAAGTACACTCTACTTTTTTCAACCCAACGTATTTCCACTCTTTACCCTTCTAAGCTAAATAAATGTAATGCTATTAAGAATAATCCTTGGTTGCTTTCATTTTTGACATACCCAAGTCAGTTTTCTCACCAAACATCACATTTTGAAATCATAGTTACATAGGGCCTCATTCTATTATCGGCCGCTGCGGGGCCGCATTGACCGGCCGCAAGCTTTCCGGCTATTCTATTCCCCTCCGGCCGGGGATTCCGGCAGGCTTGCGGCCGGCGCCTTGTTATCTCTTGCGGCCAATCGCGCCGGAGGAAAGCCTTTGATCTAAAACGGCCGCAAGGAAATCGGCCCTAAGAAAAGCCTGGTTGCGATTCTATTGCTCCGGGAACCCTCTCTGCAAGGCTAAAAACGAGCCGCAGCTTACTTGCAGCAAACAGGTCTCGCTAGCACCAATTAAGCACATAAAATAGCTCAAATAAAGCCATCCTGCACTTTGCGGAGTCTATAAAGTGATATTCGGTGTTAGCAAAAATAGCACATAATTACCCTATACTCAAATCCGAAATTTTTTTTTTTTTAATATACGTAAAATATCCATGTAAAAAGTCCAGAGTGCTTGGAGCACCTCAGACCCGCCCACGCCGCAGCCGGAAAATAAACAGTTAATTTGAACTCGGGTTTGGGCTGATGTGCAAGCTTGAGAGGGGGTTACTTTTAATCCTCATGTCCCCCAATATGATCCCTAGCATTTACAGAGCTGTACAGAGCTGTCTTGAATTTATTTTTGAGTTTTTAGATTTCAGAGCTTACGGCCGGTTCCAAGATATGCGGCCGGCCGTAAGAGGAGATCCTTGCGGGGCCGTATAATAGAATCGCGAGTTAACAGAACCCCCGCAAGGAATCGCAGCCTTACGGACGATTTACGGCCGATAATAGAATGAGGCCCATAGTAATTAAGGTTGAAAAAATAATTTTAGTCCATTAAGTCCAACCGTTTTAGATCACCTCTGATCTTTGTAATATGTGGATAATTAAATGAAAAAGTTACTTATACTAATCTTACTATTGAAAAATCATGGAAGATGTATCATTACCATGACAATTTAAGTTTGATTATAAGGCATCTGACAACTTTTTATTTTACTCTCAAGCAAAACAACAACTTCTTTTCGGTAGAAAACAACAAATGTTTTCCTGTCATGTAGACTGGTCTCACAAAATAAAACTCAAGTAAAAGTCTAAATATGATTATACTATAAACTTATAACCGGTGTTTCAACTCAACGGGAGAGCAGCAGGCTCCAGGCTATGAAAATATATATTTAAACTTGATAAGATAGGACACTGACATACTGTAAAATGTATATGTTTTATTAACTATGTTTTTTTCTCTGAGCCTGGATGATGACAGACTATTAAGTGGAGCACCCATTATTAACACACAGCTGGATGTCTCTAAAACCAACCAAGCTACAGATTTATGCCAGCATGGGGTGGGAAATATCAAAGATCCAGGAGGATAAGACAAACCAGATTTCCAACATAAAAAGGTGTTCAAACACTGCATATCTTTGTAAAGAGTCATTTTAGCAAAGTAAGATATGGAATGAAACACTTCTGAAAAAAATATATAATTTATAGTATTCTTTGACCTCAAATGTGTTTAAAATGGAAAATGTCTGCAAATTAACTTGATATTTTTCTTATATGCTCAGTGTATCCCCTGTACTGAGCACTATGGAATATGTATATTTATATATAAACAATAATAATAATACTTTTTTGGAACCATTGTGACTAAATGTAGGAGTTTGCTGAAAAGGGAAAAAAATAAAAAAATTACAATCCTAATAAACATGTATTGTTATGTTAAAGGTATATCTAAGTTTCTCTGTTTTAATTTTTTCTAATTTAAGACATGCTGCTTATATCAAAAACACACATTACACTGAGACATTCTATAAACATATATTTTTTTGTTTTCCACACCCACAAAGCTGCTTACATAGGCACAGTGTATCTACCAATAGAAATCCTACATTTATGTATGGTTTATAACTCTAAACTAACCTTCAAGCCAACAGCAGTACAGTGCAGAGATTCACACAGCAATGTATGAGCTCCTTCTTGCTTCCTTGTGCAGGGGAAAAACAAGACTACACATTCCATGATGCCTTTCTGCACAAACTGCCACAATGAATTAGCTGTCTGTGATTGGCCAAAACAAATTATGAATTTTACGCTAATTTTAGCAGGGATTTCCAAGGGTGCTAACTCTCAAAATCAAGATACTCAGCAAACTTTAGTATAAGTGTATTAATGTTTTTTTGGGGATTTTTTTCCATGCAAATTTTGTTTCTGATTTTAATAGAGGGAAGCCGGAAGTCATAAATATCTCTGACTTGAACATTCTATGAAATAGAAAATATGTGGCATAACAAGTTTACATTATTAATAGGCAAATTCATATTTTTTTTATATTGCTACAAATAATGGATTATAAAATTAGTTATAATTATGGGATTAAATACTTTGAAAGGGTTCAAACAGAGATATGCTTGCATGAATACTGTGCTGGTGACTATTCCTAGGGGTAATTTACTAGGCCTTTCAAGTGTATCTCATGTCATCTCTTAATTTACTGCACACTATTTTCTATGGGAAATGTAATCCTTTTCACCTTATCTCAGCACTTCTCATTTTAGGTTTAGTAAATTCCCCCTTCTGGGCTGCTACCTTGTCATGGTGAAGGGGATTGTGCATCACAGTGAAGCTGTGAGCTATAACATGTAAGGTCACCTAAAATGGGCAGGTCATAGCAGAAAGGTCAGACAAATGGCTATCCACTGGAGAAAGAACTGGCAACCCACTCCAGTATCTTTGCCAAGAAAACCTTATGGAAAAAGCCCAACCAGACACACAAGTGCGCCTGGTGTCCTGCTGTCCATAAGGTTACTGAGAGTCACACCAGACTGAACGACTAAACTCAAATCCCCCTTTAGTGTTTTACATACAGCACATTATATATGGAAAATGCTCTGACTGTAATGGGCTGTGATAACTCACCTTGAACTGTGTGGTTACTAGAAAACTGAGCTTAGTAAATACTGTGAAGGACGGCAATGCATGTTTATGATGTAGTAACGGCAACAAACATTCTGCACCAATAAGGATTCTTTTATTTTCTTCTATTCTAAGTAGATAAATTATTATTCTTAATGAAAACTATAATAGGGCAAACAATAAAGGTGAAAGGGGATACCATTCGTGGAAGCCATTTCCCTCTTGAAAATCAACATGTCTACTGTATAAGTCTGAAAGTTCAATATACAATATCATATGTATTAATTATTTTATTTTTTTATGTAAGTTAGCTTTTTCAACAGTATTTGCATACAAATATGTTTTCCTGAATTTCCACCTTCAATAATTGGCTGTATCATATACGAAGATAAGTCTTTCGGGCTACCAAATATTAGATATCCCAAGATTTATTTAGTTCACAAGCCCAAACATAAATATTTACTTTAAGACCTGTTGAAAAGACTACTTCTTTGTCACGCCGATTACAAATGTTCACCTGAACTAGAGTAAATGAATAATGTTATATGACACTAATATCTGCATCATGATGTATGTACAAAGTAAATGGAAGGTGAAACCTACGAAGAATACTTACTCAACAGAAAACTTTTCAAATGTGACAGGAGGGAAATTTTCTAAGCATCTCACGTACATCTTATGTTATCTCCTGATGTACTATGTGGGAAAACAGCCCGTCTCACTCTGGGAGGAATTTACGAAGCACTTTCTCACCTTAGATAAGATGCGAAGAGTTGACATTGGAGAGAAGGGTTATTTTTCACCATGGGAAATAAGGAATAGTAAATGAGGAGATGATGTGAGATGCACTCGAGATACTTAGTTATTTCCCCCCATTATCTCAGCTCTTCTCATCTCATTTCAGAAAATGCTTAGTAAATTCCTTCCATGAAGTCTGATGAAACTTTTCAGAGAGATTAAGAGTACTTAGAATTATTGAGAATCTATTAGGTGTAAATCTGTTTGAACACAAATTTGCACAACTAAAGCTAAGGACTTATTGGAGTTGATAAATATATCAATGATTTCACTCAGACTGAATCTCCATAGACATCAAAGGTCATCACTTTTTTGTATAATTTATAATCTAATTAATCTACACCAGTATCATCTAGTCTTGAGATAGCATGTATTTAAATTTAAAAATAACAAACTCAAATGAAATAAGCAAGTGAGGCTATATACTATGGATATAAATCATGGAGAACTGGACACGACTGTACGACGAACACCCACAAAATAAATATACATATTCAACTCTTTATAATTTATGTTAAAATACCCTTCAGGTCATAGATTTAAAAAATCTTCTTGTGAAGAACTACACTTGAGAAATAGGCAACATGATTTAGATTAAAAACAAATAACATAATCTATTACCTTTACAAACCGGGCTTTTTTGAGCCCCTAGGCAGTGAAGTGGAGGAGCCCTGCAAGTGAGTATGCAAGTTATGCATGGACCCATTTTTACCTTTTTTGTGCTTGTTAGTTCCTTTTCCTGTTATAACTCTCTTGATCTTGGTAATTATCCCCTAGGGGCCAGTCTATGAACGGAAGAATTTTATTTTTTTAAAGCCAGGAATCAGTTGTGTTTTAAAAAAGTGGAGCCCCTCACAGGGAAGGGCCCCTAGTCAGCTGCCTAGTTGGCCTAATGGGAAATCTGCCCATGTTTACAGGCAATAATGCTGCAGCCATTTTAGTTCCCAGTGTTTGGGAGGAGACTTTGATTGCAGAGAAAAAGTTTCTATCAACACAATCCAAAGGATACACCTTCTTGAGACATATTTTATAAGAAGCAGCCTAGTAAAGAAAATGGAGGCCTTTAGTAAAGAATAATTGTATAAAAAATGTCATGTGAAAAATGTAAAAGATGTCTATTTTTTTATTTTGGAAAACATTTTGCCCATTAACTAGTTTCATTATTCACCATATAGAAAAAATTTGACCAGACGGCACACATGCAAACTTATAAAAAGTTTCTGTATTTGAAAACAAAACACTTTACTGTTTCTCTGGCATCTGTCTATTTTCTAGGGAAAGCGACCACAGTACATATCAGTTTAACAGTTATAATGTATTATAATACTGTACATACATCATTGGAAAATAGAATTCCAGCAGGGAGATGCATGTACTGCGTCCATTGTTTTTCACGTTTTGTACACAATGTATTCCAAAGATGAATAAAAACATAATTACATGCATGAGAAAATAAACCTTTTGCCTAGGGATGAGCCAATCACATGTTCCCAGCTTGACGCGGCATGGGACATTTTTAAAAGAAGCACTAACTGCTGTTTTACAGCATCATCACAGCAGCTATATAATGATGGCGCAGGACTGAATTCACACACCAGATGCTCTCCAGCAGCTTTTTTCAGTTTAATGAATCTGACTTTCCTAATATTTTTCAGCAAAAACTTACAATAAAAAAAGGATAGAGTATAACCTAGACTCCAAACTTAATTAGAAAATACAACCGAGACTTGTTAACGTGCATCGTCATCTCATTCTGTGTCTTGTTTCTTATTTTGAATATGAATTATAATATTTGTCATTTTCAAGTTGTGAAAGAAGGAGACGTCGGAGTCATGCAGAGTTTTTGTTATTAACAGGCTGAAGGGTAGAAAATGATTTGCCAATATATTAATCATTGTGTAGGTATTTTACAGTCAGAAAAACAAAAGGATGCAATTACGTGTCGTTCAAAAGGACACATTTAAAGGACCCCTGCACAATGAAATAAAAATATAATTGTAAACTTTCATTCTGACTAACAGCATAAGAAAGCAGGGAAAAGTCACAAAGCTAGTATTTAATTAGAAAAAAATAAATACATGTTATTATCGGTCTTTTCTATAGCGCCAACACAATTACATAGCATTGGGGTACAGTAAAACATGGGTAAGACAATATGTAATTTGACAGAAGGTATAATACATATGACGAAGAGCTTGCAAGCCTACAGACTAAAGGATTAATGAAACAAAAGGTGAAGTAATTAAAAGGAAGAACAAAGGCTTTTTCAAGAAATTGAAGAGAGTAGAGGGTTAATTAGTGTTTTAAGTCTGCGGTTGTATCAGCTGTGGAAAATTGGGGGTGATAGCACAGAAACCTACACTATAAATGAACACAAATCATAGATGGGTGGGTGTGGATAAGGTAGGAGGGAGGACATTTTATATGAGCTGAGGCAGAAGAGTGATGGTGTATGAGGCCTTGGGTCTGGAGGTAAAATAAACTGAGGTGAATGGAACAGGAAAACAGCTTGGTCAATGCTTCTGTTCAGGTGGCTGGTATGAGACCCAGTGTCATTAACTGATCCCCTACAGAAGTGATTGCTTAAGTCCTGTTGTTGAATGGAACTGGGAAAATATCAATTGGTCAGCGTTTCTGCTCAGGTGGATGGTATAATGCCCAGTGTGAACTGCTGGCCCCCAACAGAAGTGACTGCTTCAGTCCTAATGCTGATGCCTTTGCAGGACCCTGGAGGGATCCATGATATATTGGGGGAAGTTGTGTGTGTGATGGTGTTTATATTTCTGGAGAGCTATGGTTGCATCCTTTAATACCACTTTCTTTTTCTGCGCAGTCAGGGGAAGGGGCATGGTGTCAAGTTCTATCTTATACCGTTGACAAACAAAGGCTGTGGACTTTTGCCTGTTCACTCCTCCCCTATCCCGCCCTCTGCTAAGAACTTCAAGCACTATAAACAAACTATATTGGTCCAGGTGCCTAACACCACTATCACTATTCAATAAAACAACAATAAAACTGGAATCTTTATGTACACTTAAAAAAAAAGGTTGAATTAAAAACACATACAGGAGTTCAAAATTACTTCTACTAATCATTGGCGGAATAGAGAACACAACAGGTAGCTACCACAATAGTTTCACTTCTAGCCATAAAAATGGGTGAAGTATTTCTATTCCTTCACTGCTACCACAGTCACTTCACTTCTGGCCATGAATATGAGGGGAATATTTCTATTTCTCCACTGCTGCCACAGTCATATCACTTCTAGCTATACACATGAAGGAGATCTTTCTATTCCTTTACTATTTTTACTTCAGGTACTAAAGACTGTGTCTTTGAGAAAGCTGCTTATGCAGCAGTGAAATGGCCATCAGTATGTTGTCTATGTCCTAGCACTTTGAGCTTCCCACAAGGGCAGCCCTGGGAAATGTATTTCTTAGAGAGGTCTGTTACAGCCTGCAATGTTCTAGGACAGTTACAAGTTGTATGGTCAAATAGACAATTATTTACTTCTATCCCAGGGATCACTATTTTGGTTTTAAGTGCTTTACAACATGGAGCCCTATTACAACCATATTTAGGCTATATGGTTAACACACCACTTAATTCTGACCCATATATACAAGCTTACACCACATTAGGCTACCACCCTATTTTAAAAAAAGTGTTTGACGTAAAAGTAGTGAAGGCATAGAACAATCTCCTTCATGTGTATGGCTAGAAGTGATGTCACTGTGGCAGCAGTGGAGGAATAGAAATCTTCCCCTCATATTCGCCATAAGTGAAGTGACTGTAGTAGCAGTGGAGTAATAGAAATACTCCATCCATTTTTATGGCTAGAAGGGAAACTATTGTGGTAGCTACCTGTTGTGTTCCCTATTCAGCCTATGATTGGTGTAAGTTCTTTTGAACTCCTGTTTGTGTTTTTAATTTAGTGTTGTTTTTTCTGAAGTGTCAATAAAGATGCCAGTTTTATTGTTGGTTGGATAACTACGAGCACCCTTAATCCAGCTCAATGTAACTTTCATATTGGATGTAGGTCTTATATATATTTTACATAGTACAGTGTGAAATAAGATTACTTGTAGCAATGAAGGCCACAGCACAGCAAAAACAGATATCACCCATTTGTGGCTTCTTAAAGGCATATTTAAGTTTCCTGGATTATGAATGCATCTGATAGAGGAGAGTAAGGAGCATATGCAAACATTTTTTTTGTATGAAAGAATACCAAAATGAACATTTACAAATGCACCCTGATATTTGCTAAATCTTTTCAATTTGCAAGCTGATGCTTTTGTCAGTTGACTCCCCCAAAAATCCCTGCTAAGATTAGCATAATTTGTTTGGGCCACTCAGGAAAAAGCAGATACATTTGTATCATACTCTGGGGTTGCTGTGTTGCAAAGAAGCCTGGGATATGTAGTCTCTTTCTCTATATAGCCTTGTGATCTGATTCACACATATACAGATCTGAGTTAGATCACAGAGCCAGATGCCCCTACACAAAGGAGTTCATCACCAGATAGGGGTACTTGAGTAATTATCTTTATGACCCACTGCAGAGAGAATCTGACATCACTGGGATCTCTCCTCGATGTACCCAAGGATGGGGCTTACTGTGATTGGCCATCCCGTGGCTAAGAAAACTGTATATATGTTGCTAGTTCTGATTAAAGATTCAGTCCTGATTTTTTATACAAGCAAAGTGTGGAACTATTTATTGTGTGCCTGTATCCTCTGCACATATTCTTGTGTGTGGTCCCTATCCTGAAGCCATCTTCTGTGCCAGAGGTAGTGAGAATGACATGGTCCTGCTGGGGTAGGCTTGAACTAGGTTCTTGTCAAGCCCCGTTGAAGAAGCAGGTCATGACAACTATCCAGTAGTATTCTTACAGTATTCACTAAAAAAATCCTCTCCAAACTTGTTATCGTAAAAACAAATGAAATGCCTATTCCCATAAATATCACTAAATTTAAAACTGTATATTTGCAGTATGTTCTCAAACATAATCAGTAAATGTGGATAACTTTATAATATAGAAGATTCATCTAATTTCTATTATTATAGTCAAAATATGTATTTATTAATGTTTCGAATATAAAGCACTACTATGTCAGGGAAATGTATTATATGGTGTTTCTGCTTTAACAATTAATCTTCATCATGGTTCAATGTTTATGCACACTTAAAATTACTCTAGCTGTAAAGTAAAAACAATGGTTGGAGATTAGTGAGAATATCAAAGATCTCATTAGAATAAGGTGAAGGGCAAATCTCTGATCAATATATAAGTATATATGTAAGTATATAAGGATATACGTATAGGTGGTATGTGTTAGCTATGGAAACAAGAAGCAAGTTATGATACTCTCTAATTGCTAACTGGGTAGAGTCACATAGCAGGCTTTCTGGATCAAGTCTCTTTAACAGGTTAAAGCTGGAAACAATATTTATATATACGTAGTTTTGAGAGTGGATGAAGTCTTTGAAATGTTGTATTTAGCCTCTCCAAGCCTTCTCACATGCTTTTTCTTTTCACATTTTATGCCCTTAAAACTAAAAATAAATATGGTCTACTATTCCAGCTTTATTTGTCAACATTAGCTTGGGGCTTGATCTTGAAAGTAACAGAGAAGCATGGACATGAACATATTATTGAATTTAAGATTATTTATTTCTCAAGCAAAAACTGTGCACTATTTAAAACATATTTTTTTAAATGTAGAGTTGAATGGCCCATCAAAGCATTCTGCCTTTTGGTTATCCACAAAGACATATCATTTGAAAAAAAGATTACAACCATTCAACCTTACTAATTTATCTATTTCAAACATGCTTTGAAATCTATAACCTTATTTAATTAGCTGCCTTAATTTCTTTTGAAGACAGACTTATTAATACTGTATATGTTTCTACATTAATACGTGTAACTTCATACTGCTGTTCAAAAGATCAAAAGCTTCAAGTGAACCAGCTTCCACTCCATATACTTGATGTATACATATATATGAGTAACGAATATGCTTATTTGTGTACTTAAAATTACTTGCTCTATGGAGTGAACAAAGTTTATGAATACACTGTGGGAGAATTTACTAAGCATCTCAAGTACATCTCACATTGTTTCTTGATTTACACTGCATTAGTTCCTATGGGAGAAAATTCATAGGAAATCCCACCCTGTATTGTAAGACAGGAACAAAGAGTTTAATTTCTTTGTTGCTACTCTTAGAGTTGTGGATTTTCATCATTAAAGGTCCATAGTAGTCTAAAATGTTATGCTACGTATTTAAAAAAGTTCTGGTTTATTTATTACAAAAGGATTTTTCTGCAATGAAAATATAGAATATTAACAGGATATGTAAGTGAGCTGGATTATGGGTGCATCTGATATAGGAGAGTTAGTAGTGTATGAAAACATATTTTGAATGAAAAAATACCAAAATAAGCATTTAAACACTTACCTTGAAATTAGCAAAATATCTTTTAATTTCTGTCAGTTGAAACATAGGTTTAACACCCTCCAAACTCAGGCTAAATTGATATATAATTTGAAAAATAGTGTTGGCTAATCAGAAGGAAGAAAAGACTAAAACATTTGTATCACAATCTGGCTGTTGCTGTCTGTTTTTTTTTTTTCTCTGTGTCTGTCTCCTTATGGGCAATTTCAGCTTTGACCCCACCAGCCATCATTTCCTTTAGAGATCACACTCTATACCCCCCCGGGTACACTTTAAGGGCCTCATTCAATTGCGATTTGGCCAATTGAATAGGGCTCTAAATAAGCACATAGCATATTTTTTTTAAAGAAGTTTTTAGTTAGTAAAAACCTTGCTTTTGTATAGAAGTTCACTAACTAAAAATGTCTTTAAAAAAAATATGCCATGTGCATATTTAGAGCCCTATTCAATTGGCCAAATCACAATTGGATGAGGCCCTAAGTAAGCTTCCTAGGGGTGTGCACATACACATATCAATATCTAGCATATAAATATGTAAGTACACTAAACTGTTCAATATAATACATATTTTTCTACTAATCAGTAGCTGTTTATGAGGAAACATTTGAAACCCAGCTCACTTCCATATCCCTTTAATAAAACTGACACTAAAGTAGCAGACAGTTAAAAAAGTGTTGGATCCTCGTTTATCTTACCACTAAATTAGGAGGAAGCGTAAACAAGGACAAATGGATTTTGAATTGTGATTTCCTATCGGATTTAGATTAAAACCTATAGGAACAAAAGCACATTATGGTGCATTTCAGTCACCCAAAAGGCTAACTTCTGTACTATATAAAGACAGAGGAGAAAACCAGTGGTGATGCTAATGGATAAAGGGACAAATTCACATTTTAGAACCAATCTGGATACTTCTCTATTCAAAATAAGCGTTGTAGGGATCAACAGGAAAGCCCAAAATGCATGTAGATGATCAGACCACCTTTCTATAAAATTATTCATTCTCCACCTACTAAATTTGGAGTCCAGTTTATTGCTGGCTGCAGTCCTTTACTGTTATGGGCACCAGTGCTTTGCAGCTTCTGCACCAGCAATAGCTCCACCACTGGAGACAACAATTCCACATGGTCTATATTTAATATAATTTGTCTACTATATAGATAAGTTATTTTCCAGAAACAAAAATCTTTTGTATTGTAATCTTTTAAAGGCATGCAAGGCTCAAGCACTGTTATATAGTAAGTGAATGCTGTATTAGTTGTACTGTTGAATGCAGACTAGACAAGTACCCAATCTCCTCAACCTCCGTGCTTGTGAATTATAACCATTTACATAGCATCTGGAGTATGGCACAGCTGCCGGAGCAAATTGGTGCCAGTATTTTAGAAGCTTGTGGTGAAGAATCAGCCTTGAGTGTCCTTTGCTGCTACCCACAAGCCTTGAATGCATACATATTTACTTTGTTTAATGGAGAATTATAGATGAAGGCCACTGTCCAGAGATTAACTTATCTCTGATGCGGTTTACACCTACCCGGCATACTGCTGTACATCTAAACCTTCACCCTTTGACCTTCAGAGCCAAACCTTAGCATTGGATATTTTTTCATCCATAAAACTTAAGATGCTTAATTTCCCAATGTGAGTCAGCCTAAATAATTCAGCTGTTTACTTGCGTGTTTTATAATTCATGTATGATCCAGTGCTCATTGCTTTTTAAAAAAATATGTAAAACAATGTTTTAGCTTCTGTTTATTAAACTGATAAAAATAATCACATTAATAAATGCTTTCTGCTATAGTTCACATTTTTAATAATTAATGTGTTGGTTAATTATCTAGTAATATTTACATTTACTAGTATTTAAATTCCAATAAATGAAAGAGTTGATGAACAGTAACTTGCTTAACTTTGTTTGACATTTTTATGGGATACTGATCGTTTTTTATGATTACATTTTTCCAAAGCATTAGATCAGAGTAAAAATCTGTTTCGGAAGTTTAGTGCATCAAATGTTTCAGAAGTAATAGGAAGATTTGTTGTTAGTGGTTGGAAAGAATAGAAAATGTGCTAGTCAGCTCTATTTATTTTTAATGTGTTCTGGTTTATTCAATGTTATGAATTGTTGATGATTTTTGATTTTCTTTACCTGCTTAACGTAAAACATTGGAATTTCTAAAGATGTTTTGTCTACTACTATTAGCCAAATGCACTGGGATTTCATATTGGCCACCGACATTCCAAGATTTTTATTTATATTTATATTTTAATAGTATTTTATACAACAGTGCTTATCTGATCTGTAACAATATTTCCTCTTCCGGGTCGCTACCTTGTAATGGTGAAGGGGCTGTGGAACCCAATGAAGCTGTGAGCTTCACCCAAGATTGGCAGGTCATAGCAGAGGAGTCAGACAAACCATAGTCCACTAGAATCGGAACTGGCAACCACCTCCAGTATATTTGTCAAGAAAACCATTTGGATAAGCACAACCAGAAACATTGACAAATGTGCCTGGTGTGCTGCGTCCGTCTGGTCACCCACAGTCGGACATGACTGAAGGACTGAACAACAACAAATTTAGATGTGAGTTATGGAAGTCATTGTTATAAAGCCACAGTGTCCAGATCTTGTCATTTTGCTTTTTATATAATGCACTTGGAGGCAGTGGAATTAGCGGGAAGGTTACCGTTTTATTATGCTTATTTATATATTTATGCATATCTATACAGCTCTGAGTGAGTAGTGTCTGTATCTATGCAAACAGTATAAATTACCCCAATGTAAGTGACCAATATTAAAAAAACATGTTTAGCAGCTGATTAAAGGCATATGGAAATGTCATGGATTAATAAATGTCTGCATCCTATAGGCAAAAAGCAGTCTATTTGTATGCAGCACATCTCATAAAAGGTTTTATTTTTAGCAATATTAACACATTATTTACCTGCTGTTAATGCTCAGCCAATCTCCTTGCAGCTTCTTCTCTGTCAGCAGCAATACATAGCACATATCAGTGATACACTACATATCCCAGGCTGCTTTTCAGCACAAACAGGAACCCAGAATTAATTCAAAAATTACAGCTAACCTGTTTGGCCAAAACAAATAATTTTAAATGTAATGCTAATTTAGCCAGGGTTTGGAGGGTGTTAACCCTAATGTTCAACTGTCAGAAATTACAAGAGATTTTGCTGACTTCAATGTAAGTGTTCAAATGTTTTTTTGGGAATTTTTTTATGCAAAAATGTTTGCATACACTACTAATTATCCTCTATCAGATGCATTCATAATCCAGCAAACCTACATATCTTTAACTACTATGATAAAGACTTTGATTGAGGCGTCATGTGCTAAAAGTACAAAAACTCTTAACAATTATTTGGATAGTAATGATAAGGGATTAATCACATTAAGGTATTGATTATCTAATGGGTTAATAATATTAATGCAAAATCAATTATTAGCAATGAAAAAATAGGTGTTGGTCAGATTCTTAGAGCTGCTTATGACTACTGGCTGTATATTAGTACCAATGATCTTTTATGGGTATTTTCCCTGCCATTAATCATGTTATTTTATCTAGAAGTCATGGAGCTTGATTCACTTAGCTGAATTTGAGATCCGGAGACCCGTAAGTAAGCTTTCAGGCAAGTTTGCTGTTCATTTGTTTTTGCGGGCTCGGATCGGGTTACGAGTTACGAGCTTGAAAAGATGGCGTCCGTCAAACTCGTAACTTACACCCTCCAGAAGTCTTTGATCTGTCACTTTCGCAGGGCTAAAATCCCAAATCTCTATTCAATTGCTCCAATTCCCCAAGCTCGCAAACTTATCCACACTCGTAAACCGCAAACGGAGGAGAAAATCCTACATGTACCTGGGAGGACCAGCAAAGGGGCTAAACACCGATTTGTAGCACTGTAAATGCAAATAAAACAGTAACCCTGCACTGTAAATTATGGGGAGAGCGATGAAAGACATTATAATTAATTGCGCAACAATCTCAAGCCCGCAAAACTGCAGGAAATGTAATTCATATTTATGTGTTATTTTGGAGTTAAATCAATGAGTTAATACATATCAGGCCACCCATATGGACTAGAACAGTATTGGCATTCATTTTCAGAATTCTGTATTTCCTATGTTTTGCGAGTCTGATCGCATATCGGTCCCCCAAACCTGATTGAATGACACGTAACCTGCAGGTTTTACTGCCGTAATTCTGACAGTCTCATTTTCTATTGGCCAATTTGAAATAGGCGGTTACAGGCTTGGTGAATTGATACGGTTCCCGCCCACAACTGCTCCGAACCAGTGCATGGTCTACGAAGCTGGCTCCGAGATTGCAACTCTCAACCTGGAGCAATTGAATAGCTTTGTAAACTGAGACCAAAGGGAGCCCGCAACTCAATCGCAGACATGCGGCTGTCTGTGATCGAGTTACGGGCTTGAAATTGAATGGGGCCCATAGTATTGAACAGCCCATTAATATCTAATGATATTCATCAATCAATGTATTAATAAACTGCAGTGAAATTCTTTAAACTGCTGGGTGTTGTATGGCTATGACACAAGCTGCTGTTTACACATTTTCAGCTACTAACTTTTATATCACATTTAGCGATAAATCCGAAATTTACAAAGCTAGGGAGCCTGTTTTGAATTTTTTATGTGGAACAGCAGTAAACACACTTGTGTACTAATATGTTACTCAAATTCATACAGCAAAATCTCTAGGGGAAACAATTAGGGTAGCCCTGTGAAAAATTGCAATGCATGCAAACATATTAATGGAAATAAAATGATATATGGACTTAAATATTAAAGGCAAATCTAAGTTTCCTGGGTTATAAATGCACTTGACAAAGGAGAATCAGTAGTGTATAAAAAAATGTTTTTGTATGAAGAAAATACCAAAATAAACATTAACAAACTCACCCTGATGTTTGCTAAATCTCTTGAGTTAACAGCCCTAAAATTAGCATCAAATTCATATTTTGTTTTCGCCAATCACAGGCAGCTAATACATTTTAATACATTGTAACAATTGGTTATGAAAGTTTGTGCAGGAATGAATCATGGGATATGTAGTCATTCTGTAGAAGGAAACAGGAAATGTCAGACACATTGAGCTGCTGCTTGTTTGAAAATTAGTAAAGAGTTAAAATCTGTACTTGAATGCAGTGTTTCTATTGGTAGGTACCAGGTAAGCAGCTCTGGGGTGTGGAAAACAAGTTTTATTTTAAAATAAAATAAATCTGTATATGTATAGAATGACTCAATGTAATGTGTGTATCTGATATAAGCTAAGCAGCATAGGTTAGATTAGAAAAAGGTTAAAACAAACAACCTTAGATATGCCTTTAATAAAGGTAAAGGAGGACTTATGTTTTAACAAAAAATATATATATATTTTAAACATAATATTCATGCACTACAAAAATTTAAAATGTACTCATAAAAAAAAAAAAAAAAATAGAAGCAATATAAAAATAAAAAATATAAAATTCATATTTGTTATATGATGCAGTGCCATTTAATTTCATGCTAATATCTATCCAATAATTATTCTAGAAATGCCTTTTTAAACATTTGTACTAGCAAAACTAACAAGCACATCTACACTGAGTTAAATGGATGCAATGATCTTTGACATAATAACATTCTAAAATACAAAATGATCATGTCTATCCTAACCTTTATTTTATAATTACAATGATAGCCTTTACTAAAACATTTCTTCCATTGTCCTTATTTTTTATGACATTATAATGTTGGATAATTATGTTCTCACTGGCTATTTTTAATGCCTACATTGTAACTGTCAAGTAACCAATGGATTTCAACATCAATATTCTTTAAACTGTTAAAAAAACCACTGCGAAATAAAAAGGAAATGTTTATTTGAAAATGAGTCTAACTAAAAAAATAATTAGGCAGGAAAAGTCCTACAGCTAGCTTTTATTTGAATAAAATAAACGTTGATGCCTCTGCTTGCCCTGGAGACAATTGTGACACAAAGGTAGCAGTTATTTTTGTGAGAGTGCATTTACATTTCTGAACAGATATGGTTGCATTTAATGAAGCAAGGAGCCTGCTTCTGGGTCGGTGAAGGGGAAGGGGTGTGGTGTAATTTTCAGTAATATCCAATTATCTTAACAAAGGCTTTCTGCTCCCTCCTTTCCCACCCTCTCTCCACTGATAGCCAAATCATACACTTTCATGATGAAGTCATGTAACAAACACAAAACGGATTCTTGTACTCATAAACATAGAGCCCGATTCAATTGCAAGCCCGCATCTTGCGGCATCCAGGCATTATGTCTGCGGGCGTGAAGCAGGTTCCCTTTCGTCTCCGGAGCTATTCAATTGAAGGAGCCCATAGGTTTACGGGTCGAAAGCTGACTCTGTAAACCATGCACTGGAGCGTAGCTGTTCACAGTGGGAACATGATCAATTAAGCAAGACCGTAACCTCACATTTCGAAACAGCCAATAGAAAATGAGACCGCCATCATTACAGCAGTAAAACTTGGACGTTACAAGTAAATTAATTAGATTCGGGGGTCAAAATACAAATTATAAAAATGAATGCCAATACTGTTCTAGTCCATGTGGGTGGCCTGATATGATTTAACTCATTGATTCCCGAGATCGATATTACCCCGAAATGAAACATAAAAAAAAGATATGTTCTATTACTGCCGATTTGCGAGCTTGAGACTGTTGTGCAATCATTTTAATGTCTATCATCGCTTTCCCCATCATTTACAGTGAAGATTGATTTGTTATTTGCATTTACAGTGCTGCGGACAGGGGTTAAACCCCCTTGCGAGTCCTCTCAAGCACTTGTAGGATTTTCTCCTACATTTGTTGTTTACAGGTGTGAAAACATTTGCGGCCTTGGGGAAATTGAGCAATTGAATAGCGATTTGCGATTTTAGGGATCGTAACTCTTGCAGAAAGATCAAAGTCTTTGGGGTTTTTCAAACCCGTAAATTGATTGGAGCCCTCGAAAAGATGCCAATTAAATAACAAATTAACTTACTGCCTCACGTACGGGCTCCGGTAACTTACGATTGCTCAATTGAATCGGGATTAAAATCTTAAAAAATTCAGATTTTCCCCACAACATGTTTTAAGTCCATGACTTATGCAGCTGATAATATTGTTAGCTTGGTATATATTTCACAAGCAACGACTTTTTTTTTTTTTTTAACTGAGGTGGTCCTTCACTCCCAAGCATTCAGCTTCTACAGTGTACTTCCAATAGGATTGAAGGAAATCACTTTAGTTAAAGGGATAGGGAGTACCTTTCTTTTTATTATGCATTTATAAGAGCATATTTTACATTTTACAAAAGTTGTTGTTTGCAAGAAAAAATATTAAGTAAAACTTTTTAAAATCTCCTTGAAAATTAAAGGAAATGCTTCTGTGTAAATAGAGAGAATGCAAGACTATATATATTTCATTGGCAGTTTATTCTTCTCCAGAAATTTTACTTCCAACAAAGAAATGTGATATTATTAAATGCCCTTTTACAGATGCAACAAAAATAAATTATTTCCACGATCCTTAAAAGAGGACAGACCCTAATTAGAAAGAAACTCAGGCAAACAATCCAGACAATGAAATGCATATACACAGTAAGTAATAATGGTTAATGAATTTAAAAAAATGCTTTTGTTTTACTTTGATAGCAACAGCTTTTGTGACTTGATACCACTAAAAATCCCTACTAAAATTAGCATAAAATTCATAATTTGTTTTGGCCAATCACAGGCAGCTAATACATTTTTTAATTGTTTTTATTAATGTGAATAAAAGTTATAACAGAGTAAGATATACGACAATACAAGAATATGTAAGACAGTACAAGAACAACATATATTGTATACAAATGACATCAGAAAAAGGCTTGTGTCTAATTTTCCCAAGTTTTGTTGCATAAATAACAATTAAATATGTCATATATGCCAGTACAAATGAAAAGAAAAAAAAAGATAGAAAAGAGAAAGAAAGGAAAAGAGGGTGGGGGAGCATAGGATGGGGGGGAGCTTAGTATAATATCTTCCGTGAGGACTGTATATGTATCCCCCATTTTTTTTAGGCAGCTAATACATGTTAATACAATGTATTGTAACCATCAATGGTGGCAGTTTGTGCAGGAAGGAATCATGGGATGAATAACCCCATCGTAGAAGGAAGTAGGAGGAGTAAGACACTAATCTGTAGATGTCTGCAGTGAGCCGCTGTTGGCTTGAAGGTTAGTAAAGAGTTAAAACCCATACCCATATGCAGTGTTTCTATTGGCATGTTCACTGTGCCTATGTAAGCAGCTCTGGGGGTGTGGAAAACAAGTTTTATTTTTAAATAAAATAAATCTGTGTATATAACTACTCCATGTAATGTGTGTTTCTGATGTAAGAAACTTGTGTTAGATTAGAAAAAGGGAAAAACAGGGAAACTGAGATATACCTTTAAAAGACACTATTTGAAAAAGCCCTCCTACATATTATAAAACAGGTCCGTATATTTTATGCAACCAAATCTCTAAACATCCCGTATTTCAAATTTGAGCCCAACCGAGAGTAAATATTTTCTTCCACCTTTTCTGTCATTATCTGATTAACAACACAGTTCAAGGGCATCCATTTGGTGCGCTCTCCGGACGCATCGTTCCAGGTCACAGAGTTGTGGTTTGTAGCTTAAATGATGGAGATACTTGGTATATTATTGTGAAAGGAATTACTGTGTGTAGGGGACTTATAAACAATGAAAAATGGAGTTAATTTGAACCATATCCAGTAAATATCTATTACAGTGTTTGGTTCATGATAAAATTTGCTTTGTAGGTAAAAAACAACAACATTGTTTGCTTGTTTTAATGAGGTAAATCCATTTGTTTGTGTGGGTTGGTTATGCTCTATTGTTCAAACAATGATGAATTGGTTCTTTGACATGTTCTGACCACTTACCGCTTCACTTACCATTAAATCAATGACATACTAGTTCTAACTTTATTTTCTATGAATATATGTGCAGACCACCCCCATTACAATGTGTTGTTTGTAGTGGGGGTGTCACAGAAGCTAGTAAATCACCCCGAACATTAATGATGAAGCTGTCAGAGCAGTTGCAATTTTTGCTATGGTTTTTGAATCTGTGTATCTATTCCAGACCCTTCTGGATCGCTACCTTGCCATGGTGAAGGGGCTTGTGTACCTCAGTGAAGCTGTGAGCTATACCATGTAAGGTCACCCAAGATGGGCAGGTCATAGATGACAAATTGCGGTCCATTGGAGAAGGAACTGGCAACCCACCCCCCAGTATCTTTGCCAAGATAACATTATGGATAAGCATAACCATAGAAACAACAGGTGTGCTGAGATCTATAGAGTTACAGAGAGTTGAGCATGACTGAAGGACTAAACACACTCGCACATCTGGAAAAATTCACAGGGTGCAATGGGTTAGATTCCCTTGGTGCTACTCATTAGAGGTTGGTGATTGTTGGATCCTGCAAATCTTGTTGTATTCAGTAAGATTTGTTAATATACCATGATCTGCTCTAAAGTAGTGATCCTTAATACAATTCACTAATTTACTGTTTGTTTTCTAAATGTGTACACAAGCAGAATCCTGATTTGTATTATTATAGAAGTCACATATTATCTTAGAACATGTTATAGTCTTAGCAAAATGAAACATATTCTGAGTCAAATAGTGGCTTATATTATATATATATATATATATATATATATATATATATATATATATATTATATTTCTCATCAACATCCTGCAACATACTGTACTGCTGAGATATGAGCACTGATTGGCTAGGACACTAGCTACTCCATACAGAGTCTGTCTCTTAAGCTGCAGTGGGGTAGATTCAGATAGGGACTATTTATTCGATTATAGGTTGTAAAAAAGGACTTCTTAATAAAATAATGTACAAAGTAAAAGGATACACAGGTATATGATATACCTAGAACAATCCAGAAAATGTCCATATTCCTTTAAGCCTTTTGCTGAAGGCTGCTCATGGATAAAGTTGTCATCACAGCCTCAGTGAATCACTTTTTTATCCCATGTAGAGTTTGGAGAATCTACCCCATTCTCATACAATACAGTAAGGGGATATTGTATTATATATAACCACATCTCTGAGATACCACCAAAACAAGAAGCTAGAATCACTGTAGTTTCATATTTGTTCTTTGACAAATAAGCCTTAACAATTAGCAACAAATTTATATATCCCAAAATGGGGCCTACAATATGATCCACCATTCTTATTTCTGTTTATATGCTTCTACAAGTAGAAAATAACCATGAATGTGGAGATGCACCACTGCTTTCAGAAGGACTAATACAAATCTCATCACCCTTCCCTGTTGAGAAACCTGCTCAATGAGGCAGATAAATAATGTAATAGCTTTCACATTAAATGGTACCTTGAAGGCATATTTAAGTTTTCTGGATTATGGATGCATCTGATAGAGGAGAATCAATAGTGAATGAAAACATTTTTAAACTAACAATTAGCATTAAATTAATCATTTGTTTTGGCCAATCACAGGCAGCTAATACATTGTTTCAATCTGTGATGGCAGTTTATACAACAAAGCATCATGGAATGTGTAGTCTTGTCCACAAGCAAGGAGGTACTCAGACATTGCTATGTGGATCTCTGCCTTGTGCTGTGGTTGGCTTGAAGGTTATTATAGGGTTAAAAACTGTACCCAATTGCAGTATTTCTATAGGTAGGTATTAGGTGGCTATGTATGCTGCGCTGGGCATGTTAAAAACAGATTTTATTGTTTAAATAAAATAGATCTGTATGTGTATAGAATTACTCAATGTAATGTTTTTTTCTGATATAAGCAGCATGTGCTAGATTAGAACAATTGAAAACAGTGAAACATAGATATATCTTTAATGTATTAGTTAATAAATTAAAATCTATATTCATTAGCCTTTTTATTTTACCTTGCAGAACAAGCAACAAGTAGTGCTTCAGAAGTCACACACTTGATCACTGAAGAAGCCATAAGAAAGAGTGACGAAACGCGTCTGTTAGCTTTTACATGTGCTTATATGTTTTTGTGGAGCACTATTATATTTAATTGTTCTACAATCTAATACATTGACATTCTTTGCCCTTATACATGTTTGTACTTCTATGCAACAAGAGAGATGCTAGATGTCAACATATAGCTTACAGCGACCTTGCAAATATACAATTTACAAGAGATAAATACAGTATTAAAACTAACATACCCGACACCTGTACACATATATCTAATACTACACTTTTGAATCAAAAGGCTATTACAAGACAACTGAAGAATGAGAATTACCAACCAAAGAATGAAAAACATGTTGGGAAGTGCCTAATATACCTCTTAGAGTGAGAATATTAGAGTTGAATCTCGACTTGCATATATACGAGTTATTGGATTATTGTACCTTGGTTATCTGCACTAGGTATTGGTGCTCTCTCTCCCCCCTACCCTTTCGCTTTTTTAGTTCTTCAAAGGAGTGCACTGTAAGCCTTCAACGCTTAGTGGGACAAATTAGACAATGGATTCTTTACATTACAATAGGTTTATCATTTAGTTAATCTGGGCCAGTGAATTCACATGAATTATTTGTAGACAATAAACAGATGACTACATAAAAAATGTGTTATGGACAGACAACACAGCATAATAATCTCTAATTTGTTTTGTTGTATAAGATTTATTGGTTTATGTTATTAAAGACACTGATTTTTATCCCTATTTATTTTGCTGTGGTGCATAAATGTTTTCAACAAACATTATAATAAAAAGAAAATGCTCCTCTTGCACGTATTAATTATTTATTGATGCATTTAGTTACAGCAACTGTCAACAAGGCACATTTCTGATCATTACACACTGCAATGTTTTAGCTAAGGGAGCTAAGAAGCTAAAAAGAAAGAAAAATAACAAATGCTGCCGTCAATTTGTAAACACATACACCATAGATTGAAATACTTTTGCAATTTCATGTTCATAAGACCTAAATTTGATAATGGAAAAATGTAATTAGAAAACATTTGTTGCTCAGCCGTTCAGTCATGTCCGATTTTCCATGACCTTATGGACCAGAGCACTCCAGGTACATCTTGTGTCTGGTTGTGCTCATCCATAAGGTTTTCATGCCAAAAATATGACAGTGGGTTGCCAGTTCCTTCTCCAGTGGACCAGTATTTGGCTAACCTCTCTGCCATGACCTTGACTCAATGTTTACATGTTCTGTTAACTGGAAGTAAATCTTGGAAACTGAAGCTGCGTGATTAAACTAAAAGTTTTTAATAACAATAAGGAAGCTAACAGAATTATGAATCTTTACAACGTATTGTTGTTGTTCAGTTGTTCAGTCGTATCCGACTCTCCGTGACCCAATGAACGTCAACACGCTAAGCATAAAATATTAAAAAATATAACATTAAAACATAAATAATATTATAAAAATAAAAAATAAGACTGTAAAAATATACAAAATATTATATCAGAAAAAAAATGGAAATGCAGAGAAACAGCATAGAGTAAATATGGGAGTTCTCTGTAGGTAGCTATTTGATATATCCCAAGCAGATATAGACTTCATCTTCAAAGGTAGGTATGGAAAGCAGCATCCACTGGTGCTCAGTTGAGGACCATTCATATAGTAGGTACACGTCTTCAGTCCTTTCTTATTGATACAAGAACCCCTGGAGTGCTAATAATCTAACAAAAATGTTGCCTTGGTTACTGTAGCCAAAAAAAACAGCAAGACTCTTCACAATACACAAGAAAGAGTCGGGATAGATGAAAAACCAATGAGCAGTAATGGGATTCACATCTCATGCGTGATCGGCATCATGGCTAAGAAAGTTGTAATAATGGAGCATGGATCTGCAGTTACATCTTGAACCACATACACATCTAGAGGTCTTGAGTTTTGGAGTTATCCAGGCACAGAAGCATTCTTAGAATCACAATTTATGATTCTGACAGAGTTTATTATTCTACACAGATTACATAAGGGAATATGAAGTCTCCAAAACACTTCAGAGTTATTTTGAAGAATGGGCAAATTGCTAGAGGAAACTTACAAAAAATCTCACCGATATTTAGAGAAGGAAGAAGAAAACACTTCTCTAACATAAAATCAACAACCTAATTGAGAATTAATGTATAAAAGTAATACTTAAACCACTTAGGGAAAATAACAGGCTATAGACGATACATAAGAGTCTCACAAACATCATTAAATGGGTAGGAGCCCTGCGGAGAATAAGAAACAAGCATCATATGGCAAAATCTATGACAAGATACAGCAGTATCTAGCTGAAAGGAGTTGCTCTGTGATTGAATGTCTTCAGACTCTCCGATACCAGTTATAATAAAGAGAATCAGCTCTTTGTGGTACTTAATAAGTTATGTTATCTGATCCAACCGCAAGAAATAAGAAAGCTAGCTTGATACCGATTGGATTATTGCCTAAGACATTTTGTAATTAAGAAAAATAAGGGACAATAAGAAAAAGCTAATATTATGAAATGTGTTTTTTTAGGAACTTTAGAAGAAGTTAATTTGCATGTATTAACACATTGCTTGATGCTCAGTGCATACATAATTTGTTAATGTTAAACAGATTCAGTCCTGTAAAAAGATTTTTGAGCACTTCAATAGGATAACTGTATTTTCTGATCCATAAAATGTGTGCCTGTCATAACAGAGTTATTTACATCAACGTATTAAACAAGAAAAACTGTCTATATTTGAGGTAATGATATTTACAGTTGTGCTCAAAAGTTTGCATACCCTGGCAGAAATTGTGAAATGTTGCCATTTATTTTGAAAATATGACTGATCATGCAAAAATAATGTATTTTTTGAAGGCTATTGGTCAAAGGAAACCCTTTATTATCACATAGTTGTTTGGCTCCTTTTTAAATCATAATGATAACAGAATTTACCCAAATGGCCCTGATCAAAAGTCTGCATACCCTTAGTTCTTAATACTGTGTATTGCCCCCTTTAGCATCAATGACTGCGTGTAGTCTTTTGTAATAGTTGTCTATGAGGCCCCTAATTCTTGCAGTTCATATAGCTGCCCATTCGTCTTGGCAAAATGCTTCCAGGTCATGCAAAGTCTTTGGTCGTCTTGCATGAAGCGCACGTTTGAGATCTCCCCAGAGTGGCTCGATGATATTAAGGTCAGGAAACTGTGATGGCCACTCCACAACCTTCACCTTTTTCTGCTGTAACCACTGGAGGGTCATCTTGGCCTTGTGCTTAGGGTCATTGTCATCCTGGAAAGTCCAAGAGCGTGCCATACGCAGCCTTCGTACAGAAGAATGCAAATTGTCTGCCATTTTTTTCTGATAACTTGCTGCATTCATCTTGCCATCAATTTTCACAAGATTCCCTGTGCCTTTAGAGCTCCCCCCCCCCAAAACATCAGTGAGCCTCCATCCTGCTTCATAGTGGGGATCGTATTCTTTTCACTATAGGCCTTGTTGACCCCTCTCCAAACATAGCACTTATGGTTGTGACCATAAAGCTCTATTTTAGTCTCGTCACTCCAAATTATAGTATGCCAGAAGCTATGAGGCGTGTCAAGGTTTTGGGCATTTTGTAACCAGGCTTTTTGTGGCATTGGCGCACTAAAGGCTTCTTTTTTGGCATCTCGGCCATGCAGCTCATTTTTGTTCAAGTATCATCATATTGTGCTCCATGAAACAACCACACCGTCTTTTTCCAGAGCAGCTGCATTTCTCCTGAGGTTACCTGTGGGTTTTTCTTTGTATTGCGAACTATTCTTCTGGGAATTGTGGCTGAAATAGTTTCTCAGTTTCTTAGTCTACCTGACCTTGGCTTGGTATCAAGAGGTCCCTGAATTTTCTACTTCTTAGTACGGTATTGAACAGTACTGACTGGCATTTTCAAGGCATTGGATATGTTTTTATATCTTTTTCCATCTTTATGAAGTTACATTACCTTGTTACGAAGATCTTTTCTGCTCCCATGGCTCAGTATCTAGCCTGCTCCGTGCATCCACATGAGAGATAACAAACTCATTGACTATTTATACACAGACAGTAATTGCAATTTAAAAAGCCACAGGTGTGTCTGTAACAAGGCCAAATATTCAAGGGTATGTCAACTTTTGATCAGGGCAATTTGGGTGATTTCTGTTATCATTATGATATAAAAAGAAGAGAAACAACAATGTCATAGTAAATCACTTCATATTATCACTATACTTCAATAAAATATTTTTTTTATGCATGATCAGTCATATTTTCAAAATAAATGCCAACATTTAAAAATTTCTGCCAGGGTATGAAAACTTTTGAGCACAACTGTAAATCTTGTTTGCAACTTTTTAAATGAATACATCATACACATCCATTTTGTACGCATTCATTTTGGTGCACCATGGGCAAAATATTTAAATTAGGTGATCATTCATATATTTTCACAGCCTCAAGGTAGTATGCAAATATCAATACACTTTTATTAATTCCCATCCATTCTCCCTTTTCGCAGTGTCCTTACTTGAAATGGAGTATGCTGAGCATATATATGACACATGACCAATCAGAGCATATACCTGGTTGTGTAACTTCCTGTATCCTGCTTCTCCTGCATTAAGTAGCAGTTAAGTAAGAGCTATTTTGAAACACACTATGGTTTATAATGTAGTTATGGTCAGATGATGTCATGACCTGTATTTAAGTCAGACTGAATACCTTTATGAGAGGGAATTCGAATATTGTATATTATTCTAATATTTGATCCAATTTTCAGAAATTGTATTATGGAAAAGTAAGTTTGGTGCTACATAGCTGAGCACTTTCTCTTTAATGTATATTTCTGTATATTACAATAGGTTTGTACTACCACAGCCAATGAAGTGTATGGTGATCATAATATGTAAAACATATAACATAGTACAGTGTCTCCCAACTTGCGTTCTGTGTTCGCCTTTTCTTTTTACAAGTGTAGCACAACCGAGCAAAATCCAGTAAATAGGAATTTTAGTATGAATTTTGGTTAAACTGAGGGAGATTATTTTTCAATTCCCAAACCTGGTCAGCTTTGAAATGAAGCCCAGTTGTTTAAGGATCATGCGCATTAAATTACTCTTAATTAAACATATTAACTGTTGTCAGGAAGTCTAACAATATATTATGATGTCATGTCTGATGTATACATGGAGCACAAGTTCTAAAGGAAAAAAAAATTGTATATCTTGCTAAGCATCAGAAGATGCTTATTAGCAGTATCAATAGCACATTTACTCATTTCATTCACTGCAACAAATATGTATTGTGATGATACAAAGCTCTGTATCATGAATAAAATGCTGGGTAATGGGTAATGGCCCGTGAACCACTATATCAATGATTTAAAAATGTTTTGTTCAGAGAATAGTATTCTTTACTACAAGGAATCATTGAACATTGCCAATACTACAGGAGAATTCTCTCCAATAATAGCAGCAGCTTCTCTTGAGCTCTATTCAAGTTTAAAGGCTACTCTATATGATGTATGTTGGGCACTTCAAACTTATAATAAACCAATATATTCATAAATATTATTTTATTTGCAATATATTATATATAACATGGAACATTCAAGTCACACCCAGCAACAGCTTGAGGTACACCAACCTTTCGAGAATCATTGCTCTATATCTGTGGTTCAAACCAATCACCTTTGATTGACTTCTGCAGTCCCTTCCCTGCAGAAACTCCTTCCACTTCTTAGTCTCTTCCTCCACAGTCATACACAGAACTATAGTCTTGGCTTTTATGTATATTGATTGACACCCATTGTCACTTCCCTGAAGAGTCCCTTTCCCCATGGACTGATACAGAACACAAAAAGTTTATTTTATATCTATAAATCGTGCATAGACCACAGTCCTCTGGAATAGCCATTACCGTCCTATTCGGTGCCACCTGTTCTCACACAACTGAAAAATTAATGTACACTCAGTGCCATACAGAAAAATAGATGCCAATCTTCTGGGTATACCAATACTGGTTAGGTCTTGCTCTCAAATATCTGCACAGTTCCATTTCCCATGGACCATCCATAGACATTATATATTTCAGTTTAGAGGTATATTACATATATACTTTAAAAAAAAACAATAAGAGCAAACTACCTTGTATAGTTTAACACAATTGTGTTAATATATGAATATTAAAAACTAATGTAAGTAAATGAATCTATATAGGATGACCTAAAAAAAACATGAGGTATCTTCTCGGGCACAAATATAAAGCTCTCCTCTGGTGTGCTAATGCTCTGGGATGCCTCTTGGTTTATCAGTGGTTAGTGCACTTTTGTACATATGTTAAAAGAAAGACAAGCTTAAGATCTTGCTCAGATCAGTCCAGGATATTACCATTTGCAACACCTGATTTGAGGGCAAAGGCCTGATAGGTTTCTCTAGTTCTATGACCACTTCATCTGGGACTGATCTATGCACGATCTTAAGCTTGTCTTTCTTTTAACATACATGAAAAGCATGCAAACCACAAACAAGCCAGGAGAGAGACCTGAGACTGAGCACGCCAAAGGAGAACATGATACCTCCAAAAATATCTTATATTTGTTTGAGGTCATCCTCTGTAGGGTGAGATTGATTCACTTACTTCTGCTGCACACTCAGAATAAAGAACCCAGTCTTTCTAAAAAAAGGAAGGAATGATTGGAGTCTCATTATCTTCAGTTGGAATGACAAATATGAAAAATTAGTATGATACAATGAGAACTGAATCCTGTAATGTAACCCATTGGACCATTGTTTGACATTATTTTTCATAAAAAAGTTATGTTACATATATTATTTGCAATCGCTATTGGTTGACTTCTGCAGTTACTCCCCTTAGGAACACCAGTACCCATGGACTACAAAATTAAAATACGATATATCTATATTTAAGTATTATACATATATTCTGCCTGGCAATATATTATTGTTAGTAAGCACCCATTGCAAACAAATCTCTACTATCTCCCTCGTACTTTTACTCCATGGATGCATACAGTAATCTTGTATTTGTATATATATTTCTTGCATTTCCTTTTTAATTGTCTCTCGCTATCACTACCCTGCCGCAAACAATACATTTTCCTATTGACTGATATGAAACTAGAACTTTTATAAAATCTTACATATACATCTCATGTTCTAATATTTTGCCTTTTGGAATACCAGTTACCCACTGCTGGAACGCACTTACTGGTTAAGTCTTCCTGCCACTCCCCTGCAGGGTTCCCTTCTGCACAGAACTATATAAAACAAACAGACTTTTAGCAGACACAGTCCTTTTGGTTGGCTCCTTCTATCTTTCCCATACACAGCCATTGTCCCAATGGATTCATATTGGACAAAACTCATGGACATCTTAATTATTCAATACGTAATGCAGCTATACTCCTATTGGTTAAACCCTGCTATCACTCCCCTCCAGTATTCCCTTCACCAAGGATGCACTCCAGACAACTTGCCTTTTACATTATAGAATCATATATATTCTACAAACCAGTATTGTACTTCTGAATTATACATTAAATGATTACAACAACTTTCACATAATGCTTCTTCATCATACCAGATAACACAAACATAGCCAGAGAAACACATTCACTTTACTGGTAGATTTTGAAAAATTATTGCAGTCATCGTGAATCAAGTCTACCATCTGTTACATTGAGCAATATGGCTTCATTCAAGGATTATGGATACAAGATTCCATGCAAAGTTGTATATCCAAGCTGTTCTTGTCAACATTAAACCCATTGTGATGATACATTTTAATATCAATCAGACTAAGTAAAGACTGACAAAAGTCCACATATGGATGACAAGCTGTTTCCTCTGTAAATATTTTCGTATTTTTGCAACACAGGCTAAGCATTTCTGAGACTTTCATGGCCTACTGACAATGTCAGAAAAGATTTCTGATAATTAAAGGGGCACTGTCACCTTAACTCTTCGAGGGCATACACTTGGAATGTTTATTTCTTAACAGTTGATTTTTACAATTTCTTTTATTGAACATGTTAATTGAAATCCAAATGGAAACAGGAAAAGGCTGTGCTTTATTCGCTATGGAAGGGGAGAAACATATCTTAAGTTATGTAGTATGAATAGAATAAAGTGCACAAAGACAGTGTCAGATGTAGCTACAGTTAAATAAAAAAAGACTGTTATAAATAAAACTGGTCAATAAGTTAAAAGCAGGTTGTTTTGGTTTTATTTTCCCAGGCAAATACGTTAAAATATGAATTTGGTAATTTAACTGTAACTTAATTGGAGTATTGCTGTTGCTATAAGTCATATGAATACTTGTTGGCCTTCAAAGAATAGAAGGGCAACCAAAGGCTCAGTCTTCTGTAATGTGAAAAGAATGTGAAAGTTACGATGATGGTGATCCCAGAAAAAGAAATGGTGTGGGACTAGTTGGCTGACATAGTTGAAAAGAAGTTGGCTGGTTGTCTAAGAAGGAGATTTGTGTAACTTGTTTATTCTATCTGATACAGTTTTTTCAAACAAATCAGAAAAAGGAGATTGGGAGCCAGTATAAGGAGAGTCAGGTGCGATGTGATGATCTACTCCCCATTTCCTTTTACAATAACATAATACTAGTAGTTGCACAATGTCATTGGGGATTAAAACTATTAATTCCGGAAACACAACCTTAGCGCTCTCACCAAACAGAACACCGTCACCAGTACGCCGACGGATGCGCGGGCCAACGGCTGCGCGCCTGATGGCACCCCAACCTTATTCATTCCATATCACACTCTGTTATGGAGCTTCTTATTTTGTTTTTTTTTATTTTTCAAGTACAGTTTGTTTATTTATTCTAAATGTATATGTCCCTACCTATATCCATTTCATCTTATTTTGGTTTCTGTAGTGAAGTCATTATTCATGATCAGGATATATATATATATATATATATATATATATATATATATATATATATATATATATATATATATATATATATCACACATAATCACATAATTAGAACATTGAAATAAAAGGAAATGATGTACATGGGACCAGATGTTCTAAATGGTGAAGTATTGGAGAACATTTGATGAACTTCTCCATTTCTATGTTACCCTAAAGATTATGTTTATGTAAAATACACCCTACAAAGCTATAATAAGCAGCCCTGTAATATACATTTCAAGTATCCACTTAAAGAAGTATGGACACCTATTTATGTGGCATGTATACTAAGACATCATCAAGCGCCATCTGACACATAACCATTTTGTTCATATTACCTATATTATAAATGCGACATATCTTGAATAGGAAAGAAACATTATATTTTCATTAACATTACTACATCACAGACTAATATACCGTACAGTAAAAACAACATCTGTTATGAATTTTAATGTCTGCCAACAGCAAACACTGCAGTCATTTAGTTTTAACATGAAATAATAGAGCAACTGGATATGAAGTATAGCAATGTAAATTAGTCTTACCCTGCTGTAGGATCAACCGCAATTGCCTTAGGGTTATGAAGATCAAGGTCTATCAAAGTAATGCACACAGTTCCATTGTGATTGCATGTGAAAATCCTGTCACTTCCATGATCCACAAAGTAAAAATTTCCAGTGAGCCAATCCACGGCCATTTGTTGAACATCTGCCAGGAAACAAAAAGGTATAGGAGCAGTTAAAAAAAAGAAGCTATGCAGTACTTAAGCAAAACTGGTTAGAAAGTAGACATTTTGCCATTTATAAAAAAATCATGTTATTTATTAGAAAGTATGGCAGGTAGGAAACTTTTACACAGATGGATATAGCACAGAGGTATTTTGACCCTAAATCCAATGCACGTGAGAGCGCGCTCAATTGCTTGTAGGCTTGTGTGGAAGTGTATGTGAGTGAGTGATAAACGAGACGGAGAGTGATTCAATTGGGGAAAGAGAAAGAGAGAGCATTTCAGATAGATTGTTAATATATTTTTTTACCATTTATTATAAAGTTCTGATATATCCCATAGCAATAAGTTCACGGCTTACAGTAAATAGATAAGACAAACTTGACAAATGAATGTTGGGACAGAGTTTTTTGAGGGCCCTGGTCTCGAAAGAGCTTACAATCTAATATTAAAATAATGACAAGCTTGTACCTATTTCTTGATATTTCCCAAAGTGCAGGAGAAGGGTAAGGGCCACTGTATACAGTCACACTCAAAATGCTTCATAATATCCCATTAGATACTAATGTACTCTGGCTCATAACAGTGTTTGCCTGTTGAATCTGGCTTACATGTAAATTAAAAATATATAAATAGGCTGAAAGTTTGTTACTTTAACTAAAATGTTTGTCCACTAAAAAAGGTATCATAGCACATTGCAATACTCTGGACATTCATGGTTACTTATATGTGAGATAGATAGATTCATAGATAGATAGATAGATAGATAGATAGATAGATAGATAGATACAGACAGACAGACAGACAGACAGACAGACAGACAGACAGAGAGATAGGTAGGTAGATAGGTAGGTAGATAGATAGATAGACAGATAGGGAGGTAGATAGATAGATAGATAGATAGATAGATAGGCAGAAAGATAGGCAGATAGATAGATAGATAGATAGATAGATAGATAGATAGATAGATAGATAGATAGATAGATAGATAGATAGGCAGATAGATAGGCAGATAGATAGATAGATAGATAGATAGATAGATAGATAGATAGGCAGATAGATAGGCAGATAGATAGATAGATAGATAGATAGATAGATAGATAGATAGATAGATAGATAGACAGATAGATAGATAGATAGATAGATAGATAGATAGATAGATAGATAGATAGATAGATAGATAGATTGCATAAAAAAATTGTATAATATGAACTGGAAGGGGGAGAACCTCAGAAGAGAACTGTAGCACATCGAATCCCACACTCATGTTTAGCCAGTGTTTCACGACTTTAGCTGACTGCTATGGTTTGCCAATTACATCAGCAAAATACAGAAATTATAGAATTATAATAATATTAATACTTTTTCTAACTCTGTGTTTGAATTATAAATTTGTATTAATAATATTTAATGCATGTCAAAGTAGATCAATTAAAAATAAAATTACAGTCCAACAGACCGCTTAAAATAGTTAACAATGATTCGGAATAATTTGTGCATATTTTAGGTTTGTTCTCAAAATGTTTTACACATGTAGATGGATTTTTTTCCTGCCAGTACTCATGCAAAACAAACACAAACAAAGAGACCCATTACAGTTCTAATTTCTGTTTAAGTGAATTTGTAGCTTGTTGCCAAATGATTATAAAAATATAATAGCGTCCCTCTAGCCTGCCATCTGAACTGAACAATAAAAAGAGATTTATGGCGGTACACAGCGATTACAATCTTTTCTTAACAGCATATTCTAAACGTGTCTCATAAATCTACTCTGATTATAAATCAAAATGGAATGTTTTGTTGGAACGAAGGAGGTCTTCTACTGCCGATCTTAAAATAAAAGCATAATCTCCTATTATTAAGAAAAACATCAAGAGCAGAGTTAAATGAAAGATACTGTAGAGAATAATATGACATGGCTACTTAATTCCGCCATGCTTTGCCGAGTCTAATTGCTCTTCCTTAGGGAAATAACTGTATAGCCTTTCTACCCTTTCATCATAACATGAGCTCCTGCAGAACAAGCCATCTCTACCTTGAGTTTCAAATAAGTATTTACCTGCCACTTGTGAGAATTCGTAGATTAGTTTCAAAGAGGTATCTCTTTAATATACACTAAGATACATGCTAGCTTAGTGTTGTCTCTGTTTTGTTCCAGTGGTTTAATTCTCAGTGGTTCTTTCTTCGAGATTTGGAGATATTTCACAGATGACAGGTTGTGCTTTTGTGATATGAATGGTTGTGAGTTCAAATTACCACCAGTTCCTCAATTTTATATATATATTTTTTTACATTACATTATAAAATATATAAGACAGCCATTCATATTGTAATGCTTTTAAATAATAATTGAACAGGAGGATCAGAGAGTAAGAGGGATGGGAGTGATATGATAGGGTTAGAAGATAGAAGGCATGGGAGAGATAAAATATACATTTTCAAATATATATGGCATAAAGGGCATATTTTTAGGAGAGTCCTGTGTGAGTTTTATAAATAGTTACAAAGGGTTAGTGCTACTAATTGTACACTACTTGTTATGAATATAACTAAAGCTAGAAATAAAAACCAGTAAGATGTTAATAGGTATATCTAAAATTAAAAAAACAACGCCGTTAGTGATTAGGCGCTCCTTGCCAGCAACTGCGACCCTCGCAAACTTCACGTCATAACGCAAACAACATACGAGACACGTTACCACACATTACGACCTCGCAAAAATCGGACGCAACTAGCGAACATGACAAAATTCAAAACACAATAAATACACACAGCACATACATAAAAAGCTTACCTACAGCAAGAGGGAGCATCCAGGACCTCAAAAAAACAACTTGCACCTTCATTTAGCTAAAAATAAAAGAGTTTAGACACTAAAAAATTTGCTAAGCGAGAGAAAAAATGGCCGCCGAACAAAACGAAAACGAGGCTACAGCACTCTAAACACGCAAAACACCACAAGAGACTCGCAAAATACCACAAACGACCTACGGATATTCCGCTAAGACGCATACCACACATTACCCGCCATTTTAAGCCAATGCGGAAGTACCGTATTGGTCTGCATATAAGCCGCTCCCGCATATAAGCCGCACCCGTAAAGTGCAAGGGGAAAAAATAGAAAAAAGATAGTACTCAAATATAAGCCGCACCCGTAAAATTGGAGAGAAAAAGACTCTCAAAGTGATCAGCCATTGCAAGAAATAGGCTTTATTTTGCAGGTTACAGGCTTTACAGGATGTTAGAATCACTAAAACCGTAAATCGCTATTCAATACCGCAGTCTAAAGCACGAAAATCGACACCCTTAACTCGCAATAGCGCAAATCGGCAGTAATTTTGCATGCGTGAATAGAAGTCGCACGCGTTAAAAGCAAAGTTCGCAAATCGGCAATGATTTTTTGATGGTCACGAATATAAGCTGCACCCGTAACTCGCAAGCTCAAAAATCGGAAAAAAAGTGTGGCTTATATTCGGACCAATACGGTACACAACTACGCTAACGGTTTGGTCTCGCGCACGCACACTATTACACTGCACACATTCAGCACGCTTACACAGCAGCTCCACAGCACTAATGCTGCAGCAACATCAACTCAGATTGCAGCTCTTCCACACAATGCTTCAAAATAGTTAAAGTATATTCATTTATTAATGGATTATATATTTCAGTAGTACACTCAAAACACCATTAGCTACCTTACAATTTCATTGCCGTCATTTTTTGACGGGCAATTCGCTAGTATAATATATAATTGTCTAGTTAGTCTTTTAGAGTGTGTTCATAAAGTAATCCTTAAATTGCTTTAGCAGTAGTGGAGTAAATACCCATACAGATAGAATGGTACATTGCTTTAAAGTATATAGAATAATTTATAACATAGCCTTAAAGGAACTGGCTATCAATTTTTCTGTATTACAAAGACAAAGTGCACTTATTAAATGTGTTATAGTGTTTATATATAGGTCTAAACCCTTTCCTATGTGAGCACAGATAAGTAAACCAAAGCTATATGGCCACAGAAATGAAAATTATCCTGAAAAGTCTGGTGTGGTAGAGGCCTAGAGTACTTGAGTTGGACAACTTTGTACTAAGTGATGAAATAAGATTAGATGGGAACAAGTTACAGATGAAGAAGAATACTAGAACAAGCTCATGATTTTAAGCTTGAGAGTAAACGTTTCAGAGGTAATTTGGTGATGTATAGAATGACAGAAATGGTGTCATGATGTATACAATGAGAGAAAAGATAAGAAAGAAGCATGTTCCAAATGAAGAAGTATACTAGCACAAGTGGTAATACGTTGAATATGGAGTGCAGAAGCTTCAGAGGTAATTCAAATAAGTATTGAGAAATAGTGTTACATATATGGAATAGCCTGCCCGCATCAGTGGATAAATGTTGTAAGGAAATATAAAAATAGTTGAGATAGTCATGAGGTTACCTGAGTAATAACTAATATAAGTACAAGAGCTGGCAATCTAGAAAGGCCTATAGTTGCATATACTGCCTTATTAAATTGCAATTCGGCAAATTCTAAAGGGCTCTATATAAGCACATAGCATATTTTTTTTACAGAAGTTTTTAGTTAGTGAAGACCTTGCTTTTGGATAGAAGTTCACTGACTAAAAACTTCTGTAAAAAAAATATGCTCTGTGCTTATATCGAGCCCTTTAGAATTTGCCGAATTGCAATTTAATAAGGCTGATAGTGTCTTATCTTCCATCAGAACCTATCAGCCTTATTAAATTGCAATTCGGCAAATTGAAAAGGGCTCTATTTAAGCACAGAGCATATTTTTTTTACAGAAGTTTTTAGTCAGTGAACTTCTATCCAAAAGCAAGGTCTTCACGAACTAAAAACTCCTGTAAAAAAAAATATGCTATGTGCTTATATAGAGCCCTTTTCAATTTGCTGAATTGCTATTTAATAAGGCTGTATATGTTATGTGTACATATTTTATTATATTCATTACTATAATACCATAATCATTTTGTTTATCAAGAAAGACTATAACTGTAATTGGAGATTAAAGATAGATTACATAGGCAAGTTATAGATTAAAACCTCATTTTGTGTCTATGTTTCTAAGTTTCTATCTTATTCACCTCTGGCACATTGTAAATTATTTCAGTTGGAAGTTGAGTTATTAGCCATTGTGATAGTTAACTTAACACCAGTAGCTTTCTGTTGCATTTTATCCCTCTACACCAGAGATACAAAACTCTATTCTTCGAGGATAGAACATATTTTTAGACTCTCAATTAATGACCTCAAGCAGAGATACCAGAAATATTTGGAAAGTTACCAGATATAGAAGTTGAGCATCCCAGCTTTAGACCTTCTACTTAATGTCTAAGTGCTTTATAGTTTGTGAATGTTTATTTTCCAATGGGAAAGTCAGAGTACCATTAATGACTGGTATAAGGACCACTATAGATCTCTAATGCTGATTTATCTTGAAATCTTGGAGAAAACCATCAAAAATGATTCAGAGAAGGCGAGAGATATGTGCTTAAAAGGACAGTATATTGCTCTACATTAGTTAGATGGATTATAGATATTGATAATTAATAAGAATCAGCTGCTGCTGGTATCCACCCATTCTAAGGTCAAAAGTGGCTTTGTCTAGCAGGCAACTATTACAATATCAGGCATGTTTACCACCAACACAATGATCTCCATTTGATGAAGTCTTGTTGTGCCATTTAATTCCATTGTCAAGTGGCCTTTTGGAGACATATTCAAAGTAAATACAAATTTAATTGGAATTTTTTTAATAAACAATGCATAATAGAAATAATTAGCGCTACTTGCTACAGTTGCCCTTCAATATAGTTTCATAGTTACATAGTAATTAAGGTTGAAAAAAGACTTTCAGTCCATCAAGTTCAACCTGTTAAGATCTCCTCTGATCTGCAATATGCGGACTAGTTATTAATTAATTCGTTGTTAAATAATTATTAATAGTATAGTATTGGAGGATGAATAAAGAGTTAGTCCATCAAGTTCAACCTTTTTAGATCTCTATTGATCTTTTTAATATGTGGACTATTTATTATTAATTGTTAATTGATCCAGAGGAAGGCAAACAGAAAAGAAAAAAACTTTGCCAATTGTCTCATAAGGGGAAAAAAAGCTGGCGATCAAATGTCTCCCCGGATCAATATTCCTTCGCTAGTTAATATGGTACAGTCCATCAAAGAAGGGACATGGGGGGGGGGGGGGGGGGGGGGGCAGTCCATACAAGACAGCAACCATTGGGTCATATGCATTCTTAGTGCAATAGTATTTAGCACATCTGTTATTTGTGGGTCTTTATACTGCAAGCATCAATTGTATATGAGACAGGAAGAAAAAGAGTCATTACAAATTTAATACCAGCATTTAAACAAGTTTATCACGGCACTTGATCTAATAATAGCTAGGACTTTATTACTTATTATAAAAGTGAACTGAATTATGGCAGCTAATGATACAACACTGTAGTCAGCTGACTAATTAATAGCAAATGCAGAGGTATTATTAAGGTTTAATGTGCTTAAATCTGACTATGTTGACAACCAGCAAATAACACTTCAATCAAGAGAAGCGCATTTAGTAATTTGGATTGACAACGGTTTTAGGCAACTACATAGATAAGCACAATTCTAAGTTTATCATCAGTAGAAGAACTGTCATGTTAAATGCATTGACTCAGATATCAAACAGCTGTTTAGTGGCACACAGATGAAGAGCGCGGGTTATAGACAATGACAGAAGATTCCTTCCCTCTGAGCTTGATATGTCAGCCATACATTTTGTAAATAACTCTGATATGTTACGTAGGTTCTTTTTTTACCGTTAAGTGTAGAATGCTGTTTTTTTTGTTGCCATCAGAAAAAAAAACATTCCATATAAATCATTCCTTAAATGGCACGTGGAAGTATATTTATTTAAAAAGTAAGATCTATTTGCTACATAAGATTCTAAGCTCAAAACAGGGCCCTTCATCTTTTCTTTTGCATCTTGTTAATATTGTATTTTTTCCTGCTTATTATCCCCTGTATAGCGCTGTGGAATATGCTGGCGCGTTACAAAGAAAAGTTAATAATAATAATATTAAAAAGTTTTTATAAATATGTATGCAGAATATTTTAGTCTTTAAGGGGACATGGAATTTATCAATGATGCTTTTCATCATTAAACATGGCCATGAAAACCAAGTGAATATTTCAATATTTTATACATTTTTTATATAATCCAGTAATTCCTCCAGTTACCTGCATTTTACTTGTCTCTGGAAGATCCAAAATCCGAAGCTTCCTGCAAATGCCTATGCACTCGCTTTCTTGCAGCCAAAGATTATACTAAACAATGTCAAATAATGTGGTAGTTATCCATATTACATTATGTCATAACTTTATTTACTTACATATAAAATATGAGCTGAAGTAATAATCATGACAACATTTGCATTCTTACACTAAATGGATACTTCAAAGATTCGTCAACTAAACCACTTTCTTTATTTGAATAACTTGTTTTGCAATGAAACAAAAATATATCTGTTTGAAAACTTGGAGTCTAAGACCATAATTACTGTAAGCAGGGAAAAAAGTTATGTTTGTTTTTAATTAGAAAAAATAATCTGCTTCTGCTGGACCCTAGATAAATCCATGATTTATATGTGGAGGTGTGTGTGTTCATTTCCTGAAGCAAGGAGTCTGCTGCTGGGCAGTGAAGGTGGTGTGGTGTCAATTTCAGTATTATCCAATTGCCTTAACAAAGGCTCTCTGTTCCCTCTTTCTTCCAACCCCGCTTTCCACTAGCTATATTATATTTTTTGGTTGGGACATCTACTTTCAGCATCAATGAAGATGGTAGAATCAGGGGCAGAGCTACCAGTGGTGGAGGTGGTGCTGTGCACCAAGGCCCTCTCTGTCATTTCTTTTTTTAATTTAATCTTTTTTTTTTTTCTGTAAAGTATTTCTACTAAAGCTCCAAGTGGCGGCAGTGTGGAGCAGTTCAGTATGCTGGGGATGTGTATCAGGGAAGTGTGAGAGAGAGAGCAAGAGATGGATGACAGCAAAGCACAGGGTGAAAAGTTCTGGGAGGTGGATGATGAGATGGGTTGAATGCTGTGTGGGGATGGCTGATGAGAGGATTGGGTGCTATGTAGGGATGGCTGCTGAGGGGCAGTAGCTACTATGTAGAGTTTATGTATATATGTGTATATATGTGTGCTTCATGCAGGCAGGAGGTAAGGGAAGGGGAGCAGCCATGGAAATGGGTCTTGTGGGGAGCAGCTATGGGAAGTGGTCCTAGGGAGAGGAGCTTTTATGGGAAGGGGTCTTGGGGAATGCACTGTGTGATTTGGTATCAGAGGAGGCTCAGCACAAAAACATTTTTTACAACACCCTTTGAGGGAAGGGGTCCAAAAAACCTTTTTTGCGCCAGGGCCCTCCATTCTCTAATTCCGCCACTGGATAGAATACTGTGAATCTATGATCAGTCACGACCAATGGGCATAGTAAAAAGATACATTTCCCATTGTGAACCTTAGATTTTTTTATTGTATAGATTAGACTTGGGGGTCACAGCTCTGTCCCAGAGTGCCAAAAACAGAACACGATTTCACTCCAGCAGAAAGCAGATGAGTCAATCAAAAAGAGGCAGAGGCTTACTCAATGTTTATCAGTCGGGAATTCCTGAACTACTTCCACCCTTCTGGGCCTGATATTACCTACATTTTCACTAGTTAAACATATTTGTACACAAAATGCTGATTAAAAAAAGATCAAGATTGACAAACCTGAATATTAGCCTATTGATTGTAAATTCCAGTTACAGATTAAAATAAACATTTAATGCATTACACATAATTTAAAATGCAAATTTCACCTAAAATGAAGTCTCTTACATTAACAAGCACTTCTAGATAAGATTAAATATCTATGTTAAAGTTAGGAAACATATACAGCCCTATTAAATTGTGATTCAGCCAATTGAAAAGGGCTCTATATTAGCACAGAGCATATTTTTTTTACAGAAGTTTTTAGTTAGTGAAGACCTTGCTTTTTGATAGGAGTTCACTAATTAAAAACTTCTGTACAAAAATATGCTCTGTGCTTATATAGAGCCCTTTTCAATTGGCCGAATAGAAATTTAATAAGGCTGATACTGTTTACCAGTTTCTACTCCATGCTACTCCTTCTGGATCTCTACCTTGTTGTGGTGAAGAGGTTTGTGTACTTCAATGAAGTTATGAGCTATACCCTTTAGGGTCACCCAAGATGGGCGGATCATAGCAGAAAGGTCAGAAAAATGGTGGTCCACTGGAGAAGGAAGTGGCAACCCACTCCAGTATATTTGCTAATATAACCTAATGGATAAGCACAACCAGAGACATAGGTAGATGTGCCTGGCGTGCTGCGGTCAACAAGATCACACACAGTTGGACATGACTGAATGACTAAATGACAACAACTCCATGTTAATGGAGAGTAGTTGCTGCTATTTTAGGCTAAGTTTTGTCACTGACGCTTAGAGTGCTGAGCTGATTCAAAAGCCAGTTCAAGAGCCAATCAAAGTGCAAATGAATTGTAAGATGTGACAGTAACATTCAGGTTCTTTGTTCTTGTGCAGCTCAAATCACATAATATACAGACGTCTTGTAGCAATAAAAGGCAGGTGCTAAAACTTTTACACAAACCTCTGAACTTCTATATGAGAGCTTGTCTTTAGGTGAAATTTCCCATTTAACACAAAATATAGAAATACTTACTATGAAGGTATTGAGATAAATGTATTATCCTTTCATCTGTAAATGTCCACGTTTTTGTTATTTTGTAGCATTTCAGTTGATTGGAAGATTTTTTGGAATCAATCCAGCAGACTGTGTTCTCGTCATAAATAAAATCCAAGGTATGAATTCCATTTGCATTCACAGAACTTGTGGTAGACTCTTTACCCCCATTAATATCCAGCACTTCAATTGTTTCTGAGTTTGCAATCAAAAGGACCGGAGGTCTGTCAGCAGGTTCTAGGATTAAATAGAATGCAATCACAGGGGTTAGAGGAAGAGCAAAGTAAATCTGCATAATGTATCATGTAGCACAAAAGTAGAAGATTATTTAGATACATTGAGGTTGGAGCATATCCTACTTAACATATCAGTAAGGTTGTGAGCAAGCAGATAGGAAAAGCCGTGATCTGTGGCACAAAATAAACTTGCTCAGCAAAGTACTACCAATTACTTCACAACACATTAATTTTATTTTGTCATCAAGATAATGAATGAAACACCATCATCAACATTTTTTAAAATATTATTTGAAAATGTGTGATATGTTAAAATGATGGAATATTTTGATTATCAAAAATGATATTTGTAATTATAGTATAGTAATAGAATGTTAATAGCAATTACAGAATATTAATTATGGTTCCTATTAATATAAAGATTGGTCATTTAAGGGAGTTAGGTTAGTGCATTAAACAAACTCTTTAAAGGACCAATGAAAAATTAAAGTACATGCATAACTATGTTTGATTTATAATGTTTAAACTTTATAATCTTAGTAGTTATACTTTATCGCTCTTACTTTTATAGGTTTCTGCATGACGTGCTGTGCTGCTTAGCTCCACATATTTTGGCATAATTAGGGGTGGGGCAGTAAATGGCTGTGTGTTCTGGTGTCTGACAGGTGTAGATCACAGTCCCTTAACATATGCTGGACGTTAGTGGGTATAATGTCATAATGACTATCTATGCCCAAAAACATATATTGTTTTAAAATAATCTTGGGATCATCTGCCTGTGGCATAATAGCATACAGTTCTGTGCATATTTGTTTTCTTCTGATTTATCTTTTTCAAGGAAATATTTAATTTTTTCTTTATTTTTAACAATATTTTTACAACCTTATACTGATATCATTGTATTGTCTAAGTAAGTGAAATATGGACACTACACTGTTCTTGCAAAGTAATGTACTATAGAATATGTTGCAATATATTCAAGGGCTAAATAATTTGTACTGCAATAAAAAAAAAAAAATGTCAAATTAAACAATACATTGAATATTCAGAAAAAAAAGTTATATCTATGACACTTTGTGATTTCTAGAATATTTGCATCTCCTTCAAGCTATTAAGTCATTATTTTAATGAAAAATAACATTTACAAGGATCTTCACCTGCTTTGAACTAGTAGATGGTAGAAAATATAACATAAAATGTCTTTGCTGCTCTGTAAGACGCAACTTTTATAATTTCCATATGAATGATAGGTTAAACAAAAGTTCAGAGACCTGGAGACCACTAACGCACAGGAGATGTTTGAATTTAGAAAGCTTGTACATTTATTTTTTTTTAAACTAAGAAAATGCAGAAAAAAATATAGGCCAACAGCTTTAGTCTTCAATTCAACATTTAGTAGCTATTTTTTATTGCAACTGAATTTATCATAACAAAGCATCGGAACTGATATCTCCCATACTGGGATCTGGTAATTACATACCGTCTTCAGAGATTAGTAATTTTAACATCTCAAACACCTTATTTCACTAATTTCTCTATTCTTTTCCATTGTAAGACGTTGAATGGCCACTGAACAATAACCGCCCCCCAATCACTCGAAAGTCTAGTTTCCCAAAACAGAAATGCCCATGACACAAGTAGAATATCCTAATTATATATTATTTCCTCTTATAGCTGTTAATGTTGTCAGTTCATTACATACTTCACAAAGATCTGACTTTCCCTAAGCTTCAAAACAGTTTGTGAGCAAAGATAACAAATGTTCTTCTAGTGACAGTTGTGGCAGTTTGTTTCTGCCTAGGCCCACAGAGCTGAGGCCAACGGCAACCCAATGCCACGGTATAATGTGTGTACAGTGCCTTGCAAAAGTATTCAACCCCCTCGTGTTTTGGACAGTTTGAAGATTTGCATAATTTCCTTTACAGAACATGCCCACAACTTTGAAGATGTTTTTTTTTTATTGTGAAGCAAACAACAAATAGGACAAAATAACAGAAAAAGTCAATGTGCGTAACTATTCACCCCCCTAAAGTCAATACTATGTAGAGCCACCTATTGCGGCAATCACAGCTCCAAGTCGCTTTGGATAAGTCTCTATGAGCTTGCCACATCTTTTTACCCATTCCTCCTTGCAAAACTGCTCCTGCTCCTTCAAGTTGGATGGTTTGCGCTTGTGAACAGCAATCTTTAAGTCTGACCACAGATTTTCTATTGGATTGAGGTCTGGGCTTTGACTAGGCCATTCCAACACATTTACATATTTTTTTAGTTTTATGCCATTAGTTTGCAATATTGTATCATGTATACCCATTTATTGGATGTCATTTGTGAATACCAATAAAGTCATTATAGTACTCAACAACAGTGCTATGTGAATCACTGGCTACAATAAATATACCCAATTTATTCCATATTGTTTTACCACCATACAATATATATCATTGAAGTGGTAATAGTCAAAGGTACACCCACATTGGCCACTTGACCTGTAAAGTAGATAAAGTGACTACGAACAATTGAACAACTGCGCTGGTGATAAGCATCTACCAGGAGTTATCTGTGCAAGTCATGCCTACCTCATGTAATGAAGGTTAAACACCTGAGTACATATGGAATACTTTCTAGTTCATGTCACCTACTGATACCATATATCTGCACTTGGAGGTGGTGCGCTATCTCTCCCCTGCCCTTTACGTATATTAAGTAAACTAAAATTTAATTATAATATAAAATACAAATAATGGTATTTTCTAAGTTAATATTCTACGTATTTACTGTAAAAATATAAAGAGCTCTGATATTGTAAAAATTACAAAAAACGGCACCTAACCAACATAAGTTAGTGAATGAATTTCACAAGACTAAATGTCACCTCACTTCTTAGTAGAGCCAGTGTTGAGCCTCACTGGGGCTAATTTTAGCAAGCAGATGACTACAAAATGCATGTAAAATTAGTAGCAAGCTGAGAAGTTGGAAGGAGATTAAAAGAACTTGCTGAACAAACTAAGGATTGTCTTCCCATCACCTTACCTTGAAATCATTCCTTCCCACCATCTTGCTGGCAAAACTGGATCAATAATTTAAGTTTCATTATGCTGCATGTTTTCCTTTGTTACATAATTTGATTATATGAGTACTAATCTATTGATTAATTTCACTTTTTATTTTAGTTTCAAAGCATCTCATGTTATGTTTTGTTTTGCATAATTAAACTTTAATTCATAATGTTTATCTTTTTCTCTTTTATTTACTTAAAGGACCACTGTAATGCCCTAGAAAAAGGATATAGTCACTTTAATTATGTATTGATCCTTAATAAAATACCTGTTTATTAATTTATAAAAGCAATATTCAATATTAAATTCAATTTCAAGTGTTAGAGCATTTGCCTCCAGCTGAGTGTTTGTCTCCTCCCTGATAAGGTCAGTAAAGGAAAGTGTTGGGATTTTGGCAGGGAGACATATCTGAAAAATTGTAAGAATAATCAGATATGATAAGAGAATAAACAATCACTGAAGGCTGCCTCACCAGGGGCCTCATTCAATTGCGATTTGGCCAATTGAATAGGGCTCTAAATAAGCACAGAGCATATATTTTTAAATAAGTTTTTAGTTAGTAAAAACCTTGCTTTTGGATAGATGCTTACTAATTTAAAACTTTTTTTAAAAATATGTTATGTGCTTATTTAGAGCCCTATTCAATTGGCCAAGTTGCAATTGAATGGGGGCCTAGGAAAGCTTGTTGCCCAGAGACACCAATAAGACAACAATTCCCCAACGTATTGAGCTGATTGTGTTGTTGGCACACATTGGGACTCATTCAATTGAGATGTTTCAAATTGAATAGGGCTCTATTTAAGCACAGAGACTATTATTTTTACAGAAGTTTTTAGTTAGTGAACTTCTATCCAAAAGCAAGGTCTTCACTAACTAAAAACTTCTGTAAAAAAATATGCTCTGTGTTTATATAGAGCCCTATTCAATTGGCCAAATCCCAATTGAATGAGGCCCATTGTGTCTGAAAAATTAACAGCTACCTAGTAGATGAAGTCACCTCCCACCATTGACCTTACAGTGGGTAGATACAGCAACAGCTAAGCCTGAACACTGACTGTCAGTTTAATATTGAATATTTTTTAATTAATTGAATTTGAATTTTCTTAATGGTCAATGCCAAATTAAAACATGTAGCTTAGTTGTGTGCACAAGTTTGGTTTTGGAGATCCACTGATAGAGGCCTGGATTTGAAGATATCCTTTCTGTGCACAGGATAACTAAAGACATGATTGACGCAGCAGGGATATGATTATTATTATTATCCTTTATTTATAACGCGCCAACATATTCCGCAGCGCAATACAGGGGTTAGGTACAAGTATAAACAATACCCCACAATGAAAATAATGGAAGACCCTGATATTGAGCTTTCAATCTGATATACACTGTGCTTTCCCTAAAGCACCTCACAAGATTAGAACTCGCAAACTTACATTATAAAGGGTCTGGGTGAGTTACAGGAGAGGGATAGATTCATAGTGAATGAAGAGGCTAAAGATGATAGGCTTTTTTGAATAGATGTGTTTTTAAAGAGATTTTGAAGGATCTGAGGCAGGAAGATAGTCTGGTGGTGCGAGGTAAAGAGTTCCAAAGAATAGGGGCAGCACGTGAAAAGTCTTGAAGCCGGGAATGAGAGGAGGTGATGAGAGAGGAGAAGAGAAGAAGGTCATTAGCAGAGCAAAGAGGGCGGGTGGGAGTGTATTTTGGGATGAGAGCAGAGATGTAGGAGTGTGCACTATTGTGGAGGGCTTTATATGTTAGGGTCATGATTTTGAATTGTATTCTAGACGCTATGGGAAGCCAGTGGAGTGCCTGACAGAGAGGTGCTGCAGACACTGATCGTTTAGTATGGTAGATGAGTCTAGCGGATGCATTCAAAATGGATTGGAGTGGAGACAGACGGGTGATAGGAAGGTCAGCAAGAAGAGTGTTGCAGTAATCGAGGCGAGATATGATCAAACACAGCCATGTGTGTGGCCCTCCAGGACTGAAATTGCCCACCCTTGAGTTAGCTAATGATGTTCAGACTTTTCAGAGGCCCTTTAAACACACACATAAATAAGCTATTCTTTAATATTTACTATTTACAAACTGATGAATTTTGTTATATATTACTAAGACTGAGCTTACAATTATATTAAATAAAATATGAAAAATATTTTTTATAGCAACACGGAACTGGTAGAAATTTAGATGAACCATGTATCAAGCTGAATGCATTTATGCAAAGGGTGTTAGTACTATTTTTTGTACTGAATCTCTAAATGAAACAAACCAGAGAAATGTAGATGACCTCTAGCTCTTTTCTAAATTTGCTGCATCTGGTTTTCAATAATGTATGCAGTACAAATGTCACAAATTGAGTAGCTCCTGTGTAACTCCTCTTACTTTGATAAAATACCCTTCCAGGTGTTACAAACTTACAGATCAATCAAGTAAGCACTTCCATTGTTCTCTCTGACAAAACTCATGATGTGATTTCTGTCACTTTATAACAGATTTGCAAAATGGAAACACCTTGTGACCTTCAGACAAGATCTGTACAATGAGTTTATCGTCTGTGATAAATATTTTAGATGCTCTGTTATTTATAAATAACTACAGCTCAGAGATAAAATGTGCGCTGATTTATAAAAAGCTATTTTCAATTTTAAAGTAAAATCAGGCAGTCGGAGACTTATTTAATATCCCTGCTGCCCTGGGCATATTCACATAAGAAGCCCTCATGTAGTTGCTGCTCCTCCTTACTCTTTCCTTGCTTTTCTTTTGGGCTCAGCTTCTTCTCTGTCACTTGCTCTTTTGCTCTTCTCTTTATATATAGACTGATGAAGTCATTTTATGTGAAACGCGTCAATATTTTTTTGTATACTTCTATAAATATTTTAATATTATTCTGCATGTTCCTGTTCAAATGCTTTTTCTTGAGAATATCAGCTATGTATCACTACTTAGTAAAATATAGAGAAAAACAGATTCTTGTATAGGGCACACCAGTATTATCAGATCTCAAATGAGAATAAAGTGTTAATAAAACATAACTTTTAATGTTAAAAATTAGTTTTAGTGCAGGGAGCAATTGGAGAAGAAATTGGACTAGGGACTTTTCAAATAACCAAGATTATCTATATATTTATATATATTATAAATTAAAAGTTATATTTTATTAACACTTTATTGATTGTGGTTTAACCTCCATGTTTTACTGATGTCATGATGATGGTCTCATTTACTATTGGCTGTTTCTAAATCGGTAGTTACGGCCTTGCTTAATTGATCAGGATTATGCTCTGAAATACTAATTAGGGGTGCATGGTATACAGTTTAGACTTTCGGCCAGGTAGTTGCGGAGTTGTTCAATTGAATTGCTCTGCAACTTGCAAATTTGCAACAGTTACAGAGCGATTCAATTGAACAAGCCGGCAACTACCTGGCCACAATTGAATAAGGCCCTAAGTATAGAAGATTGCCTAACACATATTTATTGTGCTATTTTGCTCTATTTTTTCCTTTTAGCAGTACTCTATTATATTCCATGGAACATCTGGAAAGTCGCCAAGGAGGAAAGATGAGGGGAGGGTGCTGTCCCACTGTATTGTAGCGTGGAACAGGAGAACACTCAAACTGAAAGACTGTGAGGTTGTCAGAAGGGAACAGGAGCTTCAAAAGTCTTTAGACTCTGAAAAACTGGGAATGCTCCTCCAAAAGTGCGACCGCTTAATGAGTGGGATTGGTATATAATGTAATTTAGAATGTAATGTCCTCAATATGAAGTCAGCAACCGACCAACTGAACGTCTACAGAACCACTTCTGGTGAGTCTGGAGCTTTTGGATTTACTCACTCTTCTTCTGGTGAGTCTGGAACTAATGGACTTCCCACTGTTCTTCTGGTGAGTCTGGAGCTTATAGACTTCTACCTCTGCTTCTGGTGAGTCTGGAGCGTATGGATTTCTCCCTCTTCTTCTGGTGAGTCTGGAGCTTATGGACTGCTCCCCTCTTGTCTTGGCGAGTTTGGAGCTTATGGACTGTTCCCTCTTTTTATTTAACACACTAGAATAAACTATGGGACTTACTACCACATTTGTTATATTTCTATTTTTCAGCTCAAAATATGTTGAGCATATATTTATTTTTATAGGTTTTAGCACACAAGACTGTACAAATGTTATTTTAAATGTTTTGTTTTATTGTTTTTTAAAGTACTTCCGAGGGCAAGGTTTGCAATTATTGATGTAAGCTGCCTTTCAGAGCATGTGTGGGGGAAAGGAACAGGCAACAAATAAAAAAAAACTCCAGTTTTAAAATGACCACAGCAGTTAAAGAAGAAGAAAAAAAAAAGACAATTGTTAGTAGCAATTGTATAAGCCATAAACATAAAACATTTTTGGAAAAAATCTGTATTTTAGAAGCTTTTTTCTTATAAGTATAGGAATCCATTTTGTGTTTGTTACATCATATCTTAAGAGCTTATCGTTAAGTGTGCTTGTAGCTATCAGTGGAGGTAGAGGTGGACGGATGGGTTTGGGAAGGAAGCAGATAAAAGTCCAGAGGCTTTGTTTGACCATAGGATAAGATTTAAATTTACAACACACTCCTTCTCCCTCGCTGGCCCAGAAGAAGATACTTTGCATCATTCAATACAACCATAGCTCTTCAGAATTGTAAGTGCCCCTCTCACACACAACTTCAACCAATGTATCATGGATCTCTCCAGGATCCCTTAAAGACACCAACATTTATAAACTAGCTGTATGACTTATTTCTTGATAATTATATTGTTAGTCAGTCTTCAAGTTTCCAAACATATATATATATTTTGGTGTCCTGTCCTCAGCGCGCAGAACAATTGCTCGTTGTCACAAACGGGCCGACAACTGCGCACAAGACAACTGATCGCCTACCAACTGCGTGCCATAACCTGAGCTATTAGGGGTGTTAGGGTTAGGGGTCTAAGGGATAGGGTTAGGTTCAGAGGTCTGAGGGTTAAAGTTGGGCTTAGAGGTCTAAGGGTTAGGGTTAGGCTTAGGGGTATAAGGGTTAGGCTTAGAGGGCTAAGGGTTAGGTGTCTTAGGGTAAGGCTTAGGGGGTTAGGGTTAGGGCGTTGAGGGCGTTAGGGTACCTAGATAGTTCAAGCTTGCAAGCTTTTAACTGAGCGCATTTGTCGCCTGCATTTCCACAGTGCGCAATTATCGGCGCGCTGTTATCGGCGTGCAATTGTCCTGCACGAACAGGATGGGGTGCCATATTTTTTCATATCTTATTGTGCTGTGGCAATTTAACTATTCTCCCTCCACTCCTTCTTTCCATACTGTTCAGTAAATAAATACATACCCTCAGGCTTCAAGCTTTCAAGTCAGACAAGATGGAAACATACAACATATAAGCTAACCTGCAAAAGTTAAGATTTTCTCTGAAATGGTTTTACATTCATGGCTGCTAATGTGCTTCGTTTGTTACATCTTCACAAATATACGATTTATTTGTAAAATACTGTGGTCCTTTATTGCATTAGTATATTAACTGTCAAAAAAAAAACAAATGGCACAATCTAAAACCAATATATACTTTACTTTATTGTGTCTCAATAAAGAAGGTGAAGCAACAATACAACCTTTTACTTTATAAGTGTTTTGAAAGTACTTCCCTGTAAGTCATTGTTAAGAAACATTCATCCGGTGACCCAAGATTAGATAATTACCTTTGCTATTTCCTCAACATTTGAATAATGGATATTTATCACACAGTGTGAAAAATCCACATCACATTAAAAATGTTAAAAGATAGAGAACAAAATAAGACCTTGCGGGTCAAATACTTTTTGACGGATTTTGATTGATACCAAAGAAAAGCTACAAAGAGATAGGTCTGCAGCTGTATTTTGTCTTAGCCTTCAATCCATCATTGAAATAAACACTTTAATAACTATGCAGAGTTGGAACAGTGTCTTCAGTATTGTTAATGGTATCATTTGTACTTCACTGGAGAGACTTCATCTAGATTTGGTGAGTTAATACATTATTGTGCACTGCAGGAACTTTGCAAATTTTGTCCCTTATTTAATAAATGGATAAAATGAACAAAGCACACTTAACAATGCAGCAACTTCCTTTCATTAAAATATAAATGCATGTGTTAAACGCATGAAACTCAGCTTCTTTTCACTGAATTAAATACTGTTTCCATTTATGTGTTTGTCTGCTGTTTAGCTCTGTAGCGTTTGTGCTCAGAGTAATGATGAGGAGATGAGGAAGAAAGTGGATTATGTCAAGACGGAGATACGTGTTTGTCATTATACTGTGAAATGAAGATACAGTATATAGAGTTTGTAGCATAGTTTTTGCTTTCTGGTGGTGTATTAAAAACTGGAGGATTAGTTGATGTACATGGCCGTATTTAGGTTTTATGCTGCCCTAGGCCATTGTGATTTGTGCGCCCCCCCCACACTCCACTTGCAGCTCCTCCTTTCCCATTTCTTTCTCTTACAAATACACACCTATGTGCATGGGTATATATAGGTTTTATGCTGCCCTAGGCCATTCAGAGTTGTGCTCCCCCCACTTGTAGCTCCTCCTTTCCGCTTTCTTTATCTTACTACTACACTCGTATGTGCATGGGCGTATATAGGTTTAATGCTGCCCTAGGCCATTTAGAGTTGTGCCCCCACCAAACTCCACTTGCAGCTCCTCCTTTCCCATTTCTTTCTCGTACTAATACTCTCCTATATGCATGGGCATATAAAGGTTTTATGCTGCCCTAGGCCATTCAGAGTTGTGCCCCCCCCAAACCCCACTTGCAGCTCCTCCTTTCCCATTTCATTCTCGTAGTAATACACTCCTTTATGCATGGGCATATAAAGGTTTTATGCTGCCCTAGGCCATTCATAGCTCTTCCATTCCCCTTTCTATATCTAACTATTACACTCCAATGTGCATGGGCATATATAGATATGTGCGCACCCCACTCCCTACATGTAGCTCCGCATTTGCCTTTTGTTTAACCTAAACCATACGTTTATGTGTTAATATATATATATATATATATATATATATATATATATATACTATATGTTATAAAGTGTTAAGTACACTTACAGACAGAAATATCACTGCATATACAAACAGATTTCAATGTACGGCAGTGCATCGTCAGACAGCCTGCTGCCCCCTGCAAATGTGCTGCCCTAGGTCTGGGCCTCATGGGCCTAGGCAGAAACACGCTCCTACTGATGTCAGTTTTAAGTACAGTACAGACAGCACACAATTTCCAACAGAGTTCAGCTATTGGTAAGCACTTGTCCGTAGCTGTGACTTCACATGCCCTCTTTTTGCTCATGCAATGTTTGTACACTAACTATGATTTAAGCTCAAAAAGGGTGATGGAAAGTGTCACAACCTACTATGATGATGGGATCAAGAGTATCCTAGTACTCTTATTACCAGTAGGTTTAGACCTAAGTTTGGTCTGACTCTAGACCTATGGACAGTCTTTGTCGGTACAAAGGCATAAGTCCCAGCTCATTGGTAGCGTGCCTGGGAAATCTGGAAGGGAGTCAGAACGATCTCCTCTTCCAGCATATGCCCCTGGGTCAATAATGCATCTGCACACAAAGTCTTGATGAAAATTATGACCCTTTTTATTTGGAAAACAACATCTTTTAAACATGCATACAACATTACCAGGAGGGGCTACCTTTAGTCAGCCCCTAACTGCCTCTGGCCAATCAGGCAGGGTCCCTACGTGGGAACCATGAGACTCCTCCCCAGGTCCACCCACTAGGTGGGGCTAACTAATTCATTTGGGCTCTGAATCTCCAGGGGAAAGCATACCTTGGCTCTCCTGTGCCCATGCTAGAAAGGCTGAGAAGCCTCAGGCCATCCCATTGTTTCAGGGTGCCTGCCTGTCTGCTCTCCAGCTGTGAGCTCCCCATTGTTAGTACTCTGCTGGACACTTAGCTAATGGGATTAACAGGCCTTTGGGAACAAAGGAGGTTTGGCTGTATTCAACGGACTTCCCCTCTACAATATAATAACATACTAATATAATAACATACATTCATATTTACAAATACAACACACAATGTTTCACACACATACAACCAACACATCCCACCAGCTCCCTCACATGACACCCATTACAATGAGCCTAAACATGGAAGGAATGGGAATATGCCAAGGGGCAAACCCACAATACTTTATCCCCTAGACCACAAAATAGCAATACAACCCTACAACAGTATAACAGGGGGTCTGCGAGCCCCAAACTCCACTAAGTACAGATGTAGGGATCCTGTACTCCAGTTGTCTTCTACATGGCCATGTGGAGAGTAGAGTCCGATCATAAAATGGTTCCTAGAGGTGACCACTGCCAGTCCCAATATGGCTGCCGCCTGAGCCATGAACTTTGTCCAAACACAATATGGCCACTGGGTGTGGCCTCTGCTGCCAGTCCCAATATGGCCACTGGCTGATTCATGACAGAAAGTCTCTGGATTTCCCTGTAATATACCTGTGTATCTATTTATTTTTATGTACTTTATTTTATTAAGACATGTTTAAAACCTCTGTTTTCAGTGCCTAAAAGTCAAGCAAATATTACCTGCGTGGGTCAGCCCTCTGCAGCTTATAAAAACAGATTTTGTAGTACTGACTCTGCAGTTTCTCATACTAACCAATCAGTGATCATCTCTCATCAACATTCTGCAACATGCTGCTGAGACATGGTCCCTGATTGAGTAGACACAAAGCTGCACATCCAGCCCTACAGAGTTAATGTCTGCATACGCTGCAGTGGGCAGACCAATACAGGGACTATTTGTTTGATTCTAGCCAGTAGAGCTTATACATTCCTCTTAATAAAATAAAGTATGTGAAAGTAAATATACACAGGTATATTTTTTATCTAGTAAATTCAAGAAATGTTCCATATTCCTTAATAAACTAAAAGTGTAGTTTAACCAACTCTGTATATAAAAGGAGTATTATTGATTTTAGTCATTACTATGAAATTCAGAACAGAACCAAGTTATTAAACTATTTATCTCTATAGTTTACTTTTTTTTCCTTATAATGGCGGATAAGACTTAATAGGCTTAACTATTCTGCGGAATTCTATTTACTAAAAAGCTTTTATTAATAAATCTTAAAGGCATGTTTGACTTCCTTCATTTAAAATACTATTGCAAAAACAAACATTGGTTGGAGTATTTAGATGAGCAGCATGGCTCAAGACAATGTCCTCTGCATATGATAACCAACAGACAGACATTGCTCTCTCTCGAGAGAGAGAGAGAGAGAGAGAGAGAGAGAGAGACAGACAGACATTGCTCGAGAGAGAGAGACATACATTGCTCGAAAGAGAGAGAGAGACAGACATTGTTCGAGAGAGAGAGAGAGACAGACATTGCTTGAGAGAGAGAGAGAGAGAGACAGACAGACATTGCTCGAGAGAGAGAGACATACATTGCTCGAAAGAGAGAGAGAGACAGACATTGTTCGAGAGAGAGAGAGAGACAGACATTGCTTGAGAGAGAGAGAGAGAGAGAGAGACAGACATTGCTCGAGAGAGAGAGAGACAGACATTGCTCGAGAGAGAGAGAGAGAGAGAGAGAGAGAGAGAGAGAGAGAGAGATGTAAAGATCCTGATAAAAGTCAGCAATAATAAAAAAACAGACACAAGAAAGTCAGGGAGGCACATATAATTAAACAGAGTCTGGTAAACAGAGATACAGGGTAACAGTGACTTATTTCACATGTAATAAGTAAGCACGGGAAAAAGAACAAATCAGATTATTTCAAAAATAGGCAAAATGCAACAAAGGTGCAGAAACAGGCAGGAGGTTGATTGGTTGTACTGGAAGAGCAATTAGCATTCAGTACTAATGCCATCTATGGATCCCTAGTCAGCCCTCACCTAGGTAATGTGTCCAGTTCCGGAGTATTTCCGAAAGGATATTAATAAATTAGAAACAAATCAAAAGAGAGAAACTAACATGGTGCATGTTTTAAAACATTGTAAGGAAAGACTTCATGACCTGAATATGTATAGCTTAGAGGAGAGCGAGATAGAAACCTTCAAATATATCAATGGATTAAATATACCGTATATACTCGAGTATAAGCTGACTTTTTCAGCACTTTTGTTTATGCTGAAAAAGCCCCCTTAGCTTATACTCGAGTGAAAAATAAATCCTCCTCCTCCCCCCCTTGTCATCCTCCTCCTCCCCCCTTATCATCCCCCGACTCCCCCTCTTATCATCCTCTCCCTCTTATCATCATCCTCCTCATTCTCCTCCCCCCCCCTCCTTATCATCATCTTCTTCTCACACATGCACGTCACGTCATTAGCATATGCCGGTACGGAAGACATGCCGGATAGGCATCAGCTCATCGGAGCATAGTAAGGAGAGAGGGGGATAGGGGTTGGAGAGGGTGCAGTAAGGAGGAGGTTATGGGGGAAAGAAGATGCTGATAAGGGGGGGGGATAATAAGGGGGGGAGGAGGATGATAAAGGGGGTTGGAGGAGGATGATAAGGGGGAAGGAGGAGGATGATGAAGGGGAAGGAGGAGGATGATGAAGGGGGGAAGGAGGAGGATGATAAGGGGGAAGGAGGATGATAATGGGGGGGAGGAGAAGGATGATCAGGGTGAAGAACCCTCTTTTGCACCCTCGGCCTATACTCGAGTGAATACGTTTTCACAGTTTTTTGTGGTAAAATTTGGTGCCTCTGCTTATACTCGGGTCGGCTTATACTCAAGTATATAAGGTAGTTCAGAAATGAAGTATATTCCAGAAAAATAGAAATGCAAGACCATTGGGTGATTTTATGTAGAAGGGTGGAAGATTTAGCAATGTAGTAAGTAATACTTTACAGAAAGGGTAGTTGTAAGTGGAAGGGATACTGACAAACACAAACTAAATGCATTCTAGCATGCCTGGGATAAGCATAAGGCCATCCAGAGGATTAAACCAGGTAGATAACATAGGCAATTTATATTAGCCTTCTATGAAGGGGGCCACACATGGTGTATGGTCTATAAAACAAAACTTTTAAGGGCATTAAATATTCTTAATATGCATAAATATGTAAAAACAGTGATTCCCAACCATTTCCTCAACAAACCCCCAGACAGGTCAATTTTTGGTTTTAACATTGTGTGAGTACATGGTGGGGCAATTAGTACTCAATGGGCCACAGAGCCTCTATTTGCCTCAACTATATGAATGCAAGGTTATGTCTAAATAATGGATCTAGACAATGAGGGTGTTTGGTATCAATGTCTTAGTCTAAGACAGGGAGAAAGGCTTCAAGTATACTCAATGATTTAATAAAGTTCAAAAACAAAATGGTTATGATGTACAAGTCATATGTGCAATTACTGCTTTATAAAGAGTATTTACACAACTGACTAAGTGGATGGTTCAAAAATAGTAAAGGAATTCAGGCATGCCTGGGATATATGTGCTAGACTATCATGAGCATTTATGAGGCTAAACTCTTTGGTAGATGGAAAGAGAAGACTAGTGGGATTCTATTAATTTGTATATAGTACCTCTATCCAAGGAGCTTTACATAGTAATAAAGCAGTACATCACAGTTTTGGATATAGAAGATTATATCTTGTTGAACAATATCATAGGCTGAGTTTATGGTGAGGTTTGGATTAGTTGCTAGTACAATGGGCCAGAGGCAAGAATGGAGTCATGGACAATAGATCAAGTCAAGAGACAGGGGGAAGTAGCGAGAAAGAATCTAAATTATATCAACTTAGTGGTTTTTAAATGGAGATACTAGTAGAATTTACTGAAATTCGAATATTCATATGAGCATAAGCATATATTCCTACTGGTGTGAAATTACAGCATTGCCATAATACACTTTAATAATCTAATTACCTTTTGTACTTAACTTCCACTTTCTGTAGGAATATTTACTTAGCAAAATAATTTTTCACTAGGCCATTTTTCACAGCGATAAAGTTTAGGATTTATTGTGGCTTTTTCTTAACAAGTCACTAAACAGAAACATTCAACAGCAGAATCAAGGTTAAAACCCTTAAGGAATAAACAGGTTTAGACATGAGAAAGAAAGTAGGGAGCAGAATGACTGTGAAAAGACTTATAAAGCAAAAAAACAAGAAACGAAAACAGAACATAAAAATGGAGTTTAGTAACAAGAAGTAGAGCAGGCAGATGATAAAATTAAATTAGACAGTACATATGCATAATAAAGAAACAGCAACATCTGAAGAATTAAAATACTGTAGATATAAATTAATTAGAGTCACAAGAGTACACTTGTGAAAGACGCTAACTCATATCTTTGTTGATAGCAAATCAGCAGAGACGTTAAAAGATATGATTGGGCTATTGTTCTAAATTCTAAACTGAAGATACAAAAGGAAAGAAGAAATATTTCTTTATTGAAAGAGAAAGTTTGATTTTTGCATGTAAATTACAATTTTAATATAATATAAAACACAGGCCAAAAATAAACATGATTAACAAGTCAGCAGTGTTGTTACTGACTATCAGCTTTTGCATCAACTTTATTAAAGGACTCTCAGCACCCCAAAAAAGTCACAATAGGCCCTATTCTGTTGCCCAAATCGTAAATTTATGCATGCTTAAAATCACATATTTTATTAGCTACTCGATTACGAGTAACCAACCCACAATCACTAGGAACCGACCGACTAAGCAAATTCCACCATAGAACTTTATTGGGTTTAGCACAGCTCTAGCTCGCAAATTAAGTGTGACCCGCAACTAAAAAAAGTATCAAGCTTCTGTCAAAAATATTACGAGTACAAAATAGGACAAGCAAGGGCTTTTTCAAACACTTATTAGAGCTGTAGCAGCAATGAAACACACTACATTGTACATTAAAGGCATGGGAAAGCATGTAAATACAGAACGGCTTTAAATTCACAAAAATGCAATTAAAAAATATTATTTTTAAATGTTATTTCTGTGTAATATAGATCCTGGTACTCAAGAGGTTAATACATATCATGAAACTCACATGGACTCGAACATATTCTAATGCATTTTATAGAATGCTATATTGCTTGGTTTGAGAGCCCTATCAGCAAATATTACTTGTTGGCTCTCATTAATTCTTAGCCTCTGATTGCAGATTACGTGTAACCAACATGTTTTACTGATGTCATGATGGCGGACTTGTTTACTATTGGCTGTGTCCTAGAAGTAAATTTAGTGATCTTAATATGTGGGTATTCAATTAATTTTTTTTACAAAATTCACTGTGGTCTTGATGAAATTGAGGTCAAGGTCCAAAGTGCATATTTATTTACACAATAGCGACTTGCCTGTCAAAAATTACGGGGCAATAAAATTAGAAGGTAGGGAATGCTATTTGGGCCAGACATTACTTTTTTTGGTGGTCCGAGATCCTTCGGCGCTCATTGAGAGGCTGTTGGTTGTTGTATTTTTTTTTCTGATAGGCGCTTTTGCTGTTATTGTTTTGTCGGCGGTGATCTGCTTTTTGCGCTTATTGCAAGGCTTTGTGTGCTATGAGCAGCGTTGGCGCTCGTTGTGTCGCGCAGTGTATGGGTTTTGTGTTTATTGTGAAAGTTTTTTGTTTGTGTATATTTGTTTTTGTTTGTCAAATGAAATAAATAATGAATTAAAAAATGAATATACTTTACCTATTTGGAAGTAATATATGCAGGAATTATTGTGCTGAAGAGCTGACAATCTGTTTTGATGTTCCTGCAGCATACAATGTAGGTTTGCACTGTTGTGGAGCTGAGGTGTAAGTGTCAGCAATGTGTGCAGTGTGTAGTGTAAATAGGCTGCATGCACGAGGGGAAGGTTTTAATGTAGCTGTGTAATTCTGCATTGTGTAAGTTAGTGTTGTAAATGGCGGCTAATGTGTATGTGGTACGCAGCTGTGGATGATGTTGCGTCCTTGGTAAGAGTGTATTTTGTACCTCGTACGGCTTTTTTGAAAAGCCGTATGTGTTTGGTGGTGTTTTGCGTGTTTAGGGTCCTGTAGCCTCGTTTTCTCGGAGGGCATTTTTTTATCTCTCTAGGGGAATTTTCGTGTGTCTAAACTCAGGAATTTGGACTTAAATTGAGATGTAACTTTACTTGCAGAGGTCCTGGGTGCCCCCCTTGCTGTGGGTAAGATTTTTATGTAATTTTGTGTGTATTTAAAATGGCGGGGAATGTGTATGTGGTATGCGGCTGTGGATGATGTTGCGTCGTTGGTAAGAGTGTATCTTGTACCTCGTACAGCTTTTTTGAAAAGCTGTATGTGTTTGGTGGTGTTTTGCATCTTTAGAGTCCTGAAGCCTCGTTTTAGTTTTTGTCGGCAGCCTTTTTTTCTCTTGCTTTGGGGATTTTTGTGTGTCTAAACTCGGGAATTTGGAGTTAAATTGAGGTGTAACTTCACTTTTAGAGGTCCTGGGTGCCCCCCTTGCTGTGGGTAAGCTTTTTAAGTATTTTTGGTGTGTATTTATTGTGTTTTTAATGTTTTTAGGTGCGCGCGGTTCGGCCGTTAAGATCGTATTTTTGCGAGGTCGTAATGTTTTTTTTCTAAGTCCCCCTTCTCGTATTTTCGTATTTTCCGTTCTAAGTCCCAGGGTTCGTATTTTTTGGTGTAAGTCTGTATATAGTGATTGTTAGATCTATTTTGGTAAAGTGCCGCTTGTGTGGGTGTTTGTAACCGCGTGAGAGGCGCCGTAGAGCCTCCACCTCTGCAAATGCGGTCCCTCGCTTCGCTCATTGCAGCCGACTTGGGAGCCTCCACCTCAGTTTGGTACAGAGTTTGGTCCACAAATGCAAGGCTCCAACGTCGGTCCGCAAATTCCGTAGGCTCATTACAGGCCACAAATGCGGACCCTCGCGAGGGTCCGCATTTGTGGCCTGCAATGAGCCTTCAGCCTTTGCGAACCGTCGTTGGCGCCTTGCATTTGTGGACCAAACTGCGTCCCTTGCTTCGCGAGGGACGCAGTTCTTGCAAGCTCGGAAAGCGTGACGACAATTGTATGTGATAGTAAGGGCAAAGTTGACATTGTGATGAGCCATAGAAGAAGAACTATGTCTAAATTGGTATCTTATTTAAGGATTTGAAAGATTAAACTCTGATATAAAATACGTTATATAACGTTAAGGAGGTTCGAAAGAAAATATCCCTGATGTACTGTATATTCATCTAATTCTGTCCTTCAGTAATGGACCAAACCCATTCTCTTCCAAAATGGCACTGACTGCCTATCAAACCCATCCCATCCATCTGGATGTCTTCCATTCATCTCTAGACTGAGCTCCCATTCATCACCACCCCCCCCCCCCATCCACCACCACCACCACCACCACCACCACCACACACACACACTTCTACTGAAGACAGACAACAGTAGTTGCAAAGTTTAACTACACATTTGCAGAGGCATCCTCCCTTCACAATCATATGTGCATTTGAAGTTGGTTAGGACTTACAGATTGCATTGGTGATCCCAAGAGGCAGACATTTGATACACATGCTTGTTTAATTTATTATTATTGGTTATTAATACTCTTATCAAAGCACCTTCTGTATAATTATATAGTGATAACAATGTATTATTATGTCTCTTTAAAAATGTGATATGATTGTAAGCTTCTTTATCAGTGCAGCATTGTCAGTGTCAAATAATCTACAGTATGGTGCCAGATAATTAAATTCTTGACATTTCTGAACATTTTAAATTTATATCAAACTTTAATACATTTAAGACTATGATACTTTCAACTTCCTGTGCTGTAAATGAAATGGCAAAAGTGGCAACATGACAACTTCTTATTTTGTTAAACATCCAGAACTTCAATATGCTCTAATGGGATCAAAAATTATATGTGTATGCTTGCATTTATTTGGGATCCCGCTGTTAAAAATTGGATGCTTCTGTATTGTTTATTGTTTGTGTATGTGAATGTTTACCTGTTGTGTTTGTGTATATTTGTCACATTTATGTATGATTATATATCTTTCTTCCGTATGTTATTATTATTACTCTTTACTCTTAACATCAGTGGTATAACTTTAAATGGCAGCCCACTCCCCTGAGACATATGATAAGGGACCACTACAAGCTTAAGATATTTGACATTTTTTAAATATTACAAATGTTACTACTATGGTTTCTGGTGGAAACCAGATATCATGTAGGTCTACATACACCCCCATCGCCTTCTCACCCAGTCACCTCCACCCTCTTTCTTTCCATACATAAAGCCAAACTCTTACACTCCATACACATTCACCGCTAATCAATTTTCCCATACTCACTTACCAAACCCATTTGTCTCTTTATACCAACTTACCCCTTTCTTTCTGCACTTCGCACCACCATTTCTCCCTCCATACACACTCACTTCCATCATTTTTCTCTCCATACATATTCACCTCCACTACTTCTCTCTCAATACACTCTCAACTCAAACAGTTCTCTCTTCATAACCACTCACCTCCTGAATGTCTCTTCATATCTACATGCCATTATCCTCCTCTCCATACACACTCACCAGGAGTGCTGTTTCTAAAACCCTGATGGCCACTCTCTCCAAATGTACCCACATACATTCTCACCATAACCTGTTTTCTCCACCCTTTCTCTCATCATACACACTCAAGTCCATGCTTTCTTTTCATACCTAAATACCATTACCCTCTTACAATAACCACTCACCACCACCTTCTCGCTCTCCATATGCACCCACAGTCACTCTGTCCTATCTCTCTCTACTTTCCCAGCTTTTAGAGTTGTATTTAGAAACTGCAAATATACACAAACACTTGTGATTTGGTTACATACGCATTAGATGCACACATTTGGTTCATCATTGGGGAAACACTGTTGGGTGGGCTCCGCACACTGCTGGAATTACAGGAGCCTTTATTTCCCATGTTATTCTTTTGTTCCATATATCAAGGGAAAAACTTAACAGTCAACCCACTGCACAAAATTAACAGATAGATATGATGGTTGTGCTTATGCTCAACAGAAGTAATTATCCTTCTTTTTCTGCTTCTAACAATATTAAACATAGATAAGTTCTCCATTCAGTTCTATATCTCCCCTACAATAGGTCATAATATTTGTCCCAGTAGAACATGCCTTCCTTTTTGGCTCTAGAACAAGCTAGCAAACCTAGATGGAACTACCTGTGGCACAAGCAGAAACTACTAAATGTAAGATGTTCTCTAAAATTATTTTATGCTTATTGCATCTAATCCTGTTAGGTATCATTGCTATCAGACACACTAAGACATTCACTAAGGGCCTCATTCAAATGTGATTTGGCCAATTGAAAAGGGCTCTATATAAGCACAGAGCATATTTTTTTACAGAATGTTTAGTTAGTGAAGACCTTGCTTTTGGATAGAAGTTCATTAACTAAAAACTTCTGTAAAAAAAAAATGCTATGTGCTTATATATAGGCCTATTCAATTGGCCAAATTGCATTTAAATGAGGCCCTAAGTTTTCTGAAGCCAGTTAGTGTTGTTATTACAAACAACTCCAATCACTAACCATCATTCAATTACACAGTGGGGATCCTCGATAACTGTTTGACTTTTTGTGCGCTTGCGGTCGTGTACACGTAAGCACTTACAAATATTATTCAGAGAGTCACAACAACAAAAAAACACATTAATCTCCCACAGCAACACAACACACAATAAGGAAATTAAGATAAAATTACAACATTGAACCAATAGTATAGGCAAGTGGTTCCAGCTGAAGTGTTGACTTTGTCGTGCTGTGCAAAAATAGGGCACTATGAGGGATGGAGGTCCTACAGTATTTCACAAAAGTGAGTACACCTCACATATTTGTACATATTTTATTATATCTTTTCATGTGACAACACTGAAGAAATGACACTCTGCTACAGAGATCAAGATAAACTTATTTGGTTCAGATGCTGTCAAGCGTGTGTGGAGGCAACCAGATGAGGAGTACAAAGACAAGTGTGTCTTGCCTACAGTCAAGCATGGTGGTGGGAGTGTCATGGTCTGGGCCTGCATGAGTGCTGCCAGCACTGGGGAGCTACAGTTCATTGAGGGAACCATGAATGCCAACATGTACTGTGACATACTGAAGCAGAGCGTGATCCCCTCTCTTCTGGGACTGGGCCACAGGGCAGTATTTCAACATGATAATGACCCCAAACATACCTCCAAGACGACCACTGCCCTGCTAAAGAAGCTGAAGGTAAAGGTGATGGACTGGCCAAGCATGTCTCCAGACCTAAACCCTATTGAGCATCTGTGGGGCATCCTCAAATGGAAGGTGGGGGAGTGCAAGGTCTCTAACATCCACCATGCTTTGGGTCCAGATTGGACATTTCAACTTAGGTGTGTACTCACTTTTGTTGCCAACGGTTTAGACATTAATGCCTGTGTGTTGAGTTATTTTGAGGGAACAGCAAATTTACACTGTTATACAGGCCGTACACTTACTACTTTACATTGTAGCAGGGTGTCATGTCTTCAGTGTTGTCACATGAAAAGGTATAATAAAATATGTACAGAAATGTGAGATACTGTATATATAGACTTTTGTGAGATACTGTACAGGGAGTGCAGAATTATTAGGCAAGTTGTATTTTTGAGGATTAATTTTATTATTGAACAACAACCATGTTCTCAATGAACCCAAAAAACTCATTAATATCAAAGCTGAATATTTTTGGAAGTAGTTTTTAGTTTGTTTTTAGTTTTAGCTATTTTAGGGGGATATCTGTGTGTGCAGGTGACTATTACTGTGCATAATTATTAGGCAACTTAACAAAAAACAAATATATACCCATTTCAATTATTTATTTTTACCAGTGAAACCAATATAATATCTCAACATTCACAAATATACATTTCTGACATTCAAAAACAAAACAAAAACAAATCAGTGACCAATATAGCCACCTTTCTTTGCAAGGACACTAAAAAGCCTACCATCCATGGATTCTGTCAGTGTTTTGATCTGTTCACCATCAACATTGCGTGCAGCAGCAACCACAGCCTCCCAGACACTGTTCAGAGAGGTGTACTGTTTTCCCTCCTTGTAAATCTCACATTTGATGATGGACCACAGGTTCTCAATGGGGTTCAGATCAGGTGAACAAGGAGGCCATGTCATTAGATTTTCTTCTTTTATACCCTTTCTTGCCAGCCACGCTGTGGAATACTTGGACGCGTGTGATGGAGCATTGTCCTGCATGAAAATCATGTTTTTCTTGAAGGATGCAGACTTCTTCCTGTACCACTGCTTGAAGAAGGTGTCTTCCAGGAACTGGCAGTAGGACTGGGAGTTGAGCTTGACTCCATCCTCAACCCGAAAAGGCCCCACAAGCTCATCTTTGATGATACCAGCCCAAACCAGTACTCCACCTTCACCTTGCTGGCGTCTGAGTCGGACTGGAGCTCTCTGCCCTTTACCAATCCAGCCACGGGCCCATCCATCTGGCCCATCAAGACTCACTCTCATTTCATCGGTCCATAAAACCTTAGAAAAATCAGTCTTGAGATATTTCTTGGCCCAGTCTTGACGTTTCAGCTTGTGTGTCTTGTTCAGTGGTGGTCGTCTTTCAGCCTTTCTTACCTTGGCCATGTCTTTGAGTATTGCACACCTTGTGCTTTTGGGCACTCCAGTGATGTTGCAGCTCTGAAATATGGCCAAACTGGTGGCAAGTGGCATCGTGGCAGCTGCACGCTTGACTTTTCTCAGTTCATGGGCAGTTATTTTGCGCCTTGGTTTTTCCACACGCTTCTTGCGACCCTGTTGACTATTTTGAATGAAACGCTTGATTGTTCGATGATCACGCTTCAGAAGCTTTGCAATTTTAAGAGTGCTGCATCCCTCTGCAAGATATCTCACTATTTTTGACTTTTCTGAGCCTGTCAAGTCCTTCTTTTGACTCATTTTGCCAAAGGAAAGGAAGTTGCCTAATAATTATGCACACCTGATATAGGGTGTTGATGTCATTAGACCACACCCCTTCTCATTACAGAGATGCACATCACCTAATATGCTTAATTGGTAGTAGGCTTTCGAGCCTATACAGCTTGGAGTAAGACAACATGCATAAAGTAAATGATGTGGTCAAAATACTCATTTGCCTAATAATTCTGCACTCCCTGTATATATAGACCATCTCACATACCCATCCCATCTACCACACACCCCCTACCCACCCTTTCTCTTTTAGTGAGTCTTGCTGTCGGGCTCGCTGAGTATTTCGGTGGATTTGAGTGATATGAATGATTACAGAGTTTTTGCACTTAGGCACACTCGCTAACGGCAATTGACGCTCAGTAAATCTTAGCGTCACATAACTGCTGATTCTACTAGTCAACTCAAAAAGCAATGGGGAGTATGAGTTTTTTTAGCACTTTAACAAGCACCATTTAATTGCACATAAGATTTAACACCCATTTGGATTGCTACCTGGTCATGATGAAGGGTTTGCATACCTCAATGAAGCTGTGAGTTGTACAATGTAGGGTCACCCAGGATGGGTAAGTCATAGCAGAGAGGTGAGACAAGCCGAGAAGGGACTGACAATCCATTCCAGAATCTTTGCCATGAAAACCTTATGGATTGGCACAACACATGATGTGCCTGGAGGGCTGTGGTCCATATGGTCATGGACAGTCCGACTCAACTGAACGACTAAACAAGAACCATTGACTGGCCAATCATTTTAACAAGCACCACATAGTTGCACATAACATTTAACAAGTATTGCTTGATAGACCTTTTTCATTACTCATGCAATACTGGCCTTACGATCAACAGTAGGCCAAACTCCCAACCAAGATATCTACAATCAATGGATATTTGAAGCCATTGTTCATACAGTTTGCACCAATACTTATAAGGAAAGCTGTTACAGTAATATCGCTTCAATTTCGTGTACATTCATTTTTTCTCCAATCTCCAGAATCAATTTATTATTGGAAATGAAAAATAGGTGTTGGCAACATTGTCTGATCTACGTCTCAAGGACAGAACACAATCTATGCTTTTAACTAATGTAGATATATATCTTTGTAAGGACATTGTGATAAGCAAAGTGCTACAAACCATGCCATAATTAATCACATTCTTTTCCATCTTTTTTAATGCTTATGATACTTCTTTTCACACAGAAAGTGCACACATTTCAGGAAAATCCCTTAAAGGAAGCCAATGATTAAATAGACTTGACAATAAATTATGTTTAAGATGGTTATACAACATGGTGATAAAACTATAATATTGAAAATATTTAAATAGAAAATGTTAAAGAGAGATTGGCTGGTGTTAACTCTTAGAAACCTAAAAATAACAAATAATAAAATACACAATAAATATTAAAAATACGTAGAAGCATTTCTGCAAAATATTATTTTTCAGTTTATTATATTGCGAAATTAAATATGTTTATTTTATAATTTAAGATTCTTTAGGATTTATATTATTATTGATGTTATTACTATATATTTTACTGTAATTTACTTTTTGTCTGATTTATTTTATTTATTTCCTCTATGTTTAGTATCACATATTTTTTGTGTAAATATAACATGCAATTTAATTTACTACCAGTTGCAAGTATATATTTAAAAATCATACATCAAAGGAAATGATACAGGGACATATAAATCTAATTTTATTTTTGTATACAATGTCATAAATTTCTGTGGCAAAAGTGCATAGGATTACATATGATAAGCCTGAAAAATCAGACATATTGTTAGAGATTAAAGGACCTCTGAAGTGCCAAATTTATAATATATTCTTACAAAATATTTGGCTTCATAAAATATTTTTTTTAAGCATTTAAAACAAATATATATATAACTTTTAGTTTGTTACTATTATTTTCGGCTTTGCTTGATTAGCAATATACATGTTGCCATTGTGACTAACAGGATTAGACAACTGAGAGAAATGGAAGGGAATTTAGATTCATATAACATCTCTGTTCAGTTCTATTTAAAGACTGCCATGTTGCACTAAAACTTGATACCAGGGGCGTAGGAATTGGGAGAGATGCAGGGGTGATGGGGGGGGAGCCTTCCCCCCACAGATTTTATGAACAGGGGACACAAACAATATGCATTACCAGATTTGGCCAGTAGAGGAGCACTATGGAGCAATATGTCTTTCCCATGAAAGCTTTGACCCATAGTCTATAATGAATTGGCATCTAGACATACCGTACATATTATATATGTTTTACATTATTATTATATACTAGCGACTTGCCTGTCAACAATGACGGGGCAAAAAAAATGGAAGGCAGGTAATGATGTTTGCCACAGACATTGATTTTTTTGGTGGTATGAGATCCTTTGGCGCTCATTGCGAGCCTCTAGGTTGTTGTATATTTTTGTATCAGAGGCGCTTTTGCTGTCATTGTAAGGTCGTCGCTGATCTGCTTTTTGCGCTTATTGCAAGGCTGTCCCCTGGTGTAGTTTGTGTGCTATGATCAGCGTTGGCGCTTATTGTGAGGCGCGCAGTGAATGGCTTTCGCGTTTATTACAAGAGTTTTTTTTGTGTATATGTATTTTTGTATGCTAATTAAATAAGTAATACATTAAAAAAATTATGTATTTTACCGATTTGTAAGTAATATATGCAGGAAGCATTGTGCTGAAGAGCTGACAATCTGTTTTGATGTTCCTGCAGCATACAATGTAGGTTTGCACTGTTGTGGAGCTGAGGTTTAAGTGTCAGCAATGTGTGCAGTGTGTAGTGTAAATTGGCTGCGTGCGTGAGGGGAAGCCGTTAGTGTAGCTGTATACTTCCGCATAGTGTAAGTTAGTGTTGTAAAATGGCGGCGATTGTGTATGTGGTACGAGGGTGTGGATGATTTAGCATCCCTGCTAAAAGTGTATCTTGTACCTCGTACGGCTTTTTGTAAAAGCCGTATGTGCTTGTTTGGTGTTTTGAGGCTTTAGGGTCGTGCAGCCTTGTTTTCGTTTTTTTTCTGCAGCCATTTTTTCTCTAGCTTAGGGGATTTTCCGGTATCTAAACTGGACTTAAATTGAGGTGTAACTTCACTTGCAGAGGTCCTGGGTGCCCAGCCCCCACCCCCTTGCTGTGGGTAAGTTTTTTTTTATATCATTTTTGTGGGTATTTATTGTTTTTTTTGTGTTTTCAGCTGTGCGCTGTTCGGCCGTTGAGGTTCCGCGGCTCGTATTTTTTTAGTGTAAGTCCTACACTGCAGGCCGCAAACGCGAGGGAGCGCATTTGCGGCCTGTAATGAGCTTCGGCTCAGTGCAGCCAACGTTGGAGCCTTCACCTTCCGCAAATGCACTGCCTGTGTGAAGCCTTACCCCTATGGCCAAGATGTTCTAAATTAAGAATCTTGGACAACATCTCTGGTTCCAATGTTACATTACAGGGCAGATTTACTAAGATGTTGCAATCTTAGTACATTTGCACTGCCTTTGGAAATGGAGCTAGGTGTTATTCTATTTTCACTTTACAAGCTTGTTTATCGTGGTATTATTACAAAAAAAATAAAGCTTACACAAATGATTGTGGGAAAAGTGGTCATCTGCCATTTCAGTGCAGCAAATCCAAGCTGCATAACAGATATAAAGCAACATTTGTATATTAGCCTGGTAGACAGTAGAAAATACAATAATATCGTGTCTATATGCCTTTATGTTTGTTAGCATCCAGCAAAGTGATTATTTTAATACTAAACAACAGCATAAACAAATTTTAATATGATATCATTTAGCACCTTATAATATCATACATAATTTTATATAAATTAAGACATTTTAGCACTGTAGGCTAATAATGACACAAGCAGATATTTAGCATGTTGGAATTTTGTAAACTGAAATGTTACAGGTAAAAACTTATATTTTCATGCAGAGTTGCTTATCTTGCTGTAAAGTACAGCATTCTCTAGTCTGTGAGCTTGCAAGAGCCTTTGTACTCTTACAGTAATTGCTGGGAGATCAAATCATCAATAATATATATATGCATTAAAGTATTTGTATATATTTCTTGTGATTGCACTTGTAACATATACCTATGTATCTATTTACCTTTATGTCCTTTATTTTATTAAGAAGCTTTTAAAAGCTCTGTTTGTTCTGCTTAAAATCATAGAATTCGTACTTGTTTGGGTCTGCCCTCTGTAGCTCATGAATACACAGACTATTAAGTGCAGTGTTTGAAATTAGCCTGTCAGAGGCCTCTCTCAAGCATCATGTTGAAGAATGTCGCCATTGATTAATTACTATGAGACAATGTAACCCTTGTACTTAGATGTACAGTGTCTTTATGAGCTGCAGAGGGAAGAACCAGTCAGGACATATTTGCAAGATTTTAGGCAGGAAAAAACAGTAAAAATTGCTTAATATAATAAAGTACACACAAGTAAAGAGATTCATAGGTATATTATATTCCTAGTGAAATCCAGAAACCTTCCATGTCCTTTTAGTGTTTGTTTCGAACGTATTATAACAAGCATAAATAGAACACTATTACAAAAAAAATAAGCATTTTAGTTAAAATTACGACATATAAAAAAAGTTAAATTCCTATGGTATCTCTTAGAAAAAAAAAATCCATGTGGATGTGTGGATTCTTCAGCATGTGGTAAGAAAACATTTTTCTACTGACATTGACACAGTGACGCGGCTGATTAGTGCCAACAGTCTTTACTTCCCAGCATTCTTAAAATATAATCTGGAAGCTTTCCCAGATATTACATCTTCAGAATATAAAAGGATGAGGCTGAACATAAGGGTGGAGATACAGAGGGATTTTCAGTCATTTTTCTACCTTAGTCTGCAACAACTGAAGCAAAGTCCTTAAGAAAGGAAGCAGCATTATGATATTTTACTATCACACAATGCATTACCAGATGTTAGCAATTAGGAATTTGCAGTGCCTTTCATCCTATTACAGAGTACTACAGATTTATAGTAGCCTGCGCTCTTGTGCTTTTGTGCAGAAAATAAAATATTATTTTGGAGTTACATAAGGCTGAAGCAAAATTCCATTTATTAGGTACTTAAAGTGACATAGTAGAAGTTCCAAATATGGTATGATTTAGAACTGCAGGTAATACAAGTACTTTATCCATAAACCGTCATAAACCAAGATTTAAATATTTTATTGAAGAGAGATCACTGGCATTACAGATAAGGTCCAGAGACATTGCGTCCTTTGTGTTCATTGAGAATGCTTAGGAATTGATCACATTTAATGACAATTTTTTTCTCAGAAGCAAAAGATTTCAATCTAGGCCAAACTGACCAACAGCTCAAAATGGCAATCGTTTTTAACTCATAAAGTCATTTTTATTATCTATTGATTGAAATTATATTTGGACCCTCCACTGTAGTCACTATAGTTCTCCTAAAATTCAGTTACAGTGGTACCTTGGTACTCAGCGTTAAATGGTTCCAGAAGTTACGATCAATGACGAAAACGACGAGTACCAAACAATAAGGAGTTACCCTAACGAGTAATTTAAATTGACTCATACACGTTGTAGGTTTTAAACATTTTAGAGTTCAGCACCATTCTGAACTCATTGGGGGTATCGTATGATGTCGGCAATCGTTGGAATATTATCAAGCGGGAACCATTTTTGGACCACAATAAGAGAGATATATTCTTGTAATTATAAATATCTTTATTTATTTTCATTAAATTGTGGTGGTACCTATTCATGCCTAAAGTTACTATGATAACTGCGAATATAGACCTATAGTGCCCTTGCAACAAAGCTAATCAACTGCTGAGAGTCCAGTTTGCAGAGATTTGTGTGGGATAAAAATAGAGCAAATTAACATCATCCAACAATCACAATCATCTCAAACCCAACTCCCTCCTGATCCACAGCAAGAAACAGCTGAGCTAAAGAACTGCATGAGAAAGTTACAGGAATGGTTTCTAAGACCTTCTGCTAACATTAAACTATGAGACCACTGTAATCCTGCAACCATGTTCCATCAGGCAAAACCACAATGCTCCGGCCCTAGGAAGAATAAAGTGGGATCCCTACACCTCTAAGACACAAGTGCTGCCAAAACCCAAACCGGACATGAGACCAATTCAGGATGCTAATGATTATATACCTCCTGTCTTCTACTATCCTCAATAGTACCTGAACTATGGGCCAAAAGGCCCAAAGTATGTCTCAAAGTATAAACTTAAGGCCCCTTGAACATCCTGAATGGGAGTAGGCAATAGACAGACATGGCTCCGCAGCAGAACCTTAGGCCTATATGTTGTGAATCACCACATTATTATTATATCAAATATTATAATTGTCTAACTGCGATTCGTCGTCACGCATCAGACGAATCGCAGTTAGACAATTATAAACTGCTGCGCATTGCACAGAGCGCGGCGCGAGCCGCGCATGCGCAGCGCGGCCCGAGAGCAGATGGAAGAGGGGGGGTAGAGGCACAGAGGTAGAGTGGGGAAGAGGGGAGGGAGAGTGAGGAAGAGGGGGGGGAGAGGCACAGAGGGAGAGTGGGGAAGAGGGAGAGTGGGGAAGAGGGGGGGAGAGGCACGGCACAGAGGGAGAGTGGGGAAGAGACACAGAGGGAGGGGGGAGAGACACAGAGGGATAGGTGGGAAAGAGACACAGGGGAGGTAGAGGAGGGGGAAAAGACACACGGGAGGGAGAACAGGGGGAAGATACACATGGGAGGGAAATGGGGGGGGGGGGGGAGAGGGGAACAGATACAGGGGGAAGGGGGAAAGAGACACAGGCCAGGGGGGAACAGGCACAGAGGGAGAGGGGGGAAGAGGCACAGAGGGAGAGGGGGGAAGAGACACAGGGGGGAGAGATACAGAGGGTGAGGGAGGAAGAGACACAGAGGGAAGGGGGGGGAAGAGGTACAGAGAGAGGGGGAAAGAGGCACAGAGGGGGGGGGCAGAGGAAGGGGTGAAGAGACACAGTGGCGAGACACACAGAGAGAGGCGGGGGAAGAGGCACAGAGGGAGAGGGTGGAAGACACAGAGTGGGGAGAGACACAGAGGGTGAGGGGGAAGAGACAGGGAGGAAGAGGCACAGAAAGAGGAGGGGGAAGAGACACAGGGGAGTGAGAGGAGGGGGAAGAGACACAGGGGAGAGAGTGCAGGGGGGGAAGATACACAAGGGAGGGAAATGGAGACACGAGGAAGGCCGTAACAGACACAGGGGGAGGGGGAAAGAGACACAGGCCAGGGGGGAACAGACACAGGGGAGGGTTGGGGGAGACACAGGGGGGGGGAGAGATGCATGGGAGGGAGAAGGGGGAAAGAGACACAGGGGAGGGGTTTAGAGACACGGGAGGGAGAGGGAGGTAAAAACACAGGGGGGCAGGAGATACAAAGGAGGTAGACGAGGTGGAAGGAGACACAAGGGAGGGAGAGGAGGGGGGAAATAAGACACGAGGGAGGAAGTAGACAGAGGGAGAGACTCGCAATGAGCTCCAAAGGGGCTCATTGCAAGGCCTGTGATGAGCGCCAAAGGCGCTCATCACAAGGCCAGTAAAGTAGAGGGGGAGAGGCTTACATTGTGTGGCAAACAGCATTGCCAGGCTTCAGTTTTTATTGCCGTCATTTTTGACGGGCAAGTCGCTAGTTTTTTATATATACATACTAAAGCTTCCACATCTTCAAAAATGTTTTTAGTTAAATGGTAACTTTCTTTTTGTGTAATTTCCTATGTAATCTTCCTCCCAGTGCTCTTATCACTGCCATTATGTTCACATATCTTGGATTTAGTAATCACAAATAATATTGATATGGTATCAAATGTTGAAATAGGGCAACCTATGGGAAACAGTGATCACAACACAGTCTCATTTGTGATTAAATTTTTAAAAAAAACTGTAAGGGGCCAACAAAAACTCTGAATTTTAAAAGGCGGGATTTTACCGACTGACTGCAGCAATACAAAGTATAGACTGGGACAGAGAACTGATAGGTAAAAACACTGAACATAAATGGGCAACATTTAAATCCTTACTAAATATACATACTTATCACCATATACCAAGTGGGAATAAAAGTAAAAGGAGTAAATTACATCCAACATGGCTTAACAATGATTTAAAGGTCAAGATATGGAGGGAAAAACAGGCATTTGAATTATACAAACAAGAGGGGACAGAGACTGCTTTATGGGAGTACAAGGAAATCAACAAGGCTTGCAAAAGGGCGATTAGACTGGCTAAAATAGAAAATGAAAAGTTAGTTGCAAAGGAGAGTAAGACTAACCCTAAAATATTTTTTAAGTATAATAATGGGAAGAAGGCGAGGAAGGAAGCTATAGGAACATTACAATGTGGCACAGGTCATCTGATAATTAGTGACCAGGAAAAGTCAGATGAGCTAAATAGGTTCTTTTCTTCGGTATACACAAGGGAGGTACCAGTGGTTGGGACACTGCAACATAATGAGGCTACACAACCTTCACCAAATATCTGGGTAAAGCAGGAAGAAATCCAAAAGAGGTTGGAAAAAATAAATGTTACTAAAGCCCCAGGTCCTAATGGAATATATCCACGGGTACTGAGATAACTGGGTTTTGTAATAGCCAAACCATTATATTTAATTTTTCAAGATTCACTCAACACAGGATCTCTATTAGATGACTGGAGAAAAGCAGAGGTGATACCTATATTTAAGAAGGGAGCAAGAGAAAATCAATGGAACTATAGACCTGTAAGCCATGGGAAAGCTTTTATAAGGATTAATAAGGAATAATATACAAGAATATGTAAAAAAAGGATTATAAGTAGGAGCCAACGTAGATTTATGAGAGATAGCTCATGTCAAACAAATCTAATTAGTTTCTATGAGAAGGTTAGTAGGAACCTGGATCAAGGCAACTCAGTGGATGTAGTCTTTTTAGATTTTGCAAAGGCGTTTGATACAGTGCCACATGGGAGACTATTGTGCAAACTAAGGGGAACAGGAATTGCAGTAAATGTATGCACATGGATTGAGAGCTGGCTAAAAGAAAGGAAGCAAACGGTTGTTGCAAAGGGAACATACTCAGATTGGACTAATGTGGTAAGTGGGGTTCCTCAGGGTTCAGTATTAGGTCCTCTTCTTTTTAACGACTTAGAACTAGGACTGGAAAATATTGTCTCCATTTTTGCTGATGACACAGAGTTGTGCAAGGTAATTCAATCAGAAAATGATGTACTTTCCCTCCAAAAGGATTTGCATAAATTAGAGAAATGGGCAATTAAATGGCAGGTGAGATTTAATACGAATAAATCTAAGGTTATGCATCTATATAAACTTAATGAAGCAAAACTAGGGGTATCAGATATTGAAAGGTATTTGGGAGTGCTTGTGGACAACCACCTAGGAAACAGTGTTCAATGCCAAGCAGTATCTGCAAAGGCAAATAACATATTAGCATGTATTAAAAAGGGTATAGAAGCCAGGGAAGCAAATATAATTCTGCCACTATACAAATCCCTAGTACGACCTCATTTGGAATATGGAGTACAATTTTGGGCAACACTTCAAAAAGGGCATTTTAGAGCAGGAAAAAGTACAGAAAAGGTAATCAAAAACGAATAAGGGGAATGAAGCGGCTAAGTTATGAAGAAAGACTAACCAAATTAAATGTATTTTCTCTAGAAAAAAGGTGTCAAGAGGGGATATGATTACCTTATATAAATACATCCATGGTCAGTATAAAGATTTGGCAAGGGAGCTTTTTGTGCCAAGAGGTTTTCAAGTGACAAGAGGATATCCTTTGAGGTTAGAAGTAAAAAGATTCCACCTTAAAGAAAGAAAAGGATTCTTCACAGTAAGGGTGGTTAATCTGTGGAATTCTCTACCAAAGGAGGTGATGACAGCGGATTTAAAAGATAAATTTAAAAAGGGCTTGGATATATTTTTAAATAAAAAGTGCATTCAGGGTTATCTTGGTTAAATAGAGAGGGAGTATTGATCCAGGGAAGAATCCGATCGCCCGTATCTGGAATCAGGAAGGAATTTTATATGTTTTTCCCTTTTAAGACAATTGGCAAAGTTTCACTTAGTTTTTTCTTTTTGCCTTCCTCTGGATCAATTAACAACTAATCCGCATATTACAGAGAAGAGATTACATCAGAAGAGATCTTAAAAGGTTGAACTTGATGGGCTAAAAGATTTTTTTTTTCAACCTCAATTACTATGTAACTATGCAAATATCTGTTTGTGTATACTTAAAACATTTTCCCCAAATACATCTGGACCCTACTGTTCAAGCTTGCAGGGTGTGGACCTACTTGTAACCCCTAGACTCCCTCTCTAGAGTCACACTTTTAGACCTTTATTTCTACCTGTATGTACAATGTATGCTGACTGCTTCACAATTTGGTCCATTCTCTTGAAAAAATAAACAGTACATAACATTTTAATATAGGGTTGAATGATACATATGTATATATCACATATATAGTTGTTAGCAATGCGGGTCGTTGCTATCGCTTGCGGGCTCGCATAGCGAGCCCACCACAACTGCGGCCCTCGCTGGTGGAGATGAGCTCCATAGGCTCTATGGCGCCTTACAACCCCTTACATACGACCACACAAGCCGGAGTTTAAAAACAAAAAATGAACACGCAATGACTAACTACGGACTTACAGAAAAAAATACAAACCGCCGTACTTCTAAAAAAAAAATTGTGGACTTACACAAAAACAATTACTTAGCGTGGGACTTAGAAAAAATCCATTACGGACTCGCAAAAATACGACCTTAACGGAGAACCTGCGCACAGCTGCAAACATTAAAAAACACAAAAATACACACAAAAATAAATTAAAAACCTTACCCACACCAAGTGGGGACACCCAGGACCTCTGCAACACTGCATAAACCTCGAATTTGGTCAAATTTACAATTTTTAGACACTTGAAAATCCAGCCTGAAAAAACAAAAACGAAGCTACATGACCCCTAAAGCCGCTAAACGCCACAAAGCAAATACGGCTTTTACAAAAACCTGTACAACCTACAACATACACCATTAGCAAGGACGCTACATCATACAAACCTGCCTACCACATACACATTCGCCCCATTTTACAACACTACCTTACAGAATGCGGAAGTACCCAGCTACACTAACGGCTTCCCCTCGCGCATGCAGCCTATTTACACTACACACTGCACACATTGCTGACACTTACACCTCAGCTCCACAACACTGCAATATATTACTTACAAATAGGTAAAGTATATAAATTTATTACTTATTTAATTAGCATAAAAAAATACATATACACAAAAAAAAAAAAACACTATCGCAATAAACGCAAAAAACATTCACTGCGGGGGGCGTGGCCAGCAAGCTAACGGAGCGGTCGTGCTGCATCAGAGCTCCTGCTCATAGACTGTATAATCCACTATTTGTGGGTTTAATTCCCACCCAAAAGCTCCACAATTACTATATCTATCCCCAGCTACCCTCAGGGATCAAGGGGATACATTTCTTTGGTGGCACAAACAACTTTCCGGCGCCACGCAAAAACGGGCCCTGCAAGTGCAGGAAGCAGACCGAGGGACTCCCTTCCTCCCCCGGCTGGGAGAAACTTATAAGGCGACCCTACCACCGCAAATAACGCACCTGCACAGCAGCACACTCAGCTGAGGACACGAGCGCTGGTTCGGGAGACTGCGGAGGTCCCACATCGGGAAGTAGTGGCCGCAGTGAGTACACCCCAAACCCGGGACAACACCTACCCACCAGACGCCGACTCCCACAGCCCCTTAAGACCGCACAGCGGTCGCAACAACACCGGCGGTAGAGGGCCGGACCATTGAGCCTCCCGCCACGCCGAAGCTGGTAGCCTGGAGTGAGAGAAGACGGCAACAGGGTAAGAGCTTCACCCGGCACACAGCCCAAATTCCCTCTCCCCCTCACACTCCATATACACCACGGACCCAAGGCATCATTGTGAGGCCGACACATAGGCCCAGGGTGAGGGCACACGACGCAACTGAATAACACTGCAACCAGCAGCAGCCAAACAGTTGCCAGTGACACCACTACTGAAGGCACTAGCCAGACCCTCATCAAGAGGCACAAGGGGACCTACAAAAACGGCCCCACTCAGCCCCAGGGGTGCATGGTAACCTCGTGGAACCCAACACTGGCGTCCATTTTGGCTCATCCCTAACAACAGAGCGTGAGACTCTTCCCGCCAAAACGGCGGCGGCCATTTTAATGAGCCCAACTTACATTCCCTGACTCTAAGCCCAGTGGGTGCATACTTCCCCTCCTTTCCAGCAGTGTCATCTAAACGCTAAGAGGCCAGTGGAGTCCCACTTCAAAAGTATACAATCATAATAAAGTTGACACCATACAATCACCTCCACAAGCAAAAAAAATCCGGGGCCTAACAAAGGAGAGAGTCACTGAAGTACAAATTGACAGACAACTGCGCACTCTAGTGGCCGCTGCACATAGTGCATAAGAGTGAAACTTACTATCAATCTAATAGACTGGCAGCTTATCATTCAGATGGAAAGCACACCCCCCTAAAGATGTAAACCACTATCAATGCCCACACAAAGGGGAAGCTTACATCAGACAAAAGTGAAGAGTGACTTATAAAGTATTATGGCTGGAGTGGCTACGAGGAAAAGCAACAAAAACATTCAAGCCTACTATCCACCAAAGACAATAACGGCAACCCCTCAGACCCCCCAGTCAACAGCAAGCCCTACCGAAACAAGAGTAATGGAACAATCCACACCGAGCACCAAAGGTGACATACAAGACCTGAAGGACCTAATCCGAACGTTCAGAGAAGACATTAAAACGGAAATCTCAAAGGTATCTACAGAGCTGAAAGCCGAAATAAAAAAAATAGACTCCAAAACAAGTGTGCTTGAAGAGAAATGCAAAGAACTTCAACAATCCCATCAGCAGATGGAAATGGAAATATCGGCGCTAAAAGAAGAACAAGCTAACCACCTCTTGTTCCAAGAAGATCTGGAAAACAGATCTAGAAGGCAGAACGTGAGATTACGCAACGTCCCTGAATCGGTAACGGATCTTAAAGGATACTTGTACGAACTATGTGAATTCCTGTTACCAGATCTAAACTCGGAACAGTATAACATTGACCGCATACACAGAGCCTTGGGCGGACGCCCAAACATGAAGGAAAGACCGAGAGATATCATCGCAAGATTCCACTATTTCACCACAAAAGAGTTGTTCATGAAAGCATCCAGAGGAGGCATACCTGAAATTGAGGGGCACCAACCTCAAATCTTCTCCGACCTATCACAACTAACACTCTCCAAAAGGAGAAATATGAAACCCCTATTGGACTGCATCCTTGCCCAGGGCTGGAGATACTCCTGGGGCTTCCCATTCCGTCTGACCATATCGAGAGACAACAAGTTTTACTCCGTCAGATCTTTGGAAGAAGGAATCAATCTGCTGACATCTTGGGACATTCACCTACATGCGACCCCTGAACTTCTCATGGAAAGCAGACCACAAGGAGAGAGGAGAAGAGGTTCAACGCGACGAGACAGAGGGAGAAACATCTCACTCCCGGACTCGAGGAACTCTAGGAACCAAAATGTTACAATGTGATATATTATGCTGTCTTTTCTCTCTTACTCTCTTTTTCCAAGAAACCTATAATGCTGCCGATAAGTAATCTTTGTGCAGGGCAATGTGGGCCAAGGCGTTGTAGTGTTAGTTTTCACTGTACTCTTCCAAAATGCTGCCGATCCACAACCTACAGGGCCCTTACAGTAAATAACACCCGACCTCAGTAAAAGTAAACCTGCTAAACAGCAAATTACCCACGCCTATACTACGTACTAAACAGGTAGACCTTTAAAACATGCAGTAGACGTAGACAAACTAATTATCTCCTGCCCTATCTCTAAGGTGTACCTTATCTTGACTACTTGATAGACACCACTGGGTTTACAAGCAATCAGTTACTTAAAGCCCTTCAAATTTAACGTTCTTACAGATGTAACGGTCCAACGCCCTGCATTAGACTAATCTCAGAAACTCTTGGAACGGAGAATAGGTGAGACTTATATGGGTTCACTTTTTCACTTTAAAATTTATAGACCGCTCACAAAGTCCCCCGTGGGCAATTTAGTTAGTTCAGAAAACAGGCGAATCCTCACAGTGTCAACTAACGACACGAGTGGATTCACCACGAAAGTTAAGGAGGATAGCGAGTGCTATCCCTTCGATAGTTTTATTACTACTACACTCACAGCTAATCGAAGTAGCTGTAGTTTATTTTCTTGTTACAACAGTTCACATCCCAGTGAAAAACCCACGTTTTAGATAAAGACGACTCAAATTCCTTGTCAACACAGAGTAGTAGAGAACTCCTCTAGGGTTGCCTTTGTGTTGGTTTATCACTGTGTAAAACTTGTTATTTTTCCCCGTCTTCCCGTTTGCTCCACTAGCACAACCAGCCTCCGAGTGTAAGGACACAGTCCCAGCAGGGGGCCTATCGGACAATCTCGACAAGAACGACAAAAGAACACCCCGTCACGACCGGCTCCCCATAAGGAACATAGAGCAAAAAGGTAGGACACATCATGAACCTCAACATTATCTCACACAATGCTCAGGGCCTCAATGAACCCGTTAAAAGAGGGATAGCAATAAAAGAATATCACAAGCTAAGAGGGGATGTAGTAATGATCCAAGAAACACACTTTAAAAAATTAGCGATCCCCAAATACTGGGGGAGATCCTACATGCAGACATACCACTCTTCAGCTAAAGAGAAAACTAAAGGAGTGTCAATTTTGGTACACAATAGAATTAATTTTTGCCACTCCAAAACCCAGTCAGACCCAGAGGGCAGATATTTAGCAATTCATGGATCCATCCAAGAACAAAAGGTGATTTTCCTTAACCTTTACGCCCCGAATACCGAACAGGCACAATTCTTCGCTAAAATATCCCGTATTATGTTGGGATGGGAGCCATCTACCCTAGTAGTGGGAGGAGACATGAACACGGTGCTAGACCCAGACAAAGACCGATCTGCCAAATCTCCCACACACACTACGCCAACGGCCACCAAAGCGTTCAAACACATTCTCAGATCCTACGGTCTGATTGATACATGGAGAGTAATGCATCCCTCAGACAGGACATACACCTTCTTCTCCCCCAGACACCAGTCCCACTCAAGGATCGACCATGTGCTAATACAACAACGACTAACCCATAACTTAATGGGTGCAGACATACACCCCATTGCATGGTCGGACCATGACTTGGTTCTGATTTCCCTGAATGGCTTCATCCCATCAGGACGATCTCCTTCATGGACCTTAAACCCACACCTACTCAATGACGTCACCTCCAAGGACAAAATTATCAGAGCGATAGACGACTACTTCGCACTCAATGCTGAGAGCGAGGTGGGGAAGGGGGGAGTGTGGGCAGCCCATAAAGCAGTCATTAGAGGGGTCTGTATCCAAATAGGCGCAACAACAAAAAAATTGGAACAGGCACAATTGCACACTATCAAGAGTAAAATTTCAGATTTACAAACGCAATTCACTAGGAAACACGACCCGAAGATTTACAATGAACTCCTGGTTCAAAAGCAATTATTAAATGCTATTCTTCGGAAAAAAATGATAACAATCCTCCAACGCACACAGGCCACAATGTTCAGGAGCGCCAACAAACCAGATACCATGTTAGCCAGAAAACTGAAAACACAGAGAGCTAATTCCTTTATCCCAAAAATAATTAACAAATTTAACAAGCTAGTCTTTAAGCCAAATGAGATAGCAGAAACATTTCGACACTTCTATGAAGAACTTTACTCAGCCCCCGCTCAATCAGGAACCAAAGCCCACAAATCCCAAATAGATTCTTTCTTAAACTCAACAGAGCTCCCACAAATTGAGAGAACCCGAGCTATAGAATTAGCAAAACCCATCACGATAGAAGAAATTAAAGAAGCAATTAAAACAACTAAATCACACGGGGCACCAGGCCCGGACGGGTTCACGAATTATTACTACAAGCAATGCTCACATCAATTACTCCCGCACCTCCACAAATTATTTAATGAACTATTAAAAGGTCCCCCCATAAAACAAGAATTCTTAGAAGCAAAAATTATTGTAATCCCTAAAATAGGTAAAGATCCGGCCCAATGCGGGAGCTACAGACCAATTTCGTTAATTAATAACGACATTAAAATATACTCAAAGATTCTGGCGAACAGACTGGCCCCATTGCTACCTAGTGTGGTCCACCCGGACCAAGTAGGCTTTATTGCCGGTAGAGAAGCCCCAGACAACACCAGGAGAGTGTTAAACCTAATAGAAATAGCCAAAAAAAAACAATATCCACTCAATGCTTCTATCACTAGACGCGGAAAAAGCATTCGACAGAATAGATTGGACATTCATATGGGAAGTGCTAATCAGGATGGGTCTGGGAGAGGGTTTTATAAGAGGGATACAGTCCTTATACACGAACCCCGAAGCCTCCATAGCATATCAGGGATTCCACTCTAAAAGACTTAAAATAGCCAGAGGGACCAGACAAGGTTGTCCACTCTCCCCTCTATTGTTTGCACTATGCCTAGAACCATTGGCGATTGCGATCAGGAACTGTCCAGACATCCAAGGTATAAAAGTTGGCCCCAAGGAATACAAACTCAATCTCTTCGCAGATGATATCCTGCTTTCACTGACAGAACCAACAACTAGCTTGCCCAATTTACTCCACCTTCTCACGAAATTCGGTACTATCTCAGGTTTTAAAATCAACACATCCAAAAGTCTGGCACTCAACATTACACTACCCAGGGAGATGAAAGAAAATTTGGACAACATTTTTTCCATTAAATGGGCTCAAAAATTCTTGACTTATCTAGGTATTAATATTCCAGGCTCCATAGACCAGGTATACGATGCGAACTTCCCCCAAATCATCAGTAGAATAAAACAGGACATAGAGAAATGGTCAGCCTACAATATATCCTGGCTTGGCAAAATAAACGCAATCAAAATGAATGTTATCCCAAAAATGTTATACTTATTTAGAGCGATCCCGACACCAATTAACTTGACAGCCATAAAAGCACTACAAAAAACCCTTTTCAAATTTACCTGGAACCAAAAAAAACCAAGAGTTAACAAAAATACGATGCACACACCCATACAAAAAGGAGGTTTAGCCTTCCCAAACCTGGTTAACTACTACAAGGCCACAAGATTGGCGCAATTGACTAACTGGTATAAGAAAGAAGCCATTCCAACATGGGTCGAGATAGAAAAACAAATCTTAGAGGAAAGCCACATAACCTTAGCGCATACACTATGGCTCAGCGCACACAAAGAACTGAAAACACAAACCCTTACAAGCTGCATTCGCAATTCGTTAGCAGTTTGGAAAGAAATTAATAAAAAATCCCCCCTGTTACATGTAGGTTCAGGTTTAACCCCCCTTTGGCAATCCCATAAGGAAGGCCACGCCACCAAAGCCTCCCAGATGAAATGGTGGATACAGAAAGATCTGACTATAGTCGCAGACACCTGGACTCTGACACAAGGGGGCACACTGAACCAAATACCTAACAATGAATGGCTTAATCTGATGATAATTAAACAAACGATATTTCAGAATGCAAAATCAAATAGTCAGAATAAAAAATCAGTATATGAGCAATGTTGCATTAACAATCCTGGAGGCAAAGGCAACATTTCGGTTATATACAAACACCTATCGGAGGGTTCTAACATAAAGAAACCACACTATCAGGAGAAGTGGGAAGCAGAATTACAGATCGCACTAGATGATAAACAATGGAGCCAAGTTATCAGGCAAGCTCACATTTCATCCTTAAATATCACCTTAAAAGAGAACGCTCTAAAAACGGTGATGAGGTGGTACCTCACACCAGCGAGACTTTACCACTCAAACAAATCGCTCTCTGACAAATGCTACAGAGGTTGTGGACATGTAGGTTCTCTAATTCACATGCTGTGGGACTGCCCCAAAATTAAACATATTTGGCAGGCAACATACAACACATTAGGTAAACTGTGGGGGAAAACATTAGAGCAAAAACCAGAGGAAGCACTATTGGGACTCCCAAACACAACACTAACAAAGAGTGAGCAATTCCTGACCAATCAGTTATACTTGGCATCTAGATGCATAATAGCCAAACATTGGAAACACACTGACCCCACATTCAAAGAAGTTCTACAGAAAATTGATCACATTCAAACCATGAGCCACTTCTCGGCGGAGTTCGATGCGAGATACAAACGATGGGCCTCCTGCTGGGACATCTGGAAAGTTAGAGGTCCGAGGGGAGGTGAGTCTGAGAATGACTAGACTAATTAGTGGGTTTTTCACGGTAAATTGATAAGAGCAAAGAAAGAAATGCAATTTATAAATTTAGACCCAGATACACCTTGCTTTTAAATGCTCTGGTAAATAACTTAGTCCTGCAAGGACTCACTCTGAGATTCTCATATAAAACTATTTGGAGGAAAAGGACAAGAAAATATTCTCATAAGATAGATATATTGACCCCAATGTCATCTGTAGAGCTTAAGATCTAGGAGAGCCACAAGTTATATCTCCATATCTACTAACAAACTTGTCCGAACTGTTTAGGATAAACCACAGATTTGTTCACTGTTTTATAGATACGTTTATAAATGCTATACTGTTGACTTTTTCTGTACATTTTGTTATATAATGTAAATCAAAAATAAAAAAAGAAGTTTAATAAAAAAAAAAAAAAAAGAAAAAGAAAAAAAAAAAAAAAAAAACATTCACTGCGAGCCTCACAACGAGCGCCAACGCTGCTCATAGCACACAAACTACACCAGGGGACAGCCTTGCAATAGGCGCAAAAAGCAGATCAGTGCCGACCTTACAATGACAGCAAAAGTGCCTTTGATAAAAAAAAATACAACAACCAAAAGGATCGCATGGAGCGCTGAAGGATCTCAGACCACCCAAAAATGTTATGTCTGTGGCAAACAGAATTACCTGCCTTACAATTTTATTGCCCCGTCATTTTTGATGGGCAAGTCGCTAGTATATATATATATATATATATATATATATATATATATATATACACGAGGAGGGTAAATAAAACCCTGTGTTACAATTGTAGTTTGCTATTCAATTGGCGTATTTTCGCTAACCGCAAACTATTTGCTTTTACGGCTGAAGATCCTTGCTATTGTTAAAATCGTAAGTCCGATCCAGCTAAGCTTTTGATCTTTCAAGCCCATAAATGTTACAGTCCTCAAGCCTGCAAATGTTCTCACACCCATAAATGGCAAATGTTGAAGAAAATCCTACGGGTACCAGATAGGACTTGCAAAGGGGGTTTAACACCTGATCGTAGCACAGTAAATGCAAATAAAAAATTAGTGCTGCACTTTAAACGATGAGGAAAGCGATGAAAGACATCATTTGCACAGCAAATCTGCAATAGAAAATGTTGGTGTTATATCAATCTCGGGAATCAATGAGTTAATACATATCAGGCCACCCACATGGACTAGAACAGTATCGCCATTCATTTTTATTATTTTGTACATTGCTGGATTGCGAGTCTGATCGCATAGCGGACTTCTAAACTCTAATTGATTGATGTTTAACCTCCATGTTTTATTGACGTCATGATCATGGTCCCATTTACTATTGGCTGTTTTTAAATTGGTAGTTACGGCCTTACTTAATTGATTATGTTCATGCCCTGAAATGCTACTTATGGGTGCGTGGTTTACGGTTTAGGCTTTCGCCCAGGTACCTGCAGGCTTGATCAATTGAATTGTGCTGTAACTGAAGCAAATTTCAATTTGCAATTGAATAAGGCCCTTTGAGTCTGACTAAGAGAATAATTAAACAGGAAAAAGTCAAGCTATGTAAAAAAAAAAAAAATCTGAAAAACGGTGCTTTCATCTGTTGATACAATTTACGGATTCTCATTTGGTTAGGGGCAAGCGGTATTATGCCATATTTAATAGTATCCAATTATCTAACACTGACTTGGTCTACTCCATCCACACCCCTCCCTCCCAAAAACAACATTCATGATTCAGCTCAGCTGAATTTGTTTTTATGATTTCTGATTTTTCCCCAAAAAATTATTTTCATGGCTTACACAGTTGCAATTGTTGTTAGTTTGGTACATACTTGACAAACAATTGCCTTTTTTTCTTGAACTCCAGTGACCATACACTGTTTTTATTAAGTACTAAATTATCTGCTCATGTAACTGCTTTTAAAATAGGCACAATCCTGTTATCTGAAGTAACCTTTACCCCCTCTCCATCACTATGACCTTAACTGCTGCCCTATCTCTGGCCGAACTGTCACTATTAGAATGAGCTTGACCTTGTCAGAACAACATAGCTTAAAATCTGCTCCAGCCTTGAAACAGTTCTATCTAGCAGCCTTCCTGTGAAAGTACCACACAACTTTATAATAAAGACTTCTCTTCAAATATTGTCTGACCTAAAAAACAACTTCATAACTCTTCAAATAATTTTGATTGAAGGTATTGAAAGTAACAACAGTTTTAGGTGTATATACATGGGCTTAGGAATCTAAAAATATCTGGGGGGTAGAGTTTTAAAAAGAAAATCAAATCATTGACCGAATGAACAAGAACAATATTACTACAAGGGGGGAGGGAGAGGGGGGAGAGACACAGGGGAGGGAGAGGGGGGTGAGATACATGGGAGGGAGAGAGGGGGGAGAGACACAGGGGAGGTAGATGGTGGGGAGAAGACACAGTGGAGGGAGGGGGGAAGAGACATATGTAATATTGTATATTTATGTATATAAATATATATATATATATATATATATATAGATACAGTATATATATATATATATATATATATATATATATATATATATATTATCCTTGTTGTGGCGAAGGGGCTTGTGTACCTCAATGAAGCTGTGAGCTATATCATGGGGGTCTCCTAAAATGGACCAGTCATAGCAGAGAGGTCAAAGAAATCACAATCAACTGGAGAAAAAAATGACAACCCACTCCAGTATCTTTGCCAAGAAAACCTTATGGATGGGCACGACCAGAGACAAGATGTGTCTGGCATGCTGGGGTCCATAGGGTCACAGAGAGTCTCCTTTTTTTTGTCACTGATGCTTAAAGTGCTAAGCTGATTGTCAAACTGCAACTGAATTGTAAGATGTGACAGTAACATAGGCAATTCATAGCAGAAAAAAAATGTTAGTTTATAAATTATGGTTAAATTTAGTAATAATGGAGTAAAACTAATTCTATAAATATTAACTGCGGCTAGAACTGTTATATCGGCTCACTGGCTGCGAAAGCAACACCAAACATTACCCCAATGGAAAAAAATTCTTTGGTAAATATTCTGAATGGTGAAAATTATTTTTGTTCTTAATTTTTATTCTTAATTTTTATTTGAATTGCGCCAACATATTCCGTAGCGCTGTACATTGGATAAGAAAAACGGAAATACAATATTAACAAGTTCAGACATTTGATTCTTATGCTATTTTGTAGCAGGAAGGCCAATTTCACAGTATCTGGAAATCATGGGCACAATATAATAGTTTAGATTTAACCACATTTTGGTAATAATCTTCCCCTTTTGGATAAAATTAAAAATAAGATCTAGAGATTGAGGAGTGACTTTATAAATATCACATGGTAATGAGACAAGGCTGAGGTATACCAAATTAATTGTTAAGAGGACATTGAAGTCACAAAGCTGCCATCATGCATTGTAATGTATGTACATGCTGCTTTTACAACAATGTCAGGCTGTGCCTTATGAAAACTAATTTCTCTGTAGATCTTCAAAACTCATCTAGCGCAAAACCCTGGCATACCCAAAATAGAGATAGTTAGATGGTGATCCGGACTTTGTTGCAAAGCTGCATTTCCATAGTAATAAGTAATAAGTTATGTTTTTACACCATTAGAGTCCCTATTTTTTAATGCCAAAAAAATACAAACTTTTTAATGATTAAAACCTGCTCTATTTTATAAATCTGTGTCGTAATTACAAGAAAAAGCTGAAATCCATATGATCAATCAACAAAAGCATCATATACAGCATTTTTTCAGCATAACTAGAGCACAGTTTAATTCTATACTAATAATAGTTATACCAAGTAATAGATTCAAATATAAAGGGGTGTGTTTCTTCCTAGGCCCACGAGGAACAGGCCTAGTGCCGCACAGTTAAATGGGGAAGCTGGCTACCTGAAGATGCAATGCACTACATTGAAATGGGTTTGTATATGCAAAGAAGTATCTATATGCAGAGATATTTTTGTATGTAAGTGTACTGGACAATTTGTGACTGGCGATGTTCAATAAATAAATATATAAATATATATATATATATATATATTGTAATGAAGTGCCACCAGAGGTCAGAAGAGAGCACTTCATGATTTCTCCCCAGGAGTGTAACGGTTAACACGCAGCTTAAAAGGCATGGGTGGGGCTGCAATAGAGGGCTTCATGCAGGGAGAGATTTGTTTGGACGTTTGGAGCCTGAGCTCAGCCTGGGCTTGGATGGAGATCCTGAGACAGCTCCATCTGTGGACACAGAGAGAGGCAGGCAGTAAGCGAGACTGCCTGGAGCATACAGCGACATTGTGAGACACTTAGAAGAGTGTTCAGTGTGACCAAATAGTCAAGAAAGACAGCACCTCTGCACCCTGAAGCAGGCCCACAGACTGTTGGAGCAGACAAGTATGCAGGCCTGTATTTTGGAGGACTTTATTTTGCATCAGTGTTGTTAGTGAGGAAACTGCAGCTACTGTTTAGTCAGCGCTTCAAGGAAGCTAGGCTTTTTGTTTTCTGTATTTATTTCGTTGTATGCTGAGAACTCTCCAGTAAAGATCCTTAAAAGCATTAACTGCCTCCTGAGTACTCCTTTATAGTGCTGGAAACTAAGGCACTGAGTCTACAACGTGACAGTGAATCTGTCACAATATATATATATATATATATATATATATATATATATTATATAATTGTCAAACTGGGATTCGTTGTTACGCTTGCAACGAATCGCAGTTTGACAATGATCAGATTGCAAAGGCAATCGGATTGCGCACATGAGCCTTGCGCAGTGCCAGCCGCACATGAGCAGAGCGTTCCTTGAGCTGCGCATGCGCAGAGTGCAGCGTGAGCCGAGCATTGCACATGAGCGGCGCATAAGGAGAGGGAAGAGACACAGAGGGAGAGGGGGGAGACACACAGGGAGAGGGGGGAAGAGACACAGAGGGAGGCGGGGAAGAGACACAGAGGGAGGGGGAAGAGACATAGAGGGAGGGGGAAGAGACACAGAGGGAGGGGGAAGAGACACAGAGGGAGAGGGGGGAAGGGACACAGAGGGAGAGGGGGGAGAGACACAGGGGGGGAAACACAGAGAGGGGGGAGAGACACAGAGGGAGAGGGGGAGAAAGAGACACGGGAGGGGGAAAGAGACGCTTGGGAGACGCAAGGTCCGTGATGAGTGCCACAGGCGCTCATCTAAAGCCAGTAAAGTAGAGGGGGAGAGGCTCCCATTGTGTGGCAAACAGGCTTCACTTTTTATTGCTGTCCTTTTTAACGGGCAAGTCGCTATATATATATATATTCACAGTAGACTATAGGTTATCCTGCACCCACAGGGATTGGTAGATGCCGGATAAATGTAGTTTCTGGTTGCATGAGAGTCCCTATTAATAGAAGCCTAGATTAGCTGCACTTAGGATGCTCTTCTAAGTATATATGTCAGTGAAGGCTGTTCTAGCAGCATCAGCTTTCACTCCTCACTTACACACAGATAGGATCAGCAGGAGGGTGTGGTGCTGAACCCGGGGGAATGTAACCCCAACACTGTCCTGTCTCAGTCACTCATGCCTGTCTGCTTCCAGGTAACATTGAATTGCAGAGACCGACGGTTGATGAAATCTAGGTGCCTGTAAGCATTTTGTGGCATGACAACCTGGCTCCTGGCATTTGTTGAGCCATGTAAAAAAAACTTTTTAACTGAGAGTCTGCTGTATATATATATATACAATATATATATATATATATATATATATATATATATATATATATATATATATATATATATATATATACAAACACACATTATGATTTGGGATAAAGGGAAAAGGAGGAGCTGCAAGTGGGAATACAAATCTGAATGGCCTGAAGTCTAAAATCTAAATAAGCCCACATAGGGATATAATAGTATTGGATAATTGTTGAGTGTTCATGGAAGGGGCCATGCTCTTCAACGTACCTTTTAGTATTTTCTAAAGAACCTAGTTTAACTTGGTAAAGCCTGGCTATTTAAAAGTCAACTTTACACTGGAAAAAAACTTAAAGGGGCAGCATAAGTGGTTAACCATGTTAAATCTGTTTTTAGTTCAAGATTAAAGTTCACTTCATTAATGATCGTTGCTGTACCCAACCCCATCTCTCTCATTATCCTGAGCACTAGTGAAAGAAAGTAAAAGATTTCAGTAGCAATAACATTATTCAAGCCTTACCATAATCAATGTAGTTTTAATTGAAATTGAAATCTAAAGATGTCAATGCTACTGTTTGTACATGTATTTTTAATATTAAATAATGGTGAACTAAAAAATAGGTTTAACATGAAATTTGCAAACATTGCCCCTTTGATATGCTTTTGAAGTTTGTAATAAATTAACAGCGTATATTGTCAACAACAGATATCTTTTTTATAAAAACATAAATTGTTTAGAAATGTTTAACATGAACCTATGAGGATATATGTCACATTTTTGCATGAGCAACATCAATCTACTTTCACGCACATTCAAAACAGAGATTTCACTGAGAAAAGTCAGAACAAAATGGAATGTCATGGAAAAGAGGTCAAGATAATCCATCAGCCCAAATCCTTGACACAGCTAAAATGTTTAATTAAATATGCTCATTGAAAGCTTACTTTAATTGAACCATAATGTATATTAAGAAAGTAAAGCTATTAGAACTCAACATTGTTGAACTGTAACTCATCATTTATTTAAATGGAATTTGGAAGATGACTATAATTTCCAGGTAAGTATTTCATTATTATCATTCAGTGATGTATTATATGGTTTTACAATATTTTTAGGCTAATGCTTTTATCTCCATTTTTCTATTAAATGGACACTGTAGTCCTAAAACAAGTCATGATCATGTTAAAAGTATAAGTTCCATTTAGCATAATGAGAGTCATATTAATCCAATTATATAAACGGATACATTATTTATATTTTTTTAATTTGCTCTGCTTACTTATCGGAGACTGGCATGCGGGCCTCTGTACCCTCTCATATCCGTCAGAATGTGTTACTGGTAAACCTGTGAATCTCCATATCACATATTATAAAGCACACTGGATGTTTATTAGCTTTCTCTTTCACTATGTGGAGCTGCACCAAATAAAAAATAGGGCGCTGCTGGTCCTGTTGTGTTTGCATTAGGAGATGAAATATGGAGTTTCATAGCGTGTATTAAAGTTTTCCCACCTTACATAGTGACACACACTTAGGATGATAGGAGGGGTCAACAAGGTAGCATCCTAGAGGTGAACAGAGGGAAATTAAAAAATAGTAATAATGAATAATTTTATATACTTTAGATTTAATTATGTGAGACACTAATTACCCTTAAAAGTGCCAGGACCTGTTCCACAACTACACTTTAAAGAACCACTCCTAGTGCCCTAACATCATACGCTATATGTTTTAATTAGGCACTGATCATTAATAAAATTCAAATTCAATGAGCGAAAAAGTAAAATTCAGTATTACAGTTACTGTGAAACTTCAAACTCAGATCGTGCTGTTTTGTACCCAATATAAAATTGGTGGGTGGGCTTGTTCACCAGGTAGCTGTTCATTTTTCAGACACAATCAGTACCACTAACACAATGATATCTGTTGGCTGTAAACTTGTTGTGTGGGAAGTTTCCATTAGCTACATGCTTTTGCTGTTAAGCCTATCGATGATTGTTAATTCTCTCATCATATCTGATTGCTCTTAAAACCCTTTAGACCCATCTATCAGCCAAAAACCTCTTAAACACTCATGCCTGGGGGCTGATATTCTAAACTTTGAAAATGAATTTAATATTGAAGATTTTTATTATGAAACCTTAAATATGAATGATACCAAAGATCAAAGCATAATTAAAATATCCAGCGCTACTTGCTAGGACATTACAGTGATAAGTTAGACAAAAGAAACCACATTCTGCCTGTTCTATATTTCATTTGTAAAACATATTCATAAAAACAACTTGCTGGTTGGCTTAAGCGTTTAGCTGATTTCTCTTCTGCACAATGTTAAATGTCAATCAAAACCAATCCTCCATTGCTGTTGAATCCCATATAACTAGAATATACAGCTATGTACCAACTGGAGTTTGAGCCTACATTATATATTTTACACGAGGGAAAAGATATTTCCCTATTCAATGTTTTATCCTTAATTTCCCCAAATAATTATTAAACAAAGAGAGTATGTCTTACCATGTTTTGCCTTGCAGGATTTATTATCCGACTGCATTAAATATCCTTCTATGCAACTGCATGTATAGGATCCAGGTGAATTTGTACAGGTCTGACTGCAAGATCCATACACAGCACATTCATCGATATCTACAAGAAATTTAGGTATTAATTAATCACAATAAATACCAGTTGTAAAGGAAGTAAAATTAAGTTTCTTTTATATCATGTATAACTTATAAAGGACATTAATTTTCTATGTAAAGCTTAAGGGAATTGCCTACTTTGCCAGTTACTCCTACATATTTGTGCAGCGCGCAAGCTGCCATTGTACCATTGATTTTTGCCACTGACAATGAACTCTGTGAGCTGATTGGATCAAAAGTGCAAATGTCAATCAAACTGCAGACAAGTTCTATGCTGTGATGGTTACATTCATGTTCTGTGTTCCTTAGCAGCTCACATCATCTAACCTTCAGACGTCTTGTAGTTAGGTCAAGTGCTAAAACCTCTACACATTCATTTGAACTTATATAAGTAAACTCTTTCTTATCAATCAACTTGTGTATATCTCTGGTTCCAAATAAAAAGTCTGGTTGGCTTAATTGCCTACTTTGCCAGTTACTCCTCCATAGTTGTGTAGAGCGGAAGCTGCCATTGTAACATTGATTATTGGCACTGACAATGAACTCTGTGAGCTGATTGGATCAAAAGTGCAAATGTCAATCAAACTGCAGATAAGTTCTATGCCCTTATGGTTACATTCATGTTCCTTAGCATGTCAGATCATCTAACCTGTACGATGGCCACTGAAGGCTTGGAATTTAATAGGGCCCAATACCTGTACATAAGTTGCATCAAAACCTGACAAAGGGTGTGATGTCACTATTGGCATTGAAGCAATATAGTTCAGCCTAAGCTATGGAAACGTCAAATGTGCACAGTGAGAGGGACAATTGAATAAAAAACATGGCAGAACTTTTAATATAACTGCCTACACATTTCACATCATATCTGACATATATTGAGTATGATTAATCATGGGTATAGTGTCTCTTGGGGAAAAAAAAAATAGTAAAGGTTATAAAACGTGTTGGATTTAATACATTGTCCAAATTGTATTAACACACATCATATAATTATATTGTACTCTGTGAAAGTGAGAATCAAATAGCCTCTATCAGTAAAAAAAAAAAAGAATTATACTTAAATGTTACTATACAGGAGCTTTCAAATCTTAGGATATATGATGAAGTAATGCTATGAATGGGATCATTTGTTTTGTGTGCAGATTTCTCTGCCGGGTGCTATGTGCCAGTTATGCTGCAATTTATAAAAACTGTAAAATCAATGGAGGCATTTTTATAGGCACCAATGCATAGATGTTGGATCTCAGAATCAGACTGCAGTGTATTTTTCATTCGCGGAGAACTATTGCAGTTATCATAAATAGTCATGGCCATATCAGTGCTATGGAAATTATTGTGCTCAATTTTCCCTAAAATGTGCAGAGGTGATGTCAAGGTAATCTCAAGCTCTAGAGTTACAATTCCTGTGCAGTGCAATATAGTGCATCTAAATCACAAAAATAGCAAACTTTTAGCATATTCTTAAAGAGGAAGGTTATATATTTTGGTAGACTGCGGTAGGAATTTGACACTCACCCATGCAGCTTCTTCCATCAATTCCTATCTCAAAGCCATCGCTGCAGTAACAGTTTGTACCATTCCGTGTAATTCCACATTTATTTTGGCAGTTCCTATTTTGACATGATGTTAGCAATTCTGAAACAAAATTAGAGCAAAGTGTTAGTTAGTTCTCCCAAGTTATGCAATTCACATCAATTCTACGCACTATACTTATCCTAGTCATTATTTGTTTGTTTTTTTAGCTTTATTACTTACATTTAAGTAGAGCTCTAAATTAAAGATCTCTGCAAAAGCTAAAAAACAAATTATAATAATATAATAATAATTACATGTAGTCATAGTACAGGAGGGTTAAGGTAGGGAAACTAGAGCACATTTGAGTTAATGGACCACAGTATGTATAATGATCATGGGTGGGCAGTTTAACAGCAAGGTAGAGATAGTGGGGAATGGTGGAAAGTTAACCAGGATGGACATGATGGGTTGATTGGTGGCCATCTATAATTACGATTTATCAGCCTTATTAAATTGCGATTTGGCCAATTGAATAGGGCTCTATATAAGCACAGTGCATATTGTTTTTACAGAAGTTTCTAGTTAGTGAACTTCTATCCAAAAGCAAGGTCTTCACTAACTAAAAACTTCTGTAAAAAAAAATATGCTGTGTGCTTATATAGAGCCATATTCAATTGTCCGAATCACAATTTAATAAGGCTGTATGTTAGTAGGCGATTTTTGCTTATCAAGTGCAAGTGACTTGTATGGCTCAATAAAGACAGATAAATCAGGGGCAAGTGAAAAGTGCAGGGAGGGAAGAGATTGCACTTAGTTATCCATGTTTCCTAGCAATGAACAGGGCTTCTCCGATATGGGCATATATAGGTGTAGTCAATATCATTGTTATTGGATTATGATTTTTTGACTGTTATCTTGTCTCAAACAAGCTAAAGGTGAACAGTGTTTATCCATTACATAACCACATTTTTTTAAAATAAACATTTGACATAAATTAACAAATATATTTATAATATATTGGCATCATTCAGTTGAAAAAAATGCAAGGAGGAAGTTTGTAGCAAGACCGTATAATTTTGGAAACAGTAATTAAATGTAGTGATGAATGCTGGATAGGGGCTTTGTACCTATGAGGGTTAGGAGCCGTAAAATCCATTAATACTTTTGAAGCTTAAAATGGTTACATGACATACTGCCTTATTAAATTGCGATTCGGCCAATTGAATAGGGCTCTGTATAAGCACAGAGCATATTATTTTTTACAGACGTTTTTAGTTAGTGAAGACCTTGCTTTTGGATAGAAATTCACTAACTAAAATCTTCTGTAAAAAAATATGCTCTGTGCTTATATAGAGCCCTATTCAATTGACCGAATCGCAATTTAATAAGGCTGTTAATCAGCTTGGAAAGAACTGAATACCATTTAAAAAAGTTTGATTGTAATATGATTCAATAGAAGTCTATTCCATTGCATTGTACCAATGGACATTACCAATGGAAATAATGTTGATCTGCGACTTTTATTGTTAACAAAATATGTGCACTCATTTACATATGGTTTATTGACACTTCTAAATAAATGAACAATGTCATTGTGGTTGCTGTAAATTGATATTAGTGTTAATAGCAATTTCATCGGACTTCTTTCTGTGTCTTATTGCTTAGTGCAACACAGTCTCCCCTATATACACATATACTGTAGAACAGACATACTCCCCATAAAATGTCCATGTTTTTGCTGATTTGCTCAATAATTGGGACCTTGTTCTTTTTACAACTCAAAAATATAATTGTTTTGTACTCTTAAACCAGTGGTTGTAGTTCTATATAAAATGTTAGCTTTACTAAACTAAACCAACCCAAAGTGATTTCCATGGTAAAGTGTGAAATCATTTATTAACAACATTTTTATTTTTTAATTGTTTTATTAGGACAGCTAATTGGCAATCTGTGTGTTGGATTGAAATTGTTTTGCTTGTGCATGATTTTATTCTCTATTAATGGACTGCTATCATTTGAGACTATTCACAAATGGATAGAGGGGGATTTTGTATTTCAGTGAATGATTCAGATCAGCTTTTAGTATTTGACCCCTTTTTCCTCATTCACACTTTCTCAGAAACAGTCACACTACAAAACTGCAGTGTTCATGCCCCTCATGCATTAAAGATAAAAGATTCTTGCCATGGCAGCCTTGAGACACTAGTGTAATCAGCTAGACATGCTCCTACAGTGCTCCTTTAAAACATATATTCACTGTCTGGAGAAGGGGAAAGTAAGAGCAAAAATGTGATTTCAATACTAATAACAATGTATTTACTAATGGGAGCGACCCCTTTAAAGTTTTACAGTCTTTATTATTCCCAATAAGCCAATGATAGAGATTTTACAATGAGGAAATTGTTTAAATGAGATATTAAAGCAAAAAAAAGAAAGACAAAAAAGTTTGTCTGATGTATTAACTTTCCAAACTTGTTCCTCAAACCACTGTGGGATGTTTGAATTCCTAGCAATATAATCCTATTAAATTTTCATTACTGCCATTTCACATCTATGGTAAACATTAATGTGAATTGTAATAGTTGTGAATTAGATTCTGCCGGAATTTTGTTATGCCGTTTAGTACAAGTCTCTATCCAGTAATTCAAACATCCTAAGTGAATTGCTATTTATCACATTTATGGTATTTGTTCAAGGCAAAATTCTTGCATCAAACTTCCTTGAAATTAAATCACATTAGAAAACAAAAGGTCATATTAGAAAATTTGATCCATTGCTGTGGTATCAGTTAAATCAATTTCCGTGTCATTTCTAAAACATCTTTTGGATTAGAGAGAGATAAATATCTTTAATAAAAATCAATATAGATAAACACAGTTTTAATATTTAATCTCTGGAAAACATAATGATAAATACACATGAAGCATCATATTAACTGATATACCAGGGGCCTTTATAGGAAAAACAAGATAAGATGATAGATATGGATTTAATACCTACAGGCTAAATCTTTAAAAATGATACAGAACAAAACACCATCACTATAAAAATAATTATTTAGAAATAGATTTGAAATAAAAAATGCATGCAAGGTGTCTGCATTATTTGGAGATCCAACAAGGGGTTTTAATTCATTTTGACAGTTTGTTTCCCAGAGGAATCCTACAAATGAATTGGAAGATTGCAGCTTGTGTGAGTTCATCCTTTCACAATCTGTAGATATTTTCCGCAATTCAGACCTATCTGACAGTAGCAGGTGGGATGTAATATGAGAGAGTATAGATAGGAGGAAAAGAGAAATGTGCAATTTGCAGAGAAAGTTACAATAATTTATCATGTCCAGAAGGAGCAAATTAACTTGCCGTTTGATCTTTATTCTGTTAAAATCGGTAAGTAAAAATAAATTTGAGCTTTTATTAATAATAAAGTAAACAATGATAGATGTAAAATACTTAAGAATAAATACACTGTGAGTAAGAAAAATGTAATAATACTGAATTTTCCTACAGGTTAGAAATTATATCACCATAAAATAGCCTGCTTCTTATATTTCATATATATCTTTTCCTTAGGTTTATATCTTATTAAAAATCATACATACAAGAATATTGTATGTATGAAAAATACCAAGACCAAACCAAGAGCTCGATTACATGGCTATTTTAGTAATAAGGCTGACTTGTAGCTACAGAAGCTCTTACAAGAGAATTTTTGTAGCTATTACATGGCTCCCTTAGGCTATTTCTCATAAGACCCTACTGGTATACAGTCACGCAAGGGAAATAGCTTGGTCGTGTCTGCAGGGCTCCCTATTTGTTACATAAGGAGTTGCGAGTCAAAGTCATTCAACATAAGTGGCAACTCCAAAAGAACATAAGTAAAGATTGCAACATAGCTAAGTGTTTCCCACTTAAACATTTACTCAAAAGTGGTAGGAATGTAATAGCTACATGGCTCCCTACATGGAAAGTTCATTTGCATGATTTCTGACAGTAGTCATGTAATAAAGCCCTTAATGTTTTATTAAAAAATGGCAGAATATTGGCGAGTGGAGAGTGTAATGTATTGGCAAATTAAATAATGTTTCAATAAACCAATTCACTCAAACACAATTAGACATTCCACATATTTTTTGAAAGAAGGAATACTACAAATCTAATGTGCAATACAGAATATTATACTCCAAGGTTTATAAACAAGCAACTATGGCTGACCATAGAAATGTCCATAATATGTTATGCTATTCATTTCAGCCAAAAAAAGGATCTCATACTTAAAACACACCCTCAACTTCTGACTTAGGTACCATAATTGATAGAAGAATTGGTGGTTTCCAATGTTTTGTAATGTGAGCTAGTTCTGATCATAAAAATCTAGAGAACTATTAGAAAACATATACTGTTCAAGAAATACCATATTGTTATGAACAGAAGGGCCACTGGACAGTTTGGGGTTAATCAGTTATTATATGTGTGGTTAGAAGGTACTAACAACTTGCTTAACAGTCATATCTGGGATATTCAAAGGGTTAAATAATTCTAAAGAATTTATATGGCTTTGCGATCGGCCACGTGTGAAGGCTCTGGCTTTAGTCATGAAGGGGGAGCTAGTTTTATGGCTCTGTAAGAGGAGAAAAAAAATGTAATGAGAACAAGAAAGCCATGTGGGTGAGGGGTGTAGCAAGCTATTCACCTAGGAGGATGGGCTAGAATGGGAAGGAAGTCTTTGGTGTTTTGTGTCATCTTTCTGTTTTTTTTTTAAATATATCTCTGTAACAATAAAGAAGAAACCGATCTAAATTTTGGACACACTAAACAAAGGTGGTGTCGGAGTCTGCTTGTACTAATCAAAGGTACATGGTGTGTGATACTTAGATTCTAGATAGATCCTAAGAAAAGGGATCTGATGGTGCCTGTCTCTTCAGAAATGATGCTGTCATCTGAAGTGTCTGCTGGTGTCGAGATCTGAACAAAAAGTTGCGACCCATAAAGAGAGAAAGATTTGGGGTGAGTGTAGGCCCCCAAATTTGGCGGGTGTGACACATTGTCACCATTGCAGTGTCAGCTACCGGTATCATCAACGTTACCTGTTGGACAATGTGACAATAAAATTGTTTTAAATATATTTACTAATGGTGTAAGCATGTAATATTGGCAATGCCCAACAAAAATGATATAGACCTGAAAATCTATTGGGTCGTCATTATGAGATCATAAATATATCCTCTGGGATTTTGTATTTAACTCAATCTAAACTATTAGGAAACTGGTCCCCTTAGTGCTTAACAATGAAAATGATATCAATATGAATAAATGGGCAATTAAACTAATGTGTAAATTGTTATTGTAATGTAAGACAGCAAAAAGTTTAACTGCCCATTTTTTTTTGTAACATCTAAATCATTGTTTTTTTTTAATAATGGACCTGAACTAAATGATCTATTTTTTTCATGCTGCTTTGCTGTCATGATTATTTTGCAAAAAAACATAATGCTTTACATTAATTGTTCTCTTTGTCCCTCTATCTTTAATAACAATAATAATAATAGGTGCTTTACTGTACTACTGCATAGGTTGTGTTACCTAAAGCCTTGGGTAAACAGATAAGTCTTATGATTCTTTTTGAAAATGTTCAGTGATAGGTCATCTCGGACTGTTATGGGGAGAGAGTTTTACAGAACTGGAGTTGCATGACTACAATCTATAAATGGTATATTTGGCTTTGATGCTCTTGACGATCGGAGTGTGGAAATCAAGAGTTATTTGTAGTAGTTGGGGGCCTGATCATTTACAGTTTTGAACGTCAGCCAATCTTGAATTAAATTCTCCATCTAATAGGAAACAAGTCCAGAGAATGGGTGTTACGTGACAGGGTCTTCTTTGTCAGCAGAGACTGTAAGACCATTCTCTTCACCCAGGTCTTTTAATAAGTCACAACTCTCTCTTTTTTTTTTGTCTTTTCTCTCCTTCTAAGCATTTTGAGTTCCATGTGGGCGAAAAGTGCTATATAACGTATAATTATTCTTTTTATGAGATCCGCAATCGTTAAACAGTGTTTTGTTACCTTTGAATACATGTTTTGGATACCATTTTTAATTTGCTATATTATGTCCCCCTATTTATAATTATTCATATAAAATATGTTTTTCTGCTAAAGAATAATATTTAAAAGGTGATTCATAAATACTCAGAATGTTCTTTTCTAAGACTCTTGTGGGTACGTGGGTAGAGTTCAGTCATGATCATCACTCATACACCTCCCACACTTTGTATTCTTAATTTTCTTAATTTTCATACTCTCTCCCTGTGGTGTTTGTCTTTTTTTTATGTGTCACCTTCTTTTGCATATACCATGTTACAGTTGTCTTGGCTACTCTCGGCCATTGTTTATGGTACCTGATAACAGGAATCACGCTATCACCATGGGATGTCTTAAACGGGGCTCATCTGTGTTAGTTGGCCCAGATGGCACTTCCAGCTACAATGTTCTATATTAAATGACTTAATTAATTTTATTATTTTAACTTTCCGTTGGAGTTCCCAGATCTGTCCAGGCATATACCCTAGAGCTGAAACATACTGTTCTGATGTCATTTTTCAAGAGCATGCTGTGCAATTTAGTGCCTTTAAAACAGTTAGGAATTGCCTTTTTTCAAATATTAATACAAGATTCATAGTGAAATACAAATATGCTTATTTTACATTAAATATGCTGTGCGGCTTGCAACTTATTACTACAGTCACTCCATCTTTCATGGAAATAGAATTATTTTCTAAGACAGAATCTTTATTTGAGGATAGTGTGCATTCCATAGAAGGAATAATGAGAAACATTGATATTCAGGAAAGCATTACAGTCAAAGGATCCTTTGAAAACATAAACTACAAAAGAAAACTGCTACTGGTTTATACTATTGTAACAAATGTAACATCAGACTGCTTCTTTCAGTTCAATTCAATTATTGTTTCAAATAATAGATCATTTTTATTCACATGTAGATGAAGGTTTGTGCATTTACGACCCGTGCTATCAATAAATAACTGATTTATCATAAAATTTGTAAGCAACTTCAGACCCTTATTTCATTGGTATTAATAAAATATTTTATATTCAACTCTGCATGCATAAAATAGCAAAATTAGACATAATATGTTGGAATGTGACAGTTTTCCGTGTAGATTTTAAAATATGTAATTGCTTTGAATTGGCTCAAACCAAGGGCGTAGGAACCGAAAATAATCTGTGAGGGGTGAAGGGTAAAATGTAAAGTAGTAAGTGTACAGCCTGTATAACAGTGTACTTTTGCTGTCCCCTCAAAATAACTCAACAAACAGCCCTTAATGACTAAAACCACAAGGCGTTACAAAATATATGTCATTAAAGTCATACAGACACCATGATTTTATCAGGGTTTGGTTGGAGAAGTGTGTATTTAAAAAAATGTTGATTTTTACTTTTACTTATTTAATGTAGTACAAAAGTATAGACTGAGGTACAGAGCTTACAAAATCCCAAAAGTTTATCCAAGTATGAAGAATTGATACCTGTGAAAAAGTTGCATTATGGCAATAAATGGTATTAAGACTTCACAGTTGACCACCTATGGAGAGACTAGACCAAGATGATGCTTTCCTCTCTTGCACATGGTAGGGAGTTTATTTTTTCTTTGCATGGGATTTAACTCATGAGGTCAATAAATTAAGTGAAAAACTTTAACAAAGTTACTTAAAGGCAAAAACATATTTTAAAATACCCATAATGCCTTAACACCAGGGGCTATATGCATCAAACTTGTGTAAAAAGTGTGATTAATTGAGGGGTAACTGAGGTTAAATGGGTTAAACTGAGATATTATATGTTAAAATAACCATACCATCCTTATGTTTCTAGCCTATTGCAATATGTAATTCCATTTTTAACGCTCTGATAATTAGACGTCAAAGAAAACACAGAAGTGTGGGGAAGTTAACTCCCCTTTTTATTATTCCAATAATCTAACCCATATAATAAAGATAGATCAAACTCTTTTATATAGAAACTCCAGTACTGGATTAGGCAATAACATATACTATACTTTATAACTATAATAACGACTTGCCCGTCAAAAAAGAATTGTAAGGCAGGTAATGTTGTTTTGTACACAAAGTAAGTCTTTTGGTTGGTGTATTTTTGGTTATGAGAGCTCGTTAAGCGCTCATTGTAAGGTTTGCAGTGGTGGCCTTTTGGCTCGCATTGTGAGCCTCTCCCCCTGGTGTAGTTGTGCTCCTCTAAACACCCGTTGGCGCGCCTTGTGAAGCGCGCGCTAAGCGCCTTTAGCGTTTTTTTTTGTTTTTTTTCCGTCTATGTATTTTTTTATGTTAATTAATTAATTCTTAAAGTTATAAATGAATATACTTGACCTATTTGTAATTAATATATGCAGGAAGCATTGTGCTGAAGAGCAAACAATCTGTTTCTATGTTAATGCTGTTGTGGAGCTGAGGAGTAAGTGTCAGCAATGTCTGCATTGTGTAGTGTAAATAGGCGGCGTGAGTGAGGGGAAAACGTTTGTTTAGCTGTGTAGTTCCACATTTTGTAATGGTAATGTTATTAGTTTGCAGTTAGTGTTGTAAAATGGCTGCAATTATGTATGTGTTAGGCGGGTGTGGAGCATTTAGGGTGCTTCCTAATAGTGTATTTAGTAGTTTGTACGGGTCTGTGTAAAAGGCGTATGTGCTTGGCAGTGTTTTGCGTGCTTAGGGGTCGTGTAGCCTCGTTATCGTTTTTTTCCGTGGCCATTTTTTCTCTCGCTTAGGGGATCTTTGAGTGGCGAAAATCTTTAAATTGTATTTAAATTGGCATGTAACCTAATTCCCAGACATCCTGGCTGTCCCCCATTGCTGTGTGTGTATTTTTATTTTTATTTTTTATTTGGTGTGTTTTTCAGATTTTTGCTGTGCATGGTTCGTATTTTTTACGGCTCATATTTTTTTTTTTTATGGGGTGGTAGGGATGAGTGCATACGGCGCTCATCTCCACCAGTGCAAAGAGCGCCTTTGGCGCTCCTTGCCTGGCCGCTTTGCGAGGGCCGCAGTTGCAGCCGGCTCGCTTTGCAAGCCTGCAGTTTTAACGTTGCGTTACCATCGGATTTTGGCAAGGTTGCGCTGCTGAGAACTATATATGTGATATAATTTAATATGACTGTGTATGAAATGATGTATCAATTGTCAACAATAACTAGTAAAGGTCAATGAAGCATGACCTTAGGGATACAAATACTAGGGCATCAATAGAAATGCCAAAGGTCCATTTTTCATGCCAGTATATTTTTTTATTATTATGTTTATTATTATTATGTATGAAGACTGTTTTCTGTTGATCCTCACAAGTTAAGCATTTAAATAACAGTATTTTACATCTACTATTTCTCATCTAAATGTCAGCAGGAAATTAAAACGAGTGCCCACTTTCGTAACTGTGTTTCTCTTTCTACTTGAATTTCTTCCATTGCGTTAACTCCTCATTTCGACCTAGGAGTTGATAACGAGCTATTTTTTCCTCCACTTTTTAAATCACTGCATCTCAGTATCAAAGACGAGAAAAAGTAAATAATACACTTGTTGGCCTCGATAATTGTAAGTTTCATCCCAGCTTCATGTTATGTGCACAACAGGTTCTTATAAAAAAAAATCCTTTTTCATGAATACATTCTTTTTTTTCTGTTCAAACAGCTCATTTCTGATTTATTTTCACAAGAATATGAGGTACACTGAAGAGAATGAATATTGTTTCTCTGTATTTGTGCTAAACAAATCTGAATATCAATCGATCAGTCTCATGGAAAACATAGACCACATTACTTATTAAAGTGTGCATACAGTAAAAGCGCAAACACAGATTGTTTGAGATTTTGTTTGTAGATGGTAAAATGTTACCCTGGGGAAGCCTAGCTCCAGCTTCCACTGTGTTTCTAATAGATTTTCCATGTAGGTTTATGGCAAACACCTGAGTCACAGAGGCCTCGAGACAGATTATACTGACCCGCTGTGTACTATCCCTAACTACTAAAGAGAAGGCAATTACACACCGCCAGTTGGATTACGGCAGCTATAATTGCGGTATGTCTATGTGTGATTGTCTATATATATATGTGAATATATATATATATATATATATATATATTTATTTATGTATATATTTATCTCTCTCTATGTCTATCTATCTATCTGTCTATATATATATATATATATATATATATATATATATATATATATATAGTAAATAAATAGCACATTTGTGTTCACATTTGGACCTCTAAAATTAAGTTAAAGACATATTTCCTGCTCAGAATTCTGAGAAGCACAGGAATTACACGGCACTCTGGGAAACAGGGCAGGGACATGCAAATGAGTCCACAATGCATTTCCTTTAATCCAATACCACGTTATACATGTATCCTTTTAGAATATGTCTAATGTACATAGCTTTGAAACTGTTTTGATTTTAAATGGACCTCATCAGTGTGGGGCTAGTGCTTAACTTGTGCTGTAGATTTGTGAGAAAATGATTAACCACAACATCATTATTGGCTGTGTGTTGAGTTATTTTGAGGGGACAGCAAATTTCCACTGTTATACTGGCTGTACACTTACTACTTTACATTGTAGCAGAGTGTCATGTCTTCAGTGTTGTCACATGAAAAGATATAATAAAATATTGACAAAAATGTGAGGGGTGTACTCACTTTTGTGAGATACTGTATATATATATATATATATATATATATATATATATATCCCCTTCTGGATCGCTACCTTGTCATGATGAAGGGGCTTGTTTACCTCAATAAAACTGTTAGCTGTATCATGTAGGGTAAGCCAAGATGGGCATGTCATTGCTGAGAGGTCAGACAAATCACAGTCCATTTGAGTAGGAACTAACAACCCACTATCTTTGCCAAGAAAACCTTATGCATAAGCACAACCAGAACCAAAGATATGCCTGGCATGTCACAGAGAGGCAGACACGGCTGAACGACTGAACCACAACAATATGTATGTATGTGTATATATATACATATCTATATATATATATATATATATATATATATATATATATATATATCATGAGTCTTACCAAAGAGGGCTTGTGCTCCTTACTTGACAGTAGCTAAAAATTACTCTATCATTTTGCATGCACTTTTTAAATGCTCCCTTGGGAGCTGAGATGTGCATTTCAGCTTATTTTAAATGGATTTCTTTTTTTTTCACATAGGTATACAGAAAACACCTGATTTCTGGCAAACTTCAGACAAATTATACACACCAGCTGGGTAACCATCTCTGACTGCTAGAGGAAAGCAATTACAAGTGCCAATTGGATTCCAATGACTAGAAGTAATTACGTGAGCCTCACCATTGTGCCCTTGGTTATATACATATATTCTAGGCTGTGTTTTGATGGAGGGAGAAAAGTAGGATATTTAACCCATTTAATGCTGGAGTCATCTATTGCTAAAAAGGTAAGCGATTAAAACATACTTTGGAAAGACAACATAGCACTTTATTGTACATGAGACCTACTTGGAGATTGGAATTTCTTGCAGGGAATTACAAATGTGGTTTATAATGTTTTATTTTGTTAATTAGACAATGCAACATCTCCATTCCACTGAAATCAATGGGTTACCCAGTCATATTAAGATATGGTAGAGCAGAAAGATGTGAGAAGTAAACTGTAATAAACATATTTGATCTAAATTAAATAAGTGTGTAATTTATTTATTAATATATTCACTTATATTATTATTATTTTCATTAGCCAACAAACTTACTGTCAGTTTTTTTTGATCCGAGGACCAGCTAGTTACCTTCCAGTGCTCATGGGCACGGACTTTGAGATGCACAAGTTGTGAAGAGGGTGTTGCTGCATGTGACACTCTAAATAATTTAGTTTTGCATTAATTTGAGTACAGTATGGTGCTCAAACATTGTTTTAGAAATGTGAATTATGGCAGTGGTAGGATAAGTGTCAGACCCTTTTTGTTATTGAGGAATGCTCTAGGCTATTGGCGGATTCTGTAGAAAATGTTGATGCTTTATAATAAAGAGTAATAACAATAATAGTATTTGGTCCCAGTGCATTGGTTTAGGTATGGACATGCACCCTTACCTCTATGTAAAATATACATTTTATTTCATGACGCTAAAATCTTATTCAGATAGGTGTAACTCATAGTTAAATAGTTACAAAGGGCCTCATTCAATTGCGATTTGGCCAATTGAATAGGGCTCTAAATAAGCACATAGCATATTTTTTTACAGAGGTTTTTAGTTAGTGAAGACCTGGCTTTTGGATAGATGTTCACTAACTAAAAACTTCTTTAAAAAAATATGCTATGTGCTTATTTAGAGCCCTATTCAATTGGCCAAACTGCAATTGAATGAGGCCCACATTATTTAAGGTTGAAAAAAGACTTTTAGTCCATCAAGTTCAACCTTTTAAGATCTCCTCTGATCTGCAATATGCGGATTAACTGTTAATTAATTAGTTGTATAAAAAATAATAAAAAAAACAATTCCCTCCCGATCCCAGACACCAGCGCCCGGACTTCTCCCTGGATCAATACTGCCTCTCTAATTATCCATGATAACCCTGAATTCCCTTTTTAATTAGAAATAAATCCAGTCCCCTTTTAAAGATATCTATTGAATCCGCTGTCACCACCTCCTCTGGTAGAGAATTCCACAGATTAACCACCCTTACTGTGAAGAACCCTTTTCACCTGAACTAACAACTCCTTAATTCTCCATGCTACATCTACCCACCTATTTTCACATATCCATCAAACATATGTACAGACATTTATTAATCTCTGTATAGCTTTATAGCGGACACATTTGACTGCATATGCACATTGTATTTCCGGACCAACTAATAACAGTTTGTGGCAGACTGTTGCCCCTAGGTATTTGCTCTCCCTCTCCTACGCATGCAAAGTAATATACGACTGTGATAGAAAATGTGTGATTTTTTTTCAACATATTGATATTGTGTTCTCTTTGACCAGTTATTTCATATTTAAATAAAAGCAGCATTTGTGCCATGTTTTTCTGCATTCACATATTGCAAATTATAATTTACCACAATAATTTTGCAAGTCACACAGTAGCTTTTATGGTTCAATTCCTTGACAGCAAAGGGTAGCTTGATTGATAGAATTAAATTGCAAATCCACAATGGTACATCTGGTTTTCAGCCCACATTGGTTTCTTGGTTATTTTCCATTTTCAGAAACGAAATATGATTAACATGTAATAATCTTTAATCAGAAATTAGCTCAACCATTTGATAGAATACATAAACTATTTCCAAACAGGAATTGAAATGTATTTCAAATGAAATGCTAACCTTGAGCAAAAGTAGTTTTATGTTACAAGAATATTGTATATATTTACATGTAGTATTATACAGTATCGTATAATATATATAAATCAAAATTTTATGCATTATTTAGTTGAGTTTCTTAAAATAATATGAATAACTAGAATGATGTAATTTGTGTTTATATTATAATGATTTAATTGCAATGATAATTTAAGACAACTGGAGCATTCATTGTTGAGAGAGGATATAATTTAGTGCCATTAGAAAATGTCACACTTATCAACAATCATCTTCATCCATTCTATGTAAAATGACACTAGCAAAGACACCTTAAATCAAATTCTGCATCAGTCAAAGTGCTATATGGTGAGATGATCAACAGGCACACATAGGTTTGGATCTTAACCAATTTCTTCCTTACCATTGATATTTCAATGTATGCCCCTCTCCTGCATCTTCTATATCACATATAATAGTTATCAAACTGTGAGTTGTCGTCACACTTGCGAGCCTCGCTTTGAGACACGAGCTTGCAAAAAATACGACTTTAACTGCTGTACCACCGAACTGGAAAACACATAAATATGCCTCAAATTCACTTACACACTCACACACAGCACAGGGGGAGAACCAGGGACCAAGTGAGTGAGGTTTCACATTAATTTGAGGCATATTCTGTCTTTTTTAATGATCAAAAATCAGCAAAAAAGTGGGGAAAAAATGGCGGCTGAAAAAAAGTAAAAATTCTGAAACAAGATGAAAACGAGGCTCTGCCGGGCCAGGCACGCAGAACTTCGAAAATACACTACGCAAAAGACAGTAACACTTACACCAACAACACCAGGCACGCGGCACACAGACGAACAACACCAGGCACGCGGGAGGGACTTCGAATATACATGACGGCAGGCCATGCACGTGGCACACAGATGAAAAGCGCCAGGCACGCGAGACTTAGTGTTTATTTTCTAAGTTCCGCGTGCCTGGCGTGCCGTCATGTATTTTTACGTCCTGCGTGCCTGGCATTGTTGGTGTAAGTGTTAGTGTCTTTGCCGTTGTGTATTTTCTAACAATTACACCAACAATGCCAGGCATGTGGGACTTTGAAAATAAAACCAACGGCAGTGAGCGAGTGCAAGGCAAAGATTCAGCAGACACACAGAGGAGAAAGACACGGGGAAGGGACAGGGGGGAGATGGTGGAAAAAGACACATGGCATTCCCCGAGGCCGGTAATGAGCGGTGAAGTAGATGGGAGGAAAGGCTCGCAAAGAGCCAACGGCGCTCATTGCGAGCCATGAGATGAGCACCAAAAGCATTCAACACAGGGTTTGCGATGAGCGCCGAAGGTGCTTAGAGGGGCCATAGCATATTTTTTATTAGTTTGTGTCACATTTTCTAATATTTAGCACTGTTATGCCATTTAGATGATCTGGTATTCTAATGTATGGCTCTGTTATCCTAATGAGAGCTTCTGTTAAACTAATGGGAAGTTTTAATTTCCTAATTTTAATTGCTTGCTTATTTGTTTTTGTGGGTTTAAAAATGATTTATCTGCATTTTTATCCAGTCAGATATTTTATACCAGTGGATCTCAAAAGCCACTCATAAAACCAGTGCCAGACCCTGAGACCTTATCTGCTGGTCCTCAGGGATGAGGAGAGCCCAACAGATTATACAGACCATCACCATTGGACATAGGTACAAATAAGATATAGAGGAAATATATCTGCAGTTAAAATGTACTCTATTGAAGTCAGTGCCAGGCTGGATGAGAATGCAGTAAGCTCCATACAGTATCACCCTAATACTCAGCAGGTCCCATGAGTATTAGAGTGTAACTATCAGGCCCCCATGAGTATTACAGTGTAACCAGCAAGTCTCCATGGTTATGGAGCATATCCTAGTGATCCCCAAGAGAATGGGAAGATAATCAGCCAATCCCTGTAAGTAATGGAGGATAACCAGCCAGTTTCCATGAGCACTGGGGCATAACCAGCAGGTTCCCAGACCCAAAACTTGAGAACCACTGTTCTACACCAGTAAAGAGTACTAGTCCACAACTTATTAGAGAAGCAAATGAGCTTATTTACATAAATCACATAAATAAGTAAATCTCAATAAGAATTTATTATAAAGTAAAATAGGATGCATAGCAAGTATACTAAACTAGCTTATCTTGTATTTTGGGTGATAGGGTATATTTGCTGTTGCCTTCACTTTCACAAAGGTTTTGTCTGGCACGTGCCTGTACTTTAAAACGTTAGAATTTTGACTGATTGATACTTCAACTTTAGCATTATTGTAAATAGTTTAATGCGCACTGAAAAAGCCTTTTAGATGGTAAATGACATTGAAAAACCAACATTCCATTCTTTGCAGATATTACTAATATGATCATACAAATTCTTCTAATAATGGTTTTTATTTCCCTGCTGAATAATGAAAATTGTGAAGAATGAACAGAAATTTAGATCAGGAAGATTGGAGCATTCATGTCACTTTGTTATTGAGCTGAATGTTTCTGTCATACAATAACAAAGAAAAATAAACCTTCAGAATCAAAATGGAAAACATCTAAAGCATTATTATGAATGGGAACTAAAACCTCTTCAATATGAACAATCACAATTTTTTTCTTACCATTGACCAATATTGGAGAGAGAAATCTGTGATGACTAAACGCTTTGTTGAGCACCCAGCATGGAAGGTAAGAGACAATGTTAACATAGGTCAAATTTATCTGCAGTGTAACACGGACAAAAGGTTATAAAAATGTGTCTTCAATATCATAAAAAGGCTGATCGTAATGTCATTACAAGCAAAGCTAATAGTTTTGTTTGTTGAGCATAGACCTTCAAAAACAATATGCAGATTTAAAAAAAAAAAGAGAATATTTTTTTTTTCATTTTTCAAATTGTCAGTTTTCCCCTCAGGCAGAGCTGCTTGTCTCCAGCAACCTCTGCTGATTAGGGAGCATGGCCAGCTCTGATTGGGGCTTGGGCTATAAAAAAAATGTCTGAAAAGTTTTGACTGAGAATGCTCAGTAAAGGGAGTGGGCCATTTTTAACATGCTTAGTGATTGGACCCACCCACTTATGTCACTGTGAGCCAATGGGGAATCTGTAACAAAGGTTTACCTTTAATAACTCATTGGGCAGCAGGGTGGAGCTAATGACATCACTGAATGGGGCCAATTACATCATAGTCATGTCTGCTTTCAAGCGACATGATTGTCCAGCATCCAGGCAGAGTTGGCCACTCCCCTGATAAGGCACAGAGAGGTGGAGAAAAGCAGTTTGGTGACAATTTAAAAAGTAAGAAACAATAATAACTTGGATTTAATTTATACTAGTTATTGTTTTAATGGCCTTTGTTCAACACACAAACATATGAGTATTACTTTTTAATCCATTACAGTGGTCCTTTAAGAACATGACCATCAGTTAAGGGATTTTTCAGTCCTCTAAAGAATGTGTGCAATTAAACAGAGGAGTATATTCACTAAACTTCCTATAGGCTGAGATGACAACAATGTCCACAGAAAAATAGACACCAGAGACTTTATCGAAGCTTAGTTAATCTGGGGGAGAGTGTTTTGTAAACTGATAAAGAGCTTTATATAAATAAATAAAGTTATACAGTTGTTTAGATACCAGATGTTGTCCGCAAAATGCAGTCTACTTATGACACAAGGATATCCCACAAGCATTTTTTTTTCAATTTAAGTTCTCACAAAATATTGTTTTGTTACTAAATTGAAAAGTTGTGTATACTGTTATTTACTAAAATAATACTGGATCATTAAATTGGATGTTTAAGTTAAGCAGACAAGGAACCCAGAGATACTACTGGATTGTCCTTTTCAGATCAGTGGGTCTTTCAACCATAACAGTACTATTAAATAAATTGATATTTTTCTATATATATATATATATATATATATATATATATATATATTGTTATTTTGAGTAAAAAAAAAACTCCAGAGGTAATAAACAATGGTACAATTACACTTACACTGTCACTCTTCCTTGCTTTTTCTCATCTAGGCATGCTCTTCTACTTTATTACACCCCACTGATAATATTACTGAATTTCTGTTGATAAAGTCATTATCTCAGAGGGCAGAAATGTCAGTTAATTTATACATAACATCTATACCAATTTTAAGTCACGTTCACTACATTTTTAATTACAATAAATATAAATTATGTTTATTTTATGTATACCATTTCTTCGGGGATCTTACATTTCTTAAAGGATCTTCTGCTACTTTTATTACCACACCAAATGTACTTCTAGGTAGAGCAAGATCAGTGTGCATTTGTTCAGCTCCATAACCCATTTTAGACTGAATATGTTGTCTAATATTTGGTTATAAAATTACATGTTACTGCAAATTTCCTTTCCAAAACTTAATACAATACTTTGTTTCATTAATTAGTCACTTGAAACCTTTTAAGATGAATACAAACACATTGCAAACTTGCTTTTGGGGGCATTAGGGATTTCTTAATTGATTAATTTATTACTTTTTCATGTGTCTTTCTACATTTTCTAATTAGACATTTCATAGCTATGGGCTAAAAATAAGAAAAAGAAAGAAAATACATTACTTTGTGGTTTTAACACAGATTTATGAATAAGGTAACACAAGTCTTGATGATTTAAAAGTAATCATGTAAATCCTATAAATAACTATAAATTGCTTTAAGTCATCATGCACAAGAAATAATATCTTGTAGTGATGGGTTAATGGAGGTTAATCACCATTTATTGAACAGCGCATGGCCTATGGATATCTGTAATACACAACTAAATAATACAAGAGATCTAATGAAGCATTAGGGAATGAAATTATACATACACAACTCATACAGTATTTTCAGGTGACCTTTTTAGATAATGGCACTGCAGAATTTAATAGTCGTGCTACATAAACACTTGAAGTGCTATCACATATATATATACTTGTCGTAATTGCGAGTGTTGGTCACGCAATGTTAAAAATGACGGCCTTGCTCATTCATTTTTTATCATTTTTATGACTTGTTATGTTTTGTCTCAATTCTTTGAGAACCTTTTTGATTATATATATTTTTTGTGTTTTTTTTATTCTCAATTCCTCAAATAATATTTATCAAGTCAGAATTTTTAGAATGTATAGAATTTTTTGCTACGTTCTATCTCAATTTTTGATTTATTGCTATCCTGAAATAACAGTAATTAATTAATTCTATAAACACCCAAACCTCAAATTTAAGCTAACCAGTTATACTGAAGCTATTATTGATTACATACAAACTACTCTACAGTTTAGGTGCATTAACAAATACAAATAAAACCATACAACTAATTTGTATAGATGTATATTTATTTTTATCACTATACACTGTTATGCATTGCAGATTGATAGATGTACATTGACTATGAAATATTATAGCCAATGGCGGTCTAGTGATTTGAGGGTCCCTGTGCAAAACAATTGTGTCCCCACTGCAACATCTGTATACAAGGAAGGTTCCTGTAGGGGTCTATAAAAGGTAAAAAATATATGTAGGTGGTCAGATCATCCATAAGGTGATTTAATCACCTTTCTAGAAAGATAATTATCTGAGCCTCTCCCCTAATAAAATAAGAATTCCCTTTCACATAGTTTGGTTGTTGCTAGAACTTTTACATTCTGGCTCAAGTACTACAGTGCTTCGGAGGTCTATTAAATGGATTTATTCTCACTATGATTTTCAAGATATAAACTACCATGAAAGCTGAGTTCTCTGTTTCTCTTTCTCGGAGGACTCAGTGCTATGCACCTGTTGACGGGCCCAGTGCTTGGCACCTGCTGCACTGGCAGTAGCTTTGCCACTGAGTACAGTGATATCAGAATGATGGCGTCAATGTGTAAATTTGCATTACTACTGCTATATGTTACGGCATTTCCTCCTAAGCCATTTACATGTTAAAATAGCTATGGATTACTTCAGGTGATAACTACAAGAGAATACCATATGAAATACAATAGAATACTATTGATAATTATGTTTTAAAATGGAATTTGAAAACCTATTCCACTCCTTTAGATATCAGCATATATTTATAGTTATTTTGCATAAAGTAAAACAAATTTTACATTAACCTATGAAGATTTATTTTACCTACATTGGTCAAAATTGGTTATACATTATTAATATACCTGTAATGTTTGGTTTATTATCATTATCTCTTACTTATAATCCGCCAACATATTCCACAGCGCCATACATAGGACGAGAAGACGGTAAGAACAACTTCAACAGAAAATAAATGAATAGAGAGCCCTGTCTTTGGGCTTAGAATCTTGCATATATCTCAAACATTCTACATGATTAAAAACTTGCAAACTTACAATCTAAAGGATTTGGTTGTGAAACCGGAGGGTGATAAATACATTTGGCATATTAAGGATGAAGGTGATAAGCTTCATTAAATAGATGTGTAAAGAGTTCCAAAGAATAGGGGCTACATGACAAAAGTCCTGAAGCGGGAGTGAGAAGAGGTGATAAGAGAGGAGAAAAGAAGATCATTAACGGAGGAGGAGAGTGGGGGAGTATTTTGAGACCAGAGCAGAGATATAAGAGGGTGCCTTATTGTTAAGGGTCATCATTTTAAATTTTATTCTGGAGGTTATGGAAAGTCAGTGGAGTGACTGACATTAAGCGTTGAGTATGGTAGATGAGTCTAGTGGATGGGTTCATTATTGACTGGAGTGGTGACAAGAGGGTGATGGGGAGGCCAGCAATGATACATCCCTGATTGTAGTTTACCCTTGGGGACTTTATATTGGCTCCCTAATACTGCAGTCACTCTCAGCCTTATTAAATTGCAATTCAGCCAATTGAATAGGGCTCTATATTACCACAGAGTATATTTTTTTACAGAAGTTTTTAGCTAGTGAACTTCTATCCAAAAGCAAATACTTCACTAACTAAAACCTTCTGTAAAAAAATATGCTATGTGCTTATATACAGCCCAATTCCATTGGACAAATTGCAATTTGATAAAGCTGTCTGTTTTGACTTCTTTAGTTTGTACACTCTTGAACAGGCAATTATAGGCCCTTAGCAACATTTTATAAAGTACTTTGTCTAAAATGTAGTACCCTCAAGGGAAGGGCTCTTACCTCCTCCTGTATTTTCCTGTATTTGAATGTTTACATATATTTGGAATTAAAACCATGTATAAAAGCTCAATCAAACTATTAATGTTAAATGAAAATAACTGAGAAATATGTTTGTCTTTCATTACTTTTCACAGCTCAAATGAGACACCTTTTTGTTTTTTTAATTTTTTCATATTAAAAAGCCCTTTCCAGTCACTTCCCATAAGTTTTTTTGAAAACATGTTTCCAATGAATGATTAAACATAATATTCTAAGAACATTTTGTTAAATCACCAGGCTGTTAACACTGTAACATTTTCCCATCTTGGATTTTAGCCATCTCAGGTTCTGTGGCATCATTTCAGTCAGACATCCAAAACCCATTTAAATCTAACTTCAGACAACATATACAAGAACAAAAATAACACAACTTTAATTGGATAATTTTGCACTTTGGCTGTGTTTATCTTCAAAGCTGTTCATGATAAAAAATAAAGGTCTGTGATCTGGCAACACTAATTACAGAAATATAACTTGAACGTCTGCCCACATTACTTTCTAAACTATTTTACATCCAAGTACCTGTTTTTATAGTGCAACAACTTCAATTTATTTTAGATATGTCAAAAATTGATTATATGGTGCGATATCAAATAATATTTTTACATGATATAATACAACATGATGATAGATATAAACAATTCTGTTCATTACTGACTAATAGCTGGGCAATACTAAATTAGATTTTTATCCATCTCTATCTATCTATCCATCTATCCATCTATCCATCTATCTATCCATCTTCTCTATAGATATTTTTTGTTTTGTTTTGTCACCTTGCACCTTTTTGTCCATTTTTAAGAACTGCCCATACTTTTCATCTGCATCAGATTTATTTTTTTCCTTGAAAACCCTTGAACGTTATTTTTGGCTTTATTTTGTCCCTTAGTCTCCTATTCATTTGAATTGTGTCATTTTTAATATATGTAATAATAATTTGAATATATTACAAATGTTCCAGAAGGAATATATATTTATAAAATGGGGAAGAAAGAAATGTAATTAAATATCTTCAAAGAAAACATAGTAAGTGGTTTTATTTATAAATTTATTAAACCCACCTTAACCTAACTTAACTTTATTTATCTACAGTTTTTGCCAATCTGATAAATATAACACATTTTGTGTTGTGTTTCTCTCTCTCTCTCTAGCTATTCATAATTAAAGTTTTGTTATTATTTTACATGTTAAAGATATAACATTACATAGTTACATAGTAATTGAGGTTGAAAAAAATATGTTTAGTCCTTTTTAGTTAACCTCTGATCTTTGTAATATGCAGATTAATTGTTAATTGATAATTGATCCAGAGGAAGACAAACAGAAAAAAAAAAACATTGAAACATTGGCATTCGTCTCAAAAGGGGGAAAAGAAAACTTCCTTCCTGAACCCAGATACTGGCGATCAGATTCCTCTCTAATTAACCAGGGTAACCCTGAATGCCCTTTTTATTAAAAATATATATCTAATCACTTTTTAAAGTTATCTGTGAAATCCACTGTCAGCCCTTTGGTAGAGAATTCCACAGTTTAAACACTTTTACTGTGAAGAAACCTTTTCTTTCTTTACAGTGACTTTTTTTCTGGAGAAAATATGTTTAATTTGGTTAGTCTTTCTTCATAACTTTGCCCCTCCATTCCCCTTATTAGTTTTGTTGCCCTTCTCTGTACTTTTTCCAGCTCTAAAATGTCCTTTTTATGAAGTGGTGCTCAAAATAGTACTCCATATTCCAAATGAGGGCGTACTAGAGATTTGTATAGTGGCAGAATTATATTTGCTTCCCTTGCTTCTATACCCATCTTAATACATGCTAATATTTTATTTGCCTTTGCAGCTGCTGCTTGGCATTTAGCACTGCTACCTAGGTGGTTGTCCACAAGTACTCCCAAATCCCTTTCAATATCTGAAACCCCAATATTTGCTCCATTAAGATTATAAATTGCATGGCTATTTTTCTTTCCCAAATGCATAACTTTACATGTATTCATATTAATTCTCTTCCCTTTGGAGGGAAAGTGCATTCTATATACATGTGCAGAATTTCACTTCTTGATGATAAATGTCCATATAATAAACCATGATTTTGTGTGATTTATCTTATATGATATAAGTAAATAAATACAATGAATATAGCAATTGGATATTGTTAACCCCCCCCCAAAAAAGTCTACAAAATTCAGCACTATTTCCTAAAAAAATGATTTATCCATGTGGAAACAATGGAGAAGTATTTCATTCTAATAAACTTCTTTGTAATTCATAACCATTGAAGATCGCCTTAGGACTCAACAGCCTGGGTGGAAATGAACTCTTAAATGGAAAACATGCCGTTTGAGTAACATTAACAGGAAAACAGAGTCATTAATCTGAACTACTAACAAATGAGTATAAACATTTTCCTTAAAATTATTTATTTCTAGTTAAACTGAGAGATAATGGAGAACATTTATAAAGTGAAATAACACCAATTGAGACAGATTACTAACCTGCCAAGACTGGAGACCACTTGGAGAAGTTACATTTTATATAATCTGATGTGTAGGATAACATTTATGTAGAAGTCTCCAAAGATTGCAGAAGATCTTGTTATTTAGCAATTACAGTATATTTAGTTTTTCAGAAATGTTATAGTTAAAAAAACAAGTACATAAGAATAAAAATCTTGGTACTCTATATTTGACAGGTGTATCTATCTTTTTTTTATTTGTATTATCTTATTTGTTCTCTGCACCACCTGAATGAATCTCAGAGATGTCTTGGGTGCTATATGCCAACTATATGCCTAGATAACTAAAATGTGAGTTATATGCAAAGCAATGGCTACACGGATCATGAGCTTTACACCAACTAAGTTTTCCTCATTATAATAATGGCGCACAAGGATCTCACCAAAATCTTTTGTCTGCTTCCCACTGTACAATAAGAGCATAGTAATAGTGTATAGGAAAAAATCTGATATAAAATATTTTATACTGATACACCGGCAAGGATAATAATGTGCAAAGAAACATCTACTTAGCTATTAAATATAATAGAAAATGTGTATAGTTCTAAAGTTGTACACAATTTGTAATTTTATGACAATTATTCAGTTTTTTTTTATAGTGCCAAGCATATTCTGTAGCACTGACATTATAATAAACAATGCATAGACATTTACATACATTAGAAGGCAGATAAGACAAGACAGCACATCTGTACACACACAATGTTACACGATGAGAAGATGGCCATGCTCTTTTAAATGCTTACAGTCTAAGGCCTCCATGCTCATCCCCTCTATTACAATTACGAGTGCTGTAGAAGCACAGAAAATCCTGCTTAGCTATGCATATCACCCATCCCATAAAATTGCGACAGAACTCATTTACATTGATTTCTGGCTTGATAATAAATTACGAGTTACTCCGGAAGGCTTTGACAACAAAACCCTATGCTAATAAGACTTTATGGATCACTCACAAATAAGGGCAGTCTTTAAACTGCTAAAAGCTGAAGAAAATGTTGTGGGTACCAAAGACGACTTGCAAGTGGTTTTAAAAGGCTTGCTGAGTACTGCTGCAGTTAAAGTGACAGTATAGAACCAAAAAACACAACAAAATGATGACATTTCAACATCATTTGACACTTAACAGTCCAATATCAACATACATGTAATTAAAATATATGATATATTAATATTATGCCATTTTTTTAATACAACATCAAGGGTAACCCAGTATTCAAGGGGTTAATACACTTCAAAAAACCACATTGCCTATGAACAAATGTTCTTATGCATTGTCTATAAATATATCATATTTAAACACAAAATAAATGCATATTTATCTATTGAAGCTATAAATACAATTGTCACATATTTTAATATCAAAATATAAAAGGCACTTCCCACTCATAATCATAACCCCACTCCCACTATAATATGATTCATAATTTATGATGTTCTCATTTCCTATTGACTCCTAGAGCCCTGTCTCATCCATAAAGCTTGGCTGCTCCCGACACAGAAATCTCTTGCGTCTAAAGCAGGGTTTACGTCTATGCACTGAGTGCCCTAATCTGGGGGAGCAAAAGATTTACATTAGTGTATAACTTTCGCAGCCGATTTTTGACAGTGCCCTAAGTTATAGCACTTGATTTACATGGGCCTAAGAGGTAAAAGTTACCGAAATCTGATTAATGAGGATTGCTGGATGGATTAGTGTTCACGTGTAATGAGAGAGTTGTATGCAAACTAGATTGGGTAAGCTAGTATAAAGTTGTGGATGATTTAGTTTGTGAGACAATCTTTTAGATGTAGGGAGGTGTGGGGTTTCTGAAAGTGAGGTTTTGGATTTTAAATATTATTCATGAGGAAATTAGCCATTTTAGGGACTGGCCAGATGATGAGCATTATGTGAGGTGGTTGAGTCTGACAGAAGTGTTCAGGACAGAGTGGGAATAATTCAGTAGACATTTCTGTTCCCAATAGAGAAAGAGAAATCTTGTTTTTCAGTCCTTCAGTCGTGTCCCACTCTCTGTGACCATATGGACGCAGCAAACCAGGCACATCTGTCTGTGTTTCTGGTCATGCTTATCCATACAGTTTTCATGGCAAAGATACTGGAGTGGGTTGCCAGTGTCTTCTACAGTGGACCACAATTTGTCAGACCTCTCTGCTATGACCTGCCCATCTTGGGTGACACTACATGGTATAGCTCACAGCTTCACTGATGTAGCAATCCAGAATGGTAGAAATCTTGTTATTTTAATCTTATAAAAAGACTTCATGAGGGTTGATGTCAAATCTTAGCTATGTGAGCACGGTGCTAATTTATATCTATTACCCCCCATTATATCCATTATATACAAATAGGGGCAATGCAATCAGATGCTGAGATATTCTTGAAATCAATAGGAATATTGGTTAGAACCTACAGAGATTTTCCTCTCTCTGTAAAAATTAGCCCTCAACACCCTTTCACTTAGTGAATGCCGGATGATGTATTATGATATTAGGAATTATAATGTGCCACCATACACTCTGTAGGAAGATTATTACATTTTGAATTGAACCAGGACATGTTCTCAGAACATGAAAGAGCTAACGGAAATTGTCAATGCTTCCAAAGAAAATATATTGCATCAGATTTCCTTCTTTAAATGTTAAAACAGTGATATTGTACATGGAATGAATGACCACAGTTCAGCAAATATGTGCCAACCCAAGGATGTTGTCGCCAAAAATGCATTTCTCCTGGGTTCCATTTGCTGACCATACAGAAACGAGGGAAGTGGTTATGGGAGCAACAGATGTTAAACAGAACTTACCAACAAACCCAAATTTCCTGGTAAATCTTATTTCTTTGATCTTTTGATGTTAGGTGTGTTTCATGTGGTTTAAAAGAAAAAAATATAATTCTGTAACTTGACAAAAGGTCACAGTTTAGCAGAAATTAGCAAATAGCCAAATTAAATGTGAGATATTGTGTTTATAGTAAATAGGTCACTCCGAAAATTATTTTGCTTAAATTTTTAGAAATGATTTAGTATGCCACTTTGAAATTTGCCTCAAAGGCAAATATGCAATATGTAACACGAGATCGGTGAACAGTTTTTATTCAGTTATTCTTAAATGTATGGAGTCGGTCTATTTAGCATTCATTAGACACTGTTTTTTATATTGTTGACTTTTTTTTACAATAAAAACATATTTAAATGCTTGTCTTGGGACAAGTAAAATTCAGAAAGACATAATTCACAAACATTATTGCATTGTTTAAACCTGATTTATTCTACTGCTGATCAGTTATTCTTTCTACTAAGCTGTTCCAAATGCTGATAGAATAGAAAAATAAACAATTGACTTTGGACTAAATATGTATTTTCTTACATTCTATAGTAAATAAATACTAATTTAATATTTAATCTATTTTATATAACCATAATTATTAATATATCACACTAGTGTAGCATAATGGCATCCAAAGCAGATGCCAGCCTCATTATGAGATTGTTTCATCTGAACTAGATCTTCACATAACCACCATTTTGTCTATGCATGGTAGTTAGACACTGTGCATGGTTTAGAAAATATTCCATATGAGTATCACTTCGGCTTTGTTTTTCGGCAAGCTGAAATAAAGAATAATGAGCCCCAAACTATTTTTTGATTACTGTCACAATTGACCTTATATTGGAGACCTTATTTTGAATATTCTATCCATGACCTAACCCCTTATAAGTAACATGTGCTAAGCTAGCCAGTCTTAAACCTACAACCTCAGGAATTAATTTGATTTCACAAGAATTAATAAAAAAATAATAAATCTAATATTGCATGAGAACATAGTGGCTACTGAATATATTAATTATAATCATTTCTGCAGCACTTTGCTCCTTGTTGATTCCAAATTGCTTTATAGTGCTTCCCAAGGTATTGTATTAACCAAAGTCTTTAGATTGTAAGTAGCGAGTTTCCAGTCTTGTAGGGTGCTTTGGGATAAAGCACTTTCTGCTAAGATTCTAAGCTCAAAACAGGGCCCTTCAACTTTTGAATTTGTTAAACTTGTATTTCCCCTGTTCTTACCCCCTGTACAGCGCTACGGAATATGTTGGCGTGATACAAATAAAAGATAATAATAATAATAAAGTCTTGGGTAAACAGTTACGGTTTCAGCTTATTTTTTAAAATATCCAATGGTGGGATTTCTCAGACAGTTATGCGGAGGGGGTCCACAGAACTGTAGCTGAATGACTAAAAGCACCAGCACCAGATGATGCCAAGCAAAATCTTGGTAGATTTATCTGTGATGCATTTGGGGATCGAAGAGCATGGGTATAGGGACCAAGGGTTCTTTCAGGTAGCTTAGGCCCTGATCATTTACATTTGGATATCAGCAGGCCAACCTTGAAGTACATTTATCATGTGATAGGTAACCATTAAAGACAATGAGGCAGGAGTGGGTCTTGTTTAGCTGTAGAATATGCAGAATTTCTACAGAACGAATATGAAACAGATCTTCAAGGTTAATTGAAATATTTTAGAGCATTCATTGTAGTTTAACAATACGACTAATTTGGTAGAAAGCAAACTTGGACATTGCATTGTCCTTTTGAGTAAACTATTAATGCAAAGACTGTGGAAGTGAAAAGGCTCAGTTATATGCCTTGTGACAGACTTGTCTTACAATAGAATAGTGCTGTCCTGAGACTTGTCACAAGTTTGGCACTCTCAGCTTTTCATCAGTGAAGTGAGCTCTTCTCGTTTATGTTTTACAATATGCTTTAAGGGACTGTGACACAATAAAATGATTATGCTTCTAATTGAAACATATGCAGAGTACTAATGGCTGTTTCTTGTCTGTTCTTTGGAGATCTATTTATTATTCACTTTCCATTGAATTATACAAATGTGAACAATATGTACATATCAAGCATGGCAATATGTCTTTATGCCATCTGATAATAAATGACTATCTGTTTCTATAATGTTGGTGCAAGCAGGGTATATGTATAGCCTCACTGTAGAAACTTATAGTAGTTGATCTCTAAAAACAAGTTTAACTTATATGTGCTGTAAAAATAGGTGCTTAAAGGCCTCTGCCAGGGCTTTATTTCCTTTTCTTATCTAGACTTATATTTATGGACGGAAGCACATGAAAGCAGGCAATGAAGCAACTGGCTAGAAATAATGTGAAATGGAAACTACACCGTTTCTTTAACTTGCTCTACAACTAGCACATGACTCTCTTTTGCAGACAAAACACTTCTCAAATGATCTATACATACAGGGAGTGCAGAATTATTAGGCAAATAAGTATTTTGACCACATCATCCTCTTTATGCATGTTGTCTTACTCCAAGCTGTATAGGCTCGAAAGCCTACTACCAATTAAGCATATTAGGTGATGTGCATCTCTGTAATGAGAAGGGGTGTGGTCTAATGACATCAACACCCTATATCAGGTGTGCATAATTATTAGGCAACTTCCTTTCCTTTGGCAAAATGGGTCAAAAGAAGGACTTGACAGGCTCAGAAAAGTCAAAAATAGTGAGATATCTTGCAGAGGGATGCAGCACTCTTAAAATTGTAAAGCTTCTGAAGCGTGATCATCGAACAATCAAGCGTTTCATTCAAAATAGTCAACAGGGTCGCAAGAAGCGTGTGGAAAAACCAAGGCGCAAAATAACTGCCCATGAACTGAGAAAAGTCAAGCGTGCAGCTGCCACGATGCCACGATGCCACCAGTTTGGCCATATTTCAGAGCTGCAACATCACTGGAGTGCCCAAAAGCACAAGGTGTGCAATACTCAGAGACATGGCCAAGGTGAGAAAGGCTGAAAGACGACCACCACTGAACAAGACACACAAGCTGAAACGTCAAGACTGGGCCAAGAAATATCTCAAGACTGATTTTTCTAAGGTTTTATGGACTGATGAAATGAGAGTGAGTCTTGATGTGCCAGATGGATGGGCCCGTGGCTGGATTGGTAAAGGGCAGAGAGCTCCAGTCCGACTCAGACGCCAGCAAGGTGGAGGTGGAGTACTGGTTTGGGCTGGTATCATCAAAGATGAGCTTGTGGGGCCTTTTCGGGTTGAGGATGGAGTCAAGCTCAACTCCCAGTCCTACTGCCAGTTCCTGGAAGACACCTTCTTCAAGCAGTGGTACAGGAAGAAGTCTACATCCTTCAAGAAAAACATGATTTTCATGCAGGACAATGCTCCATCACACGCGTCCAAGTACTCCACAGCGTGGCTGGCAAGAAAGGGTATAAAAGAAGAAAATCTAATGACATGGCCTCCTTGTTCACCTGATCTGAACCCCATTGAGAACCTGTGGTCCATCATCAAATGTGAGATTTACAAGGAGGGAAAACAGTACACCTCTCTGAACAGTGTCTGGGAGGCTGTGGTTGCTGCTGCAAGCAATGTTGATGGTGAACAGATCAAAACACTGACAGAATCCATGGATGGCAGGCTTTTGAGTGTCCTTGCAAAGAAAGGTGGCTATATTGGTCACTGATTTGTTTTTGTTTTGTTTTTGAATGTCAGAAATGTATATTTGTGAATGTTGAGATGTTATATTGGTTTCACTGGTAAAAATAAATAATTGAAATGTGTATATATTTGTTTTTTGTGAAGTTGCCTAATAATTATGCACAGTAATAGTCACCTGCACACACAGATATCCCCCTAAAATAGCTAAAACTAAAAACAAACTAAAAACTACTTCCAAAAATATTCAGCTTTGATATTAATGAGTTTTTTGGGTTCATTGAGAACATGGTTGTTGTTCAATAATAGAATTAATCCTCAAAAATACAACTTCCCTAATAATTCTGCACTCCCTGTATAGTCCACATTGCTGCACCTCATTCATCAAGTGTGTTTACTATATGTGCAATCGAGAGAGATTTTGTGCTTTTTGATGAAATAATCAAAAATAAAGTATACAACAAATGTATTATTTCCGTGTTTCCCAAACATGTTCTGTGGGACGGATGCATTATGTATGATCCCATGTTCAACTAGAAAATGATACCAAAACATTGAACTTCTGTGAAAGTGTCATGGTCGTCTTGAACTGGTCAAGGAAAGTGTTAGGTCCTAGGTAGGGATTTAGATGTCATGTTTTGGAGGCCTAGGATATGTTTTGTACATTGAGGAATCAGTTCAGGGGTTCAGATGAGGAGCTTGTGTGCTATCAGAGAAGACTTCCTAGACAATACCTTTAGGAATTCCAACAGAGTTCCATGGCTGAAACAAATTGGTAAAACGCTGTATTATACAAGCAAACATGCTAGTCATTATTTATATAAGAAGTCATTTAATATATAAAAAAATTCACCAATGTTCAAACATATGTGTGGAAAAGAAGTCAAGAACCATAATACATATTTTTATTGTACACACGCAAGTATTTTTAAATATTGGCACACCAAAAGGCACAGGGTGGAAATGTACATAGTGAAAGAGATTCGGTTGAAGACACCATTTTACATTTGCTTAAGCAGCATCAAGGATACAGAGTACACTTATTTAATAATGCTTTAGAGGGTGTGAAGATGCTGATGATTGGCCATCTATTGGCTAAGCCACCTTTAAATAACAAAGACACATTCATACACTGATACACAAATTGTATACGTGATGGCCCCTGTAGCTATGACACATACAATAATATATAGCCGCCAATTTAAAGACCAAAGGCAGAACTTATATCTGTATCATTAACTTGACAGACGAGGAGAATTCATGTTTTTGCTTTTCTGTTCCATAAATGAGTCTGCAGAAAATTCAAGGAAGATGCATTGACAGCCAATAACTTAACTTAGATACTTGAGAATGTTGTATAAGTAGAGATGAAAGTTGATGGATAGAACCCTTCACCCTTTCAATGCCCCTTTGTTATTATGAAGGCATTATATATTGCAAAATAACTATATGTCTTTACCCAAGAGATGCCAATTTTACAGCAGCAAAGATTCATTTTTAATAGTAAACATGAATCTAGAATATAACATCAAGTGTTAGAAAAGAAGAATGATGTGTATAGAATTTATTAGCACACTCTGCCTTGAACACATTTTTACCTCCAAAACATAATAGAATTCAGGTCACTCTCAATCTTACCAGAGTCTCAAAGGAGCCTCTATGGTATCTATCAGTGACTTTAACTTAAGATGTTATTTATTGTCGGTTTCTGAAGCTTCTGTCAAGAAAACCAGTGAATTATCATCCTTAAATTTTTTATAAGAAGATGAGTCATTTTACGAGCAACTGAGACAGATCAAATATATAAGAAATGATGAGAAATGAAAGATTTGTTTACAAGTTTAAAGGTGTAATTTAACCTTTTTCAAAGATAATTTGACAATTACTTTTTGCAGACATCAGTAGTGTACAATATTTTGTAGCAATAAGACGATATTTATTTAAAATGTATTTAAAAGAATGAAACTTATTTAAAAGAAAAAAAGCATAAATCACTATGACAGCAAAGATAGAATATGTCACTAATAATGCAATTGGAAGGATGTGTAAGACAAAAATTGTATGCTTCTCTCGATTAATACAGGCAACACATGGTTAAAACTGGAAATGCAAATGAGCCCACAAAATGTTTCGCTGTTTAATCCAAAGCAATTTTACCATGTTTTTTTTTTAAAGCTTATGCCTAACTTTATGACAGCTTTTAAACATAGCACAAAATGAATATACATGAGATAGATAATCCAACCATATACAGAACAGTTTTAAACTTGTCATTCTTGTTATTATGGGGGTAGTAGTAGTCAATGCAGTATATGAATCTGGTAAAAAGGCTACTTGCCACATGTTCATTAAAGTTACAGGGGCAAAGGCTAAAAACAAGTTCAATGTATATTTTTTGCTCTCAAGAAATACAGTAATTGCACTGTACTCTGGGAAACTGGACCAGGGCATAGAAATGTGTGTACAATCTATTTCTGTATTTAACCCAACACCACTTTAGAGATGGTTCCTTTGAACATATGCCTTTGATGCATAGCCTAGGATGAATTTGAATGAGTAATTACATCTACCACATAGACAGTCACTGTTTCATCTTACTATATCTCATCAATGTGGGGTACCTAACTCGTGCAATGAATTTTGTAGGAAAGCTATATATGAAAGTCTTAATCACACAGAATGTGTGTATGCACTTATTGTCTGAGATAAAGTATAATCGTGGAATAAGCATGTTTTTGCCTCTTAATGATTTTATTACCTTCGTAGCTTAGCATTTCCAAGTGTATTTGCTTGGAAACTCATTTCCTAAACTATTAATATTCATTATATGCAGGTGTGTATATATATATATATATATATATATATATATATATATATATATATATATATATAAAAGTCTTACTCAATCACACAAAATGTGTAGTGTATGCACTTATTGTCTGAGATGAAGTATAATAGTGGAATAAGCATGTTTTTGCCTCTTAATGATTTTATTAATTATGTAGCTTAGCATTTACAAGTGTATTTACTTTGAAATTCATTTCCTAAAACTATTAATATTCATTATATGCAGGTGTATTTTTTAGGTCAGTAAAACTACACCTGTTGATTCTCCATGTTTGCTCCTTATTTCCTTTAACATATAGATTTCCGAACGAGACTATCACTCTCAGTCTCTAAGAAGCAGAGGACAAACCACTCAATACAATTTGGGATCTAATATAGATCCACTCCATTTGCATGTCAATTAACTTTTCATAGTGCCTTGAAATATGTTGTACATTTTAAATCTTTTTTTTTGTCTAGATGTGTTAGTATTTTGTTCTGTGGAATTAGGTTTCAGTCAGCTATAAATATTGCTGAAATAAGTGTGGGATTTTACTTTATAGTACATTGAGTCTTAGATTATAAATCTCTAAACAGCAATATTTTCTATAAAAGACAGAGTAAATTCAATTATAAAGGAATGAATTGGACGGAGCAAGTTTGAATGGATCATATTGATATTGCTGCAGAAGATCCATGTCTATTTTAATTTTTACATTGTTCCCTGAATATTTCAAATGCTTATCAAATTGTAAAGTGTCTAGAAGTATCATATTGACATGAAATATTACATTTCAAGTTATATAAGTCAATACGCTACAGAAGCAAACATTAGACCAGGTAGGTATCTTCACATGTTTATATGATAAGAGCTGTTGTTATGAGTAATATACATATATATATATATATATATTTATATATATATATATATATATATATAAATATATATAAAAAAATAAGTACATATATATATATATATATATATATATATATATATATATTGTAACAGTGTCCAGGAAGGACAGATAACCTGCACTAGAATCCGGCAAGGGATCTACATAAGCAGAAGAATGAGTAGGGCTGTACATCCATGCTTGAACAGAAGGGGAGTGTGTGATCTGCGGCCTAATCAAGCCAGTACATCTGATCTAAGTCAGGAGGATTTAAAAGGCTGCGGTGTGAGCAGAGAGGGGGCTAGCTAAGTTCACAGGAGATAAGGAGCCTGGAAGAAACCTTGAGCAGAGAGAGCTGTTTTTGAGAAGCTGCAATACTGAATGCTGGAGTGCTGTTTTTCTGGAGCTGCCAGTAAAAGGTCTTGCTGGATCTGCAAAGAAATCCTTATTTAGTACCTGTGGGACACTGCTGAGTTACCTGACTGGAGAAAGCTGCATGGCAGACTGAAGCTAGTGAGGAGACGGACACTCCACTTACCATAAGGTCAGAAACATTTTACTTAAATTATTATACCCCAGGGAGGAGGCTGAGTGCTTGTTCCTATTACAATATCAAAGGGTCCCTGGGGTGAAGCATATGGGAGAGAAGGGCGGGCCCTATGCTTCATCCAAGGTTATTTAAGTGAAGACGTGGAAAGGCCACAGGCTGGCACTATATAAGAGACTAGTCGTAACCTGGCCACAAGGTGGCACTACACCACATATACAAGACTACGGATACTGTAAGAGACTATCTGTATCCGGGGCACAAGCTGGCGCTATAAGGGACTGTTTGTATCCTGGCCACAAGGTGGCACTACAAGAGACTGTTTGTTTTCTTTATGAATTATAATTTAACCTGTAGTAGAAAAGCTGCTCAGGTTATAGTCAGGGTGTTCCAGAGTCTAAGTAAGCCCGTTTACGTAGATGTTTATTTTTCTGACTATAAGCTATTTAATTTGTGTTTTTGTAACTACTCAATAAAAGATATAAAAAGAGCCCAGAAGTCTCTACCATTTACAGTCCATCAAAGGGTACCTTGTTACAATACATATATATATATATATATATATGTAATGTAAATATAATCATAAATGACATCACATATGATATGACTGGGTTCCCTGGTGGTCCAGTGGTTAGGATTCTGTGCTTTCACCGCTGCAACCTAGGTTCGATTTCAGTCAGGGAACCAAAAGGTCACACCACCCTGAAGCCGAGCAGAGTTGGGCCATTACTTGGATGGGAGTCCATCTAAGAATACCAGGAGCTTGCAACTCACTCCAATATCTCTGCTATAAATACCAAGTGGATCAGCATGGTGTGATGCAGTCCATGAGGTTACGGACATGACTGAGTGACACAAACACATGATATGACTATAACCTTCACTTATAACTTCACATCATATGAAAATGATATCATCCATGATATTACACAGATGATGTCATATTTTCATAATGGGTCATGTCATTAGTCATATCATAGTGCTATATATAGTATAGTATAGTATAGTATATACATTACAATATACACCACTTGCTATTATGAAAAAAATGTCATGTAAAATTGTAATTTTCCCAAAGGAATAAATAATATAATGTATACACCATAGAAACAGTAATTTTTAATAGAGGAAGGTCAGAATAATTAAGGATTTGTGAACTTTGTAATCAAGACTATAATCAAGTATGTGAAACATTTTCTGAGATCAAGCACCCAGCATAATTCCTTCTGCAAATGTACTGCAAAGTTAATAATGATTTATAGTCTGTTATGATAATCATTGCTTCACATGGCGAGCCCTTGTTAGAATACTGATGTATTAAGATAAAGTGCAGGCACCTTCTAAACTAATTTGTGTCAATAGATAACAGCTTTCAGTTGGAGTCTTGGCTAAAGACAAGTGTACTTCTGTACATGACATGTAACTAGCTATTTACTCAATTTAATTACAGCCCATTTCAAATTTTCAGTTTAGCTGGGTCTAACTTGTTTATATATATGTAAAAGTGTGCATAGAGATGTATTTATGGGTCTCGCATCTTGCCTGCCTAATTGGATAAGAAGGTTTAAACAAATATAATAAATAATAATTTTAAAGGCAAAATGAAGGCAGAAAAATATTTTTACATCTGCTTGCATAATATAGCTGTGAAACTTCAATTTTGCTTAATTTATCCTGTCTCTACTGCACTGTATATGACTTTACCCTTCACACTGCTGTGTTTTATTTACTATTTATCAAGAATAAAATTATAACCAAACCTTTAACGTTAAAACATGCCAGTTGCGCAAGTTTAAATTCATATTGAAGTTTCTCGGATTATGGATGCATCTGATAGAGGAGAATCAGTAGTGTATAAAAAAAAAATTGCAGGGAAAGATACAAAATTAAACATTATTAAACTTACCCTAAAGCTTGCGCTTGCTAGCAGTTGTTTTTAATTTAACACCCCTGCTAAAATTAGCATAACATTCATGATTTCATTTTGGCCAATCACAGGCAGCTAATACATTGTTTTAATCTGTGATGGCAGTTTGTGCAGAAAGGCATAATGAAATGTATAGTCCTCTTCACAAGGAAGCAAGGAGGAGCTCCAACATTGCTTTGTAGATCTCTGCATTGTGCTGCTGTTGGCTTGAAGGTCAGTATAGGGTTAAAAACTGTTGCCAAATGCAGTGTCTCCATTGGAAGGAAAAAAAATTTAAGAACAGAAAAACTTAGATACGCCTTCAAGGCACAAATAATAAAAACTGTAAACTTTTATGTATTTCCATTGAGCTCTGTCAGCAACTAAACAAGCATGTTAAAAAATAGTTTTGATACATTAAAGGGACACTTATTTCAGCACAGTTTGGATCACATATTTGTAAAGATCTCCTAAAAGCCTGTTGAAATACTTTTTTGCATTTTTCAAACACGTGCATTTTTCACTGAGAAATCAAATCAAAACAAAGTTTGTGTAATAGACTGCCCACTTGCTTTTGCATTACTGCAGCCAAAAAAAAAAACGGATGCCAAGCCATGTGGTGAGGACAGTGATTGATTGAAGTCAACCAATAGTTGACCTGTTTAGGTGATTACAGCTTTTCATGCTCTGCACAGATAGATGTGGTAAGGGTTAACTTTTTTTTCTTTTGCTCATTACACAGAGCTGTAGCTGTGGGTCTGGCTGGGGACAGTCAGTGACGCATGTAAATAGAGCTTTAATTTATTTGATTTCTTAGTGAAAAATGCTAATTTAAAAAAAATTCAAAAGCTATTTTATCATGTGTTTCGGAGATCTTTACTGTGATGTGGTCCAAATTGTATTGAATTAAGTAGCCGTTTAAAGTAAAATAAAATAGTTTTTAAGTTGTTTTAATTGTTGTTAAAATATATACATATATTAGTTGGGCTATAAATAGGGATGGTATCACCTCTTCTTATATTTTCTATGAATTCAGTTATATCAAATAGGGAAACGTAACACTATTAAGTATATAGGCTCCATAGAAAGGTTATGGAGTAGGTATATCACACTGCACTTCTCCAACCACACCAACAGCAAGCAGAATTACCATTTACCATTAAGTATACATGTTTTTTTCTTTAAAGCAGATAACACAACACATAAACATGTAATGATAATTTAAATAAATGTTAGTTTCCTTACACAGATACATAGAATTGCCTACACATATTAGTGCTATCCAATGCAATATGTCACATGTGCAGAGAGGAGAAAAAAATCTGTCTGTCTTATATCTCGCACATGTTCTGGTGCAAGCAAACTATTACAAGGCACTGCAGGATATCTTAGAATTGTTGATAGATTCAGAAACACATGAGCCCAATATGTCACTCTAACATATGGCTTGGCAGTTCTGTAATCTTCTGAGACACACTTAGGCTTCCAGAGAACTATCTTCACAGACATCTTGATGTACTTCCTAGGAGCTTGTTTGCACGGGTCCTGCTCTTATCATGTGATATGGAAGTCACTCTAGAGTAGGTTATCTTTTTCCTTTGTAATTTCAAGGGACTACTGACTCAAATAAGAAAATTCAAGGGAGGATGTTATGTTTTAGACACTAAATAGGTTTGTGCTTAAATATTTTCATATACAACAAGTTTAGGTATATACAGTATGTTACAAAACGAGCTAACAGATACAATTCATTCTTACATTCCCTATACATAGTTTGATAGACTGTGCAAGGAATTATCGTGAATTACAGACAATGTGGTACATTCACCCATATTATTTTAGCAGTGAACTAGTGGCAAAATGGTGACAATGGATGATAATCTTAAATAGATGAGACTCATTCTATCTACTAAACTATTTTCCTAATGAGCTTTTTATATTCTTGACACTTCCTCCATCCATACCAATCTTACTTCTAATGCACTGGGGCAGCTATCCTGCAGTTCTGGTTGCATTTCTCCCCTCACCTATTTATTTTTGGGTGCAAAGTGTGCCGGGGATTTCATTGTCAACCTGCTCCTGGTATTAGCCAAGCTGGCTATTTATAAGTCCGGGAAGCAGTGTTTGTCTGAGGAGGTTCCACTGCCAAGTAAGACTATGTTCCAGGCACTGGTGCACTCCCATATATGAGGGGAGTACCACCTGGCTTTGTCCATTGGGAGTATGTGTGAGTTTACCTGTGATTAGGCTACAGATGGTGCACTCTGCTTGGTGTCCTACCACCAGGATTTATTTAAGCTTATCCTCTTAATTTGATTTTAATTTATTTTACAGTTTATATTTTGTTTAGCTGCCTCCCCACCACCAGTTAGAGATGTGTCTTTAGACTGGCCCTATAAAAGACCACGCTTGCCAACTTAAGTAACAGAAGTGTCTATAAGTTTGATACAGTAGACTCTCAGTTAACCAAAACTCAAGCAACCAGAACTCTCAAGCAACCAGAAAAAAATTGAATACTGTACTTTAAATAAAATGACATTTTACAGGGCTCAACAAATGCCAGGAGCCAGGTTGTCATGGTACAAAATGCTTACGGTTATATAGATTTCATCCACTGTATGTCTCTGCAATTCAGTTTTACCTGGAAGCAGACAGGCACGAGTGATGGCGTTACATTCCCCGGGTTTGGCACGCACCCTTCAGGCCAACGTACATGTGTGTAAGTGAGGAGTAAAAGCAGCTGCTGCTAGAACAGCCCTCACTAACATATATGCCTCGATTAGCTGCTCTGATAAGTATATTTTAATAGTGACTCTCAAGCAACCAGAAACTACATTTATCTGGCAATTTATCCGGCATCTACCAATCCCTGTGGGTATCGGATAACTGAGAGTCTACTGTATTTAGATCGGACACAAATATGGTTTCCATGTTAAAGTGAAATCAATGAATACTGATGTCATGTCTAAGGTGAATTCAAGATAATACCTTTTTAAACGCTAGCTTGATTTCATTAGATTATAAACCATGTTCTGAAAATCTAATAATATCTCCTAAATTTGACATCTGATATTTGACATCTGATTTGCATTATAACGAGCTAGTGTGTTAAATTAGGATATTAATTTCCACACAAAAACTATTACATTTTACATATTCCATTTTCTTATTACTGATTTTTTTCATGTACTTTCACTTACTCTTTTAAGTTAATTTTATGTATTATAGAATAGCATTATGTTTTAAGTTAATGCAAAATTTGACATCAAGTCAGAGTGAACTAAGAATTTTTTTCTAAATCTAATAATACATATTATACGGGGTCAATATTTTGTGTGGCCTCCATTATTTTCCAGCACTGCCTTAACCCTCATGGGCATGGAGTTCACCAGAGCTTCACAGGGTGCCACTGGAGTCCTCTTCCACTCCTCCATGATGACATCACAGATGGTGGATGTTTGAGACCTTGCACTCCCCCACCTTCCATTTGAGGATGCCCCACAGATGATCAATAGGGTTTAGGTCTGGTGACATGCTTGGCCAGTCCATCGCCTTTACCTTCAGCTTCTTTTGCAAGGCAGTGATCGTCTTGGAGGTGGGTTTGGGGTCGTTATCATGTTGGAATACTGCACTGCTGCCCAGTCTCCGAAGGGAGGGGATCATGCTCTGCTACAGTATGTGACAGTACATGTTGGCATTCATGGTCGCCTCAATCAATTGTAGCTCCCCGGCAGCACTCATGCAAGCCCAGACCATGACACTACCACCGCCATGCTTTACTTTAGGCAAGACACACTTGTCTTTGTACTACTCAGCTGTTTGCTGCCACACAAGCTTGACACCATCTGAACCAAATAGGTTTATCTTGGTCTCATCGGACTACAGGACATGGTTCCAGTAATCCATGTCCTTAGTCTGCTTGTCTTCAGCAAACTGTGCGTTTTTTCTTGTGCATCATCTTTAGAAGAGGCTTCCTTCTGGGATGACAGCCATGCAGACCAATTTGATGCAATGTGCGGTGTATGGTCTGAGCACTGACAGACTGACCCCCCACCCCTTCAACATCTGCAGTAATGCTGGCAAAACTGATACGTCTTTTTCCAGAGACAACCTCTGCATATGACGCTGAGTAAGTGAACTCAACTTCTTTGGTCGACCATTGCGAGGCCTGTTCTGAGTGGAACCTGTCCTGTGAAACCACTGTATGGTCCGGCCCACCGTGCTGCAACTCAGTTTCAGGGACTTGGCAATGGTCTTCTTATAGCCTAGGCCATCTTTATGTAGAGCAACAATTCTTTTTTTCAGATCCTAAAAGAGTTCTTTGCCATGAGGTGCCATGTTGAACTTCCAGTGACCAGTATGAGAGAGTGTGAGAGCGATTTGGGCATTTCCACTTATGGGTCTATTCACTTCTGTTGCCTATGGTTTAGGCATTAATGGTTGCCTACGGTTTAGGCATTAGTGTGTTGAGTCAGCTGTACACCTACTACTTTACATTGTAGCAGAGTGTCACTTTTTCAGTGTTGTCCCATGAAAAATTATAATAAAATATGTACAAAAATGTGAGTGGTGTACTCACTTTTGTGAGATACTATATATATATATATATATATATATATATATATATATATATATATATATATATGTATATGTACTTTATATGTAGTATGCATGTGTAACACATTCTGTATACTTTCACTTTATGTTTTTATATGACATATAAGGATTGCATAGAACTTTTACATGTAAAACTATCATGGGAGTTTGTCTCGAACTAAAAGTTTTGTGGAACAATTGATTGTAACAGGTACATGAATGCCCAAAGCAATCATCACCTTAACTGGATTGACAATATCCCTTATGGACAATTTCAGAGGGTTAGCGGGAGAGATTGTTCAAAAGAAAATTGACTATCAACAACAATTTAAAGAACCGTTAGATCACATCAGGGAGAAGAGATATGATTTAGTATTACTAGAAGAGTCTATGCTAAATGTTAAGATACATTTAAACTCTTATTAATAATATTGCTGAATAGTGGTAAACCCATATGAAGACTAGATTTCAGCGGCCACTCTTTCACTATAATACCTTGTTAACATTGTGTGTGTGTGTCTATCTGTATACAGATATTGCAGATAGATAAGTAGACAAATAGATTCCAGCCAGGGAACCAAGAGGTCACACCACCCTGAAGCCGAGCATTGTTGGGCCTGGTCAGTACTTGGATGTGGCCCACTGGAGAGGAAACTGGGAACCCACTCCAGTATTTCTGCCATGAATATGAAGTGGATCAGCATGCCCATGCCCATGGTGTGTTACGGCCCATGAGTTAAAAATGACTGAACGACGCACAAAAGAAAGTATCCACATTTTTTTCTTGTTTCTTATTTAGAGAGAGAACCAGCTGTGTCATATCTACAGAAGAGCTTGGGCCATATTTCTTCTACCAGGGGTATGGATATAGATATGATAGATAGATAGATAGATATATAGATAGATAGATAGATAGATAGATAGATAGATAGATAGATAGATAGATCAGTAGATAGATAGATAGATAGATAGATAGATAGATAGATCAGTAGATAGATGGGTCTAGTTGGTATGTGAATATAGAGATTAGACACAAATCACATATTGGGTATAATGACTGGACACAGACAGATGGTGCCAAAGAGCCTATAAATGGCTCCAACCCCCAGCTAGCCACCTCCAATCATCTACCCCGGTCCTAAAAGGTCAAGGGGCCCCTCCCCTCAACCCCAGGAGGCCTGAGGTTGTCTACGGGCCCTTCATTAGATTTAATATAAAAACACATTCGTGCTATCAAGTCCTGTAATCTAGATCTATAAGAAATTGTATGTTTCCTAAACAAGCTCATTTTGCTATACAGAAACACTAACCTGTATAAATATATTCAGATTTAATAACTGTATGTATCAGTTAATGTGTTTGTTTTGCTATAAATGTATACTCAGAAACACATGATACAAGTGATGAACCAAGTGCATCATCCTTTTCCACTATAAAGAACTCTTTTTTTTGTCATTTTAATATTTATTTGTAGCCATCATCAATAAATATGACATTACTGGGAAACTAGAAGCTGCAGCTGCAGTGCAATACCGGAAAACATGTGAATTCTCGTGGAGTTTTACGGTGGACATGATAGGTAGATTTACTCTTTGTCTGACAATGTGTTTCATTAACAAAATATATAAATAACAACGTCACTTTAATTTCACAAAATAAAGAGTAAACACAGACATGTTGCAAAAAACAATACCCAAATTCAGTACATTATTGTCACATAAACACAGCTTGCTATTTGGAGAGTAGAAGTGTTATAACAGAATTGTATAATAAAGTATTACTTGGAAGCCCTAAAGCACCTGATCACACTGAGGTTGAAACAGTGAAAGTTGAATTCAAGCTAAAGTGAGATTGTGGTCTATTATATTTTGAGCTAAACTGAATAAGCCTTTAAAAGAGTTAAGAGAGCAACAAGAGTGGAGAATAAGATGAATTACAGCTGTGAGCAAAATGTTGACAATTTAATGAGAAATCATGGACAAAGAAGTAGCCCATAAATAGAAAGGTACAGAGAGCACTGATGATGTTTTCACTATGTATAACCTCACAGTTTGTGATATATTTTTATTGGTCAGTAAAGTTTTAATTAATTGTCTTTCTCTGGCAAAATCACTGTTGGAAATGGTGCCCAACACTCACAGAGGACCATTTGTCATCAGCCATAATTTGCTAAAGAAAGTGAAAACCATTTTGAGTACGCCTATATGTCTCAAGCAGGACTGGAGACAGTCTATCCCCATAACATTTCTCCCCATAACATTTCACTGCCTCTAAGAATTCTTGGTAGTGGCATGCAAATAGCACTCCACCATGTTTTGCCTCTAGCCCTCTTAAACTTAAGTGAGATACTCTTAGGTAGCCTTCAAACATAGCCTTGGATAGTGCCAGGAGCCACTCACAGACTGCAGTTTCCAATGGGAGGTTGACTCTGGCAGCTATAAAATGAAGCCAAAGAGTACTCATACCAATTATGAGTATTCTGTGGTGGGTAGATTGAAAATCCCTCTATTGTATATACAGTAAAGAAGTTTAAAAACACATTAAGTACACCTACTTATTCCAAGTAAATAACGCATTGACTGATGGCTCCTTAATCATGATGGACCACTGCAACTCTCCAGCAGAGTGAATATTTTGTAACAAAAAGAATGACAAATAACACTAATACAATCTCACTCCTTGGTGCATAACACTGATTTCATAATTATAAGGATAGTTGGGAATATTAAAACATAACATTTATTCTGATTGGTGAAAATAATCTTGTGTCTTGTACTCTTGTTTAAACATGTATCTAAAGTGCTGATCAATGAGCTATAATAATAATAGAGTCTCTTTGAAAGAATCCCCTTTAACACAGATCCTTTATATATGTGTATATAATGAGGGTAATGTGCAGTCCCATATGAACAATAGGATCCTTTTTGTATGTGACTGGCTAATACCTTATGTATCTGATTCTGAATAGGTAACCAGTTACTACTGTGAGCCGCAGTGAGATTCGGGCTAGCGAATGGCACTTTTAGGGCCAACTGTAAACCCTAATATCATCAAAAGGCAGTCTTGAATTGGGCCACACTGGAACAATTCTAGCTTACTAAAAATTCAATTGTAGAGCTCACAGAGTCGAGAGACTGAGAAAGCGCTAGTGTATGAGATTAAAACAACAAAACCCAGTGCGCGTTTCGTCAGATAAATCCGACGTCATCAAGGGGGAGCACCGTAATAATAGCCTGTGCACCTTTTAAAAGAGTGACAAGATTGAACTAACTTCACTTACTGGTTAGAGCTGTAATGCTTTTCCATTGTTATGGCAACCAATAATGCTTTTGTATAATGACAAGTGGGACATAGACAAAGGCGATTGTGTAACTGAGAAGATTTGTATCTATTATCTGTTGTTGTTCAGGCCTTCAGTCATTTCAGACTCTCGGTAACCATATGGACACAGCACACCAGGGATATCTGTCTGTGTTTCTGGTTCTTCCTATCCAAAGATACTGGAGCAGGTTGTCAGTGGACTACAATTTGTCTAACCTCTAGCCCACAGCTTCATTGAGGTACACAATCCCCTACACCTTGACATGGTAGCGATCCAGAAGGGGTTAAGGTATAGAGTATTCATTATTTATGTACAGAAAAAAAGAGACTGCATTGAGTGGGTGTGAAGGGAAAGAGGAACTGTAAGCAAATATGGAGGGAGAGAGAATGATTACGTTGAGGACTAGTGAGTGGATTAGATTGAGAGAGTGGTATAGGTAACCATATATGATGTTGAGTTTCCATGTGAAATAACAACATCTATATATGGACAGATTTAAAATGGTCAAATGCTAAAATATTAAGCATATTTTACTATGGGCCTCCAGCATCCTAAACAAGTTATCTTTAAGAAGAAGCATATCACCTATAAGTTTAATAGTTTAAATAAGTCTACTGTTATAACTTACGACACACAACTATCTTTTCCAGTTGGCTGAATCTTTGTACAACATGCACCTCATACACTGTCCTCTCTTACTCAGCCTTCTGAGCTGAACCTCAACTCTTCTTTAACTACATTTAATTGTGTTGTTATCTGGTTTCATGTATTTGTTATAAAACAAATAATTATATTAATTAATTAATTAATTAATTAATTAAATAACCACCATATATCTGTGGACTATGTTGAGCTTTACACATCAAAATAAATAATTCTCACAGGTCTGTTTATTCAGATGGTTATAAATGCAAATTGATTCAAGTTATTTCTACATGGTTCACATATTTTTCAGTTTGATGAATATCAGCATGAAATGTTTCTATAAAATACATTAAATAAGCCAAATAAGAAAATACAAGTAAAAGTAAATCACAATGAAAAGCTTGTATTCATCGCTTTAAAAATACTGGGCAGCCTACGGTCTGTTCAGTAAACAGAGGTAATATGGAAAGTCTTATTTGATTTTACTCTGTGGCAAAGTGGTGTTTCAACTGTGAAACCAGAAATTAAAAGGACATTAGAAGACACGGTTTGCCCAAAAAAATCTGGGGGAGAAAAAGCTTAAACAGGCAAAAAACTGTGGCCGTGAGTGGTGCAATTCAACTCTACTCCGGGGACAGGCAAAAGGAGTGAATCTACTACTTGTTTCAATTCTCAATGCCCAAAACCCACCCACCTAGCTGAATATAATTATATATATATATATATATATATATATATATATATATATATATATATATAAAATAATGGGTCTAACATTTCATGTGAAAGATATACTGCTCCATAGCTCTAGTGGCCAAATCTGGTAATGCATGATTATGTTTAATTTTGCTATTTTTTGTGTCCCATTTTCATATAATCTGGGGGGATTTATGTCTTATGATAAATAAGCATACCAATATTATGTCAAAACTGTTGTTAGTCGGTCTGTCATGTCCAACTCTTGACATGACCCTATGGACAGCAGCATGCCAGCACATCTATCAATATGTCTCTGGTTGTGCTTATCCATAAGCTTGTACTGGAGTGGTTTGCCAGTTTGTTCTCCAGTGGACTGAATTTGTTTATGACCTGCCCATCTTGGGTGACCCTACATGGTATAGGTCACAGCTACATTAAAGTACACAAGCAAGGTAGCGATCCAGAAGGGGATATCATATTTATACCAACTGAAATCTGAAGCCAAGCTTTTTAGGTACCATGTGCAGACAAGATGGAAATGTTGCTTCTTATTTGCCATCAAATCTATCTATCTATCTATCTATCTATCTATCTATCTATCTATCTATCTATCTATCTATCTATCGACACTTGTAGACGTAATGCAAGAAGATGCAACTCTTATAATTACGTTCAATTGATAAAGTATTTGTTATTAGATATAGTTTTAAATGATGCCATATGTGGAATTCTTCTTGTGTCCATTTAAATGTGCCTCCATAGATCTGCTCCTACACGTCTCTACTCACAACTAAAAAAATTCTATAATTTGATAGAATAACTTAGCAATGTTCTAATTCAAAGTAATTCTTTATAACTGACATCAAATACTAGTTCATTATACAACATATGATGTTTTAGAAAAAAAGGAATGAAGCTATAAAATTGTAAATTCTGTGTTTTATGCTACATCTAAATGCTGTTTATCATTTTGTTATGAAATCATTTCAAATGTAAATCTACAAATGAAAGAACAGAACCTATAATGGTATAATACCATTCAAATTATTACAATGAAATCCATCCATAATTGCTTTTCAAACAAGACTCTTGTCTAAGGTTACTATCCTATTAAGTCTATAAGCTTTCAATTAATTGACATCTTCATTATTTATCTGAAAATGCCCAGTCCTCTTTGCAATGATTTCAGAGCTGAAATAAATTGCATATAATAGCCTTATTGAGGACAAAAATGCTAAAACACAAATGGCATCAAGTGAAAAGTATGCTTTTTTCTGCAATTAATTTTTTTTTATTTTCATAGCATATTTTTTGTTCTTCAACACTGATGAATAACTTATGTTTTTGCATTAAGTAAAGTGCATTAGCAAATCCTACTTTCACAGCAAGTAACTAAGATGTCAAGTATTCCTATTAAAAATATTTAATGGAGCATAAATATCTTTACAAAAAAAAAAAACATTTTTGTTCTCTGTTTTTTTTCAAATGTAATATTCATTTAGTATGCAAAAGTTTAACAATACAATCCTGCATAGCTACTGTAATTGTATATTTAATACATTTTGGCTTTTGTTTTTTGTGCCTTCCAGACTGCACATTCAGCTGCAGAAACATATTTAGCATATGCATTTCTTGGATCTACAGTTGAGAAAATGTAGACAATACTTTGGATGGGACTGATCACATTATAGTTTTTGTGCTGAAAAGTGAATGGGCACAGTTAAACTACAGCTTCAAATTAATAGTTTTTTTTTTTTGCGTTGTTCAGTCATTTCCGTCTCTCATGGACTGTAACTCACCGGGACATCTTTATGTCCATGGTCATGCTGATCCACTTGGTATTCATGGCAGAGATACCGGAGTGGTGGTGTGACCTCTTGGTTCCCTGACTGTAATCAAACCCAGGATGCAGTGGTGAAAGCACCGAATGCAAACCACTCGTAGTACAAAAAAGTAAGCTTTTTACTGATTTCCATCTAAAGAAATTTGTTAAGGGAAATGAGTGAAAAAATTAGGAAAAAGTGTCATTTCCACCAACACCAAGTAGGTAACAAAAGTTCTCTGGGTTAAGGGGTAGTGTAAGCTATGGATAAATAATATTATCTAATGGGAGAGTCCCAACCGAAGATGAGAGACCCTAAATTTAGTAATTTCATAAGAGTATATATACTAGCAGAGCACTCACCAAATACTCACTTGATCATTAATTTAATGGGACTAAAAAATGACACAAACAGAGATTGTTCTACTGGTACTAATGTGATCAAACCATTTGTTGGATCAGATGACACCCTTAAAATGCACTCTTTGTCTTAAATAGGTAATCACTATTAACTAGCCTACCACAGGAAGAGCAGAGGGTGAGTATGAGTAGCACCAGATCTAATAAAGTGGTTGGGCCAAAGCTGAAAGGACACCCAGCTGCAGATGTGTGTGTGTGTACATGCGTGTGTGTGTCCTTTCGAATATCATGGCAAATGGCAATGTCATTGCTGGCAAATAGATGGGGAAGAAGTGGAGGTAGTGACAGATTTTATTTTCCTGGGATCTAAGATCTCTTCAGATGGTGAATGTAGTCATTAAATTAAAAGATCTTTTCTTCTGGAGAGGAAAGCTAAGTCTGGGCAACTTGTTAAATAGCAAAGATATTACACTATTAACAAAGGTCCGCATAGTTGGAACTATGGTATTCCCAGTAGTAACCTACGGATGTGAGAGCTGGACCATAAAGAAGTCTGAGCAATGTAGAATTGACGCCTTTGATTGTGATGTTGGAGAAAACTGCTTAGAATCACTTGGGCTGTGAGAAGATCCAATAAATCAGTACTACAGGAAATACAGTAAAACTGTTCACTGGAAGGTTTGATCATGAGGCTGTAGCTCAAATATTTTGGCCATATCATGAGATGGCAGGATTCCCTAGAGAAGACTGATGCTGGGAAAAAAATTGAAGGCACATGAAGAAGGGGATGACAGAGGCTGAGATTAATAAATTAGGTCATTGAACATGAACTTAATGGAGTTCAGAGGCGCAGTGACTGATTGATGTACCTGGAATGCTGCGGTCCATAGGGTCATGGAGTGTCAGACACAGCTGAACAACTAGAAAACAACAAATTAACAAGACAAAACTTGGTTTTAATGTTGTATTACAATTTTGATAACCCCCCCATAGATTTGAAGGTAATTTCTCTTGTACTACAGGCACCAATACAGAGTAAGAGATCAGACTCCAACACTAATCTAAACTAGTATTAAGGAGTACCTCTAATGAGTACTCATGATCTACACTTATGAAGACACATTTATTATAAACACAAAATGTAAAAAATAAATAGTCTGATTTTGTGTCTCCTGTTGTATGAGGGTCGATCTAAACTATTAATACAATATTATATAAATACTTTCTTTTGCTAGGATCACTCCTTACAAAAAACACCATCTGTTTTGTTATAGTATTATGTTCATTGATTCTGTCATTTATACCTGCAATGTGGCAAGCTCCAAGTGACCCGCATAAGGGTGAAATGTGAGCCTGTATTAGGAGGCTGTCTTACGAAATGAAATGTTAGAGAAACATATCAGGGAATTAATCCACTTACATCAATTGTAGACTCCATGGAATTCACATCAGGCTTTACAGCAAATTATATATTCCACTGGGAATAGTAGCACAAATGCTGAGAGGCCAATATGGAGTTTACAGGCGGGGTGGAGGAGGATGAGACAGATAGATACTATATACTGATTGAGAATAGATTTTTGTTATGATGACATATTAAATTGGGGAACACTTGAGAGATTTATCCTTTCTTATGTTATCGTAAAGGGGTATATGTATTAATGGTTGAGATTTCCAACAGTGCACCAACGCTTTACCCAATACAAAGCATTTCCATATGTTTTTATATTTTTGGTTGCAAAATATTTGTATTTAGACTAATTCTTCCTACTTGAAAAAGAGCCTAATTGAGCCTTTAAACAGTGGCTAGGCACCTAGTATTGAGAAATTGGGAGGGGGGGGGGGATAATAAGAATCACAGTGACTGTGATGCAGATCAAAAGAGGTTACAACAGATGTCTTCCATGGAAATATATATCACAGACTCTGAAAACTACCTTGCAGAACCTGATGATTTGTGAATATTGTCATTGTACAATATGGGATTATAGGGTTTCTTACTAGGAGAGTACAGCAAGACTTCAAAAGAGTTCTTGTCCAAAATCAGGCAAACAGATTTCTCACTGTCTCTATCACTCTATCAACATCCAATCTACTCTGTAAAAATTGGCATAATGACAGGTGCAATTTTTACCAACTCATCCAAATGATAAGCCACATTTACTTATATTCAGTTCAATTAGATGAATCTGCAGATGCAAACCAAAAGAGATGCACACCTGAGAGCAGGTAGCAGCTAGGTAACCTGCCCGGTGGGATGATACCCACTCAGGGTGCAGTCTCTTTTTGTTCAATTGTACGATTACAGAGGAGAAATTTCATGAAGCAGATCAGTCTGTCTCTACCCCTAAGGGCAGGCCAGATCTAAAATGCCAGCAAATCTCCTATGCACCTGAGGATCAGCAATTCTCATATGTACATTTTGTCAGGTTTCTACAGTGGGAAGGTACTGATCTCCCTAAGCACAGAATATTCCTGTATAACCACCCTAAAATGGCATAAAAAACTTGATTACCCCATATATATATATATATATATATATATATATATATATATATATATATATATATATTAATAGTAATAATCATTTATAGTATGGTGAGCAAAAGAGCGATAGAAGCCCTCCACCGTACAGTAAATAAATAGTATATCTGTGTTCACATTTGAATGTCTAAAACAAGTTAAAAAACCTGCTCAGAATTCAGAAAAATACAGTTATTGCACTGCATTCTGGGAAGCTGAGCTGGGACATGAAAATGTGCCCACAAATGCCTCGCTCTTCAATCTATAGCCATTATCAAACATGGCTTCCTTTGAGCTTATGCATGCTGTATTACACAGCTATAATGCAAAGCCAAGGTTGGATTAAACACAAGCTGAGTACCCTATCCATGTACAGCTGTTTCAAGCTTACTGGCTATCATCAGCATGGAGCGGGATCTCAGCCTGTGTTGTGGAAATTATGAGTAGGTAGTTCACCACAACAACCATTTATAATATGGTGAGCAAAAGAGCGATAGAAGCCTCCACCGTACAGTAGTACAGTAAATAAATTGTACATCTGTGTTCATATTTGAATGTCCAGTTTTGATCAAATGTTGGCATTTTTTTTATTTTTTTGCTTATCTAAAACCTTTTCAAAGTTCCTTGTTGAAAATGCTGTCATAACTTCTCTTGGCACAATATTTTGCCGGCCTCTATTTGTGATGAACTCTTTCTTTTATTGAAGCTAAACTTTTCTTTCTCTTTCAGCTGCAAATTTCTTGGGATGAAAAGTGTACCTGACAACAAACCTATGTTAACACAATATGTATTTACATAATATAATCACATCATCTTACAATTATTTATTTTCTAGATCAACTAAATCTAATTTGACTCATCATAATATAATTCCTCTATTTCCCCTATTCATAGTCGAAATGATGTCTAAAATGCACACTAAGTCATTTTTTCCTCCTTGAATCTACAAATTCTTTCTGTTATTAAAAGTGACCTTAGATATTTTTCTAGCTCTGATTCCACTTTCACCATGCTTCTTTTTAATCCTCAGATGCATATGTGCTGCTATTGTCCAAGTAGCAAATGTGAATCATATTTTAATATAATTATTTTGCATAATTTAGTATAATCAACAAACATGATGACACTATTCTCTAATTTCACTTTCAGATCATTAATAAACAGGCTAGATAGAAGTAAGTCTAATACTGATCTCTGAGGAACTCCATGTACCACTTTAGCCCCATTAGAGTATGTCCCATTTACAATAGCTCTTTTTTAAAAATCCATGTTAAAATATGTAATGGAATTCACAGTTATAAACATTTGGTAACAGATTTGAACCTTCTAATTTTGAGAAATTGTGTAAACCACAAGAAATATTTCTTACAAACCCATCACTGTCTACAATATAGTGAAAGTACTGTAGGCCGTGTTGATATAAAGACCCTATGTGATGACCTAGCAAGAGAAGCTACCGATTTTAAGTATGCATTGATCATAAATAAAATTCCTACTTAATATAATAGCAATATTCAACATTATATACATTTTCAAATATCAAAGTATCATTATCCAACTGAGTGTGTGTCTCCATCCCAATTTAAGGAAGTGTGGGGATAGGAATGATTATAGAACAAACAGTCAATAGAAAAAGGTTTTTGCCAAGGGAAATGTCTACCACAACAAGATCTATGTGAGAAACATAGCAATAATGTAATATATTTTGAGCTACCTAATTAGTCTGATGGGTTCCTTGGTGGTCCAGTAGATAGGATTTGGTGCTTTCATTGCTGTGACGTGGGTTCAATTCCAGTCAAGAAACCAAGAGGTCATACCACCCTGAAGCCATGCAGGGTTTGGCCTGGTCAGTCCTTAAATACTAGGGCCCTCATTCAATTGCAATTTGGCCAATTGAATAGGGCTCTAAATAAGCACATAACATATATTTTTTAAAGAAGTTTTTAGTTAGTAAACATCTATCCAAAAGCAAGGTTTTCACTAACTAAAAAATTATTTAAAACAAATATGCTATGTGCTTATTTAGAGCCCTATTCAATTGGCCAAATCGCAATTGAATGAGGGCCTAGGAATACCAGTAGCTGTATGCTGTGGCCCATTTGGAGAAGGAACTGGCAACCCACTCCAGTATCTTTGCCATGAATACCGAGTGGCATGCTGTGTTACAATCCATGAAGTCGGACACGACTGAACAACACAAACAAACAATTGGACTGATCTAACTTCAGGGAGGAGGTTTGTAGATTGATTATATGCCCACAGTCCTACAGTAAGCACTTGTACTTTGGATTGCTACATTTAAAGGAGATAACATCCTTCTGGATACAAGGTAACCGCCCAGCAAATAAACAGAAACAAAAATGGTGCATCCCACTGCAGAATAATTGCATATAATGATTAATAAATGAAAGTACCACTGCAGTCATGAGTTTAAAATACACTTCTTTGAACACTTGCAAATAGATAAAAAATGTTTAAATTGTTAAGAGAGTTTCTTTAAAATGATTTTACACTATTATAATATTTTGGAAACGGTTAAAGCTGCTCTCTTTAATGCATGAAAAACAGATTTGTGTTCCATGTTTCCTTAATATTGTATTACCTTGTGCCTTGTACCTGCTGCGATCTGAATAGAGTACAGGTATTTGTACGGCAGATAACTTTTCATATAAGATGTTTCCTTTTTTTCACTTAGGTCGCCAATGCTGAAGTACACGACCCAGAGAAATCCATTTAGTGCTGTACCCCACTCAACTGAGTGCACCCCTTAACCCCTACTGGGCAATAATGAGACAAGAAACCAGAGGGTGAGTACAACGGGCCACAGCATTTATTGCAATTAACAATATAACAAACCCTAACACAAAGGAGGAGGAGCCAGCGACAGTAACCTCACGCCCCGAGCACGCGACCAGGGCCCTACTACTATCACTTAAGCCACGCCTATGAGCTAGAGGCGAGCCCTTTTTTTACCCTCTGGCCAGATGACTTCCCACCCGGCGCTGTGACAATAACAATACAAAAACATTTTTAACCGGACAACAAAGCCAATATGTACACAATGTAAATAAAGGATAATAATAATAATAATAATAATATTAACATACTTTTCTCCATCTTTTTTTTTTACAATACTTTCTTACATTAAATTAACCATATGTAATCCGTAACATATTGAATCTATTATATATAAAGGTTCTTTTGCCAACCATATATTAAATGATTGTTGTGGTAAACTACCTCCTCAAAATATCCGCTTGCAAAGCTAAGGAACCAGCCCCACTCTGATGATAGGCAGTAACCTTGAAACAGCTGTACGTGGGTGGGTTTCCTAGCTTGTGTCTAATCCAACCATAGCTTTGCTCCTTCTAGCTTGTGTATAATCCAACCATAGCTTTGCTTAAACTGTTTAATACAGCGGGCATATGCTTAAGGTAAAGCCATGTTTGATATGGTTATGCATTGCAAGAACAAAGCCTTTGTGGGCATATTTGCATGTCCCTGTCAAGGCTCCCAGAATACAGTGTAATACATGTATTTCTCAGAATTCTGAGCATGAAACAATTTTTTTTACTTGGTCTAGACATTCGAATGTGAACACAAATATACTGTTTATTTAATATATATATATATATATATATATATATATATATATATATATATATACACACATATTATTATTTTTTTTTCAAACAATAAAATATCAACATTCATAATAATAACAATAATAAACATGGGGAGTGAGGGAGGGTATCCTCAAGATGGTGAAATGGCGCCCGCCCGTGCGCGCCAGGCCCCCCATGTCCACGCCCACGACCAGCACACCAGCCTTCCTCCCCACCAATTAACACTCAGGTTCCACAGGGTCAAGGGGCACTCCTCACGAGCCCAAGGGAGCCTTGGGCCACCTTTGCACCCTTCAAATTAATTGTGCTGATTTCCCCATACATGGCGCTCTCTCCAAATGGGATATACATTGTAGTTATGACAGCGCCGTGGAGAAAAACAAGCAAACCCTTCATAATGAGCACAGGTTCAGAAGAGAAATGTTGTGAAACATGTTTTATGTTGGTTAATAAGCAAAGCTTCTCATTTACTGACCTTTATTTCATGCAAGAAAATCACAACGTCCTTCAACAAGGCAAATTGAACTAACACTTAACACTGTTTAATGAGATGTTAATACACACTTTAGCATAAAAACCAATACGTGCTCCATGTTGTTTAATGAATTGTGAATTTCAGTACAAATGTCTCACACTATTTTAATGATCATATTAAATGAGCACAGTAACTCTCCAGCAAGATTTCAGCCTTACAACATTAATAAAAACGTTTACATTCATTATAATTAAAAAGGTGAATTTCGAGTCAAATATATAATTATTCCTTACGGCAGGGCTCCATTTTATTTACTGGACTGAGACTTACAGCTTCTGTCTCAGGCGGTTGTGTTCATTTCCATAACATGAATAGCAGCTTCTTCTGCATTCAAAGTCTGCTGGTGCAACAGGTGCAAAGCACCGGGGGCCACAGGTAAGTGCCCTCTGCTATTTGCAAGTAAATGACGAATCTTAATTTATTAGATGAGGATGGTAGATAATTACTTTATAGAACGTTAATCTGATTACTACAGCGATGACCTGGTTATTATTTATTTACACCCAAGGGGTAGATAGAGAAGTGGCACGGAGGGAGTGTAAATTTTCTACCAGAAAACCTCTAATCACCAGCTCCACCACTGCTCCTGACACCTCAGGAAGTAGATCAGTGGAAACTAAGATGCTGGCAACTTTCTCTGCAGCTTAATTGCATAAAAGGTAATAGACTGAAGGCTTCTTTGTTGTTGTTGTTGTTCAGTCCTTCAGTTGTGTCTGACTCTTGGTGACCATATGGATTGTGGCATGTCAGGCGTCTGTTTCTGGTTGTGCTAATCCATAAGATTTTCTCAGCAAAGATACTGGAGTGGGTTTCCAGTTCCTACTCCAGTAGATTGTGATTTGTCTAATCTCCCTGCTATGACCTAGCCATCTTCAGTGACCCACATGGTATAGCTCACAGCTTCACAGGCCCCTTTTTAAGTGTATATGCTATCATTCTTTGCTGGCAGCTTTCCAATGTCTTTACTAAAGTTCATATTTTTAGCTTCTGCCTCAACAAGGTATATCCTTGTAAACAAATGAGCTTGGAATTGGTTCTCTATTCAAAGTATCCTCCCATTTCAGGAAGTAGATCACTGAAAACTATAATGTTAGATTTCAGCAGTATAAAAAAGCATATTAAAGTAATATATTACAGGCTGAATTACTAAAAAGCAACTGTGGAAATAGGCAAAATGTTTTTCGAATTCATAGCAGCATTACGTTTATTAGCTTTTTATATGCAATTAGTACCTTTCCTGTTTTGTGTGGCATGTGGCATGCAGCGGCCAGTAGATGGCATAACGGTGGCACAACAAAGCTTTGTTCAATTTGATTTAGGTTTAGGGTTTAGGTTAAGGGTTAGAGTTTAGGGTTAGGATTATGGCTTAGGGTTAGATTTGGAGTTAGGGTTAGGGTATAGGTTTAGGATTAGGAATAGGGGCTAGGGTTTAAGGTTACAGTTTAGGTTTAGAGTTAGGGTATATGGTTAAGGTAGTAGCAGATGATAAGCTTTACATAGTAAAGTAGTGAAGTACTTCCACTACCCTAAACTACTACCCTAATCCCTAACCTTAACCCCTATACCCTAACCCTAAACCATAACAGTAGCCCTCACTCTAAGAACAAACTAAACAAAGTCTTGGTGCGCCACCGTTGTGCCACCATCACACCACCGACTGGCAACTGCATTGACGGGGACAAAACAGGAAAGATCCTGCAATTATACTGCTGTCAAATTTGCCATTTTGATTTCAGCATGTCAATTTCATGTGGTGGGAAGATGCTTGGAACCCACAAGAAGCTTCTGTCTGCACAATATGTGACAGCTGCAACTGCCAGTGATCTCAGCAGGAGTTTATCTAAGCTCCCACACATTTTTTTTTATTTCTGTGAATATAAAAGTTGTTTATCCTAGTGTTTCGCACTGATTGATTCCCGTCTCCTGCCCTTTTATATATATACATAACAAATGTGAAGTTAGGCGTTGGATTCAGACAGATTACCTCAGGTGTACTGTATTTTTCCTTAATTATGTTGAAGTGATTTATTTAATATGGCACAACACCAACTTTTTCTGAAGTTATATTTTTTAGTACCGGTGCTGGTTTATTTAAAGCAGGAAACATTATGCAATAGTCTCTATTTCTCTGAATAAGCCGCATAAGGAAAAACACCAAGGAGCACCGTCAGAGGTCTGAGCTTCCTTTTAACACCAGCCGGCAACGCCAAGATACATGACTCACCTTCCTGAACCCCCTTAAAATGAACGGTTTGTTCCTTACCAGAGGCAGCAGGAGTTTGTTTCAGACCTTTGCCCAAAAATAATCAATGTTTTCATAACTACAAATATCTCTGTACATTTAGCCAGAACACAGATTCCGAGCTGAAATGTTTAGGGAGACGGCGAAGCAAAATGGTAACAGTTTATAAGAAGATTTCAAGGTTAGATATTTCATAAAAAAATATAAATGTGAACTAATCCTGCAGATAACTTTGGTACTGTGCAGGGATAGAGATTAACTGGCAATTACATGCATTTCTTCTATATGTTGTTCTATCTGTTATTCTCTACAGTAAATCATGCCTGAAACATTCAGTATTGAATGTGTGGGTCCATTATAATAATGTGCAACTCATTAGGTTACTTTCTGCTCAGAGAGCTTGATGGGGTGGAAAAGTAATCTAACTGCATGATAACATTAGGGGGCGTTGTTTTGCCACCACAGAGGCAGACAGGCAGATTTTTAATCTTTTATGGAAAATGTATATATATATATATATATATATATATATATATATATATATATATATATATATATATATATATATTAAATATATATAGTATAGGTCAATAAATATTTAAGCTATAAAATGTTTTTCTTTACAGTTTTTATGTTTTCAAACCTCAACACTTCTTAAACCTGTAATCATTGTCCCAAAACCCCTTTTCCATGTAAAATCAGAACACTGGCATACAATATTAATAGATAGATGGACAGATAAATAAATATATATATATATATATATATATATATATAAATATATATATATATATATATATATATATATATATATATATATATATATATATATACATATATATATATATAAGTGCAGAAAATGAATAGTACATTTGCAATTCCATTTGAATGTCTAAAAATAAGTTTTAAAGAGCTTATTTTCTGAACAGGTTTTCCAAAAATACACTCATTGCACTGCACTCTGAGACAGTAGGCGGCGACATTCAAATGAGAACACAATGTATTCTTACTCTATTAATCCAAAACCACTATATGCTAAAATAAAACACTATAAGCATATGCTCACTGTATTATATATATATATATATATATATATATATATATATATATATATATATACACACACACACATATAAATAAATATATATATATATATATATATATATATATATATATATATATATATATATATACACATACCGGAGCTTGAAAGAATGTAAATATTTAAGTTACAGCTAACTAGAAACATTTTTAAGAAAAAGATACATAGTGAATAGTTTACTGGGTTCAGTGACCACTAAGCAATAACAATTAATTAAGTAACCTAAAATATACTTCTGAGTGTAGAAGGTTAAATAATACGTTTATTATTCTAAAATTTCCAGCTCACAAGCACATCATGCTTGGGTCTTATGTTTTGTAAATTGAAATGGATTTACTGGTGTTAAAGTTAATTAGCCTCACACAACCATTCATTGTAACCCATTAATTTTATGCATTTCTTCAGTCTCTGCAATAAGGCTCTCACATTTCTAAATATTCCATTTACCCTTGGCATCTTAATGAACCATTTTAGTTGTGCAATACAGAGATGTTTGTAGTTAACATAAAAAACGATTTAATCTGAAGTAAACAGTTCAGTAGGTATAACACAGATGATAATGTTCACCTTCAGTACTCTTTGTATACGGCAAATTTAGTGACAGTCTAATTATTGGATCTTTCTTCTAGTTCCTTGAAAAATAGATACTGCGCCGCCTCTGAGAGGTTTTAATGGAACAATAATACATGTGGACAGATAGGGCTGTGAATCCCACCCTAAATATGTAAATAGAGGAGTAAAAAAAAATCTAAAGAATATAAAGGACACACCAAGCCAGAAACTTCATCTGTTTCATGAAAAGGACGTCATGTTCTTAGCAAGAAATAGCATTGTGCCGTTATTAATATAATTATTTGGTGGAGCTTCAGATTCAAGGAGTAATCACTATACTGTCTCACAACCATATATAATCAGATTAGACATGAACATTTTATATTTTCTGACGAAAATAATTACTATGGGCCTCATTCTATTATCGTCCGTAAATCGTCCGTAAGGCTGCGATTCCTTGCGGGGGTTCTGTTAACTCGCGATTCTATTATACGGCCCCGCAAGGATCTCATCTTACGGCCGGCCGCATATCTTGGAACCGGCCGTAAGCGGTGAAATCTAAAAACGCAAAAATAAATTCAAGCCTGCACTGTACAGCTCTGTAAATGCTAGGGATCATATTGGGGGACATGAGGATTAAAAGGAACTCACTCTAAAGCTTGCACATCAGCCCAAACCCAAGTTCAAATTAACTGTTTATTTTCCGGCTGCGGCGTGGGCGGGTCTGAGGTGCTCCAAGCCCTCTGGACTTTTTACATGGATATTTTACGGATAGTAAAAATAAAATATTTTACGGATTTGAGTACAGGATAATTATGTGCTATTTTTTCTAACACCTAAAATCCCTTTATAGTCTTCTCAAAGTGCAGGATGGCTTTATTTGAGCTATTTTATGTGCTTAATTGGTGCTAGCGAGACCTCTTTCCTGCAAGTAAGCAGCGGCTCGTTTTTAGCCTTGCAGAGAGGTTTCCCGGAGCAATTGAATTGCAAATATCTTGCGGCCTTTTTAGATCAAAGGCTTTCCTCTGGCGCGAGCGGCCGCAAGGGATAGCAAGGCGCCGGCCGCAAGCCTGCCGGAATCCCCGGCCGTAAGGGAATAGAATAGCAGAATAGCTTGCGGCCGGTCCTTGCGGCCCCGCAACGGCTGCGGCCGATAATAGAATGAGGCCCTAAATCAGTATAACCTAGGATCTTCTATTTTTTGTAATAATTTTTTGTTGTTCAGTCGTTCAGTTGTGTTCGACTCTCTGTGACCCGATAGCATCATGCCAGGCACATCTTGTGTCTGGTTGTCCTCATTTATAAGGTTTTCATGGCAAAGATACTGAAGTGTGTTACCAGTTCCTTCTCCAGTGGACCACAATTTGTGTGACCTCTCTTCCATGACCTGCCTATCTTTATATCTTACTAGCTATTGGTCGTCAACAATGACAGGAATAAAATTGCAAGGCTGGCAATGCTGTTTGCCACACAATGTGACCTTTGGTGCTCATCACGAGCCCCGAGCCTCTCCCCCTTTGTACTTCAACTTTCCTGCTTTGCACTGACCGCCTTCGGCGCTCATCGCAAGCCCTACGCTGAGTGCCTTTGGCGCTCATTGCGGGGCTTTCAATAAGCGCCTTTGTCGCTCATTGCAAACCTCTCCAGCTCGCGGTGCTCATTGCGACCCTTTCCTCCCACCTACTGTACAGGCCGCTCATTGCAGGTTTCGCTAACGTCCAAGTTTTGTGCCTGGGAATGCCATGTGTCTATTTCCACCATCTCCCCCTGTCCCTTCCCTGTGTGTTTATCCTCTGTGTGGCTGCTGAATGTTTGCATGTTTCGCGCTGACTGCCGTTGGTTTTATTTTCAAAGTCCCACATGCCTGGCGTGGTTTGTAAAAATTTGTTTTTATTTTTCGTGTTTTTGGAGTTACTCGCTTCGATCGCAGTTGTGACCCTCGCAGTCGCTCATTGCAGCCAAAGTCCCGCGCGCTTCAACTGTTCGCCTCCCTTTGCGAGCCTCGCAGTGCAATGAGCGCCTTTGGCACTGATTGCAGCCTAAGTCCTGCGTGCGTCGATGGCATACCAACTGCACGAATCAGAATGGTAACACACTATTCTAGATATCATAAATACAATTGTATTATTATGTTGGTAATTAAGCATTAGGAGATTACTTATAATAAGAATTAATATACAGTTGCTTGGTTGAATGATGGATATTAGTACAGTTAAGCGCCATAGGAAGTATATTACATAGTAATGGAGGTTGAAAAAAAAAACTTTTATTCTATCAATTTCAACCTTTTTAGATCTCCTCTGATCTTTGTAATATGTAGATTCATTATTCATTGTTAACCGTTGATTGATCCAGAGGAAGGCAAACAGAAAAAAACATTGAATCCATGCCAACTGTCTCATAAGGTGATAACCCTGAATGCCCTTTAAAAAATATATATATAACCAATCAATTTTTAATGTTATCTATTGAATTCGCTGTCACAACCTCCTTTGGTAGAGAATTCAACAGTTTTACCACCCTTACTATGAAGAACCCTTTTCTTTCTTTAAGGTGGAATATTTTTCCTTCTAACCTCAGGGGATGTCCTCTTAAGCCTTATATTGACCCTGGATGTATTTATATAAGGTAACAATATCCCCTCTTAGACGCCTTTTTACTAGATAAAATAAGTTTAATTGGTTTAGTCTTTCTTAATAACTTAATATGTTTAGCAGGAATGAACCTAAGTTGTATTTTATTTTTATATAAGACAGTTAGGCAAAGAGAATATAGCTTTATTAAAATAAATATGTGACAATTCCTTGTCTATATACTATACTTATATAAACTAAGACACACTACACTCTAATATTACCTTCCAATGTGTAAAGATAGAATCAAATAGTAATCACATTGTCTTCAAAAAAATTCCCCCAAAATAGGATTGAAATTTAAAGAATAAGAATTGGCTACATTTTCATGGCACTTTTAAATTAGGTAGAAAAATGACGTCTTAGTTCCTAGTGACACCAAAATGTGAGACACATAATCCATTTATTAATATACTTTCCGAAGAACACACGCAATGTGCAGAAACCGGTGCAGAAAAGGAACAGAAATGACCTGTGAAGCAGGCTGAAGAAATTACCAAAGTCTGGCATTTATCATATATTCATTTAGGTAATGGTATTTTCATGACAGGTTGGTTGAGAACTGATGATAGTTTAATAATCTTCAGGCTACATGAGAGCTCTTTCCTCTGTCATACGACTGAAGTCCAATATAGACTTCCTGAGTCCTATTATTGCTCTAAAGGTACAATAATACCTCTGTATAAATGATGTACTGAAAGTAAAATATTGGAAAAGAACATTGAAAGTGTGTTTTCAGCTCCAGGAGGAAGATTACCTGTTTGAATTATATGAATAAAGAAACAATCTCTTGTTGTAAACTAAAATAGGCTGTTAGTCACAACAGTTTGATTATGTAGTCAGCATTTGCATTAATATAGTCAGCATTTGCTTTCAAAAACAAATAAGAAACAAATATATATATATATATATATATATATATATATATATATATATATATATATACAGTAGACTCTCAGTTAACCAGAACTCAAGCAACCAGAACAAAAAATTGAAAATTGTACCTTAAATAAAAATGTAAATTTTACATGGCTCAACAAATGCCAGGGGCCAGGTTGTCGTGCCACAAAATGCTTACAGGCACCTAGATTTCATCCACTGTATGTCTATTCAGTGTTACCTGGAAGCAGACAGGCATGAGTCACTGAGCTAGTGCAGGGTTGGTGTTACATTCCCGGGTTCAGCGCCGCACCCTCCAGCCGAAACGTACCTGTGTGTAAGTGAGGAGTGAAAGCTGCTGCTGCTAGAACAGCCCTCACTGACAAATATACTAAGCAGAACGTCCTATGTGCAGCTAAAAAAGTAACCAGAAACTACATTTATCCGGCATCTACCAATCCCCGTGGGCGCCGGAGAGTCTACTGTAGATATATATATATATATATATATAATAAATAGTACATCTGTGTTAACATTTGAATGTCTAAAACAAGTTTAAAAACCTGCTTCCAGCTCAGTATTCCGAGAAACAGTTATTACACTGCACTCTGGGAAGTTGAACTGGGAAATGTGCCGAAAAATGCCTCGCACATATACAGTATGTATGTGTCTGTGGTTATGCTTATCCATTAAGATATCTTGTCAAAGATACAGGAGTGGTTTGCCAGTTCCTTCTCCAGTGGATCACAATTTGTCTGACCTCTCTGCTATGACCTGCCAATCTTGGGTGACCCTACATGGTATAGCTCACAGCTTCACTGAGGTACACAAGCCCCTTCAATACAACAAGGTAGCGATCTAGAAGGAGGCTGTACACTAGTTCAAGACTGTTCTGAAAACTGCTTGAGAGTAGCACTCATAGCACTCATATCCCTAAATAGATCCCATGTAAGTGTGCTAGTTCATTTTGAGCCTCCTTTGCACGTCACAACCCAGATCCTTAGCAGCAGTCAAAACACTATTCACTAAGATATCCTGCTGGAAAAAAAAAGGTCTCCTGGCTTACTTGAGACAATATTTTTTTTCTTTCCTTTTTGTGCATATAGAAGCTTCCACTTTAATGAACATCTCTGTCCACATCAAGAAGTTGATCAGTAAAACCAAAATGGTAGATTCCATAGCTGTATAAATGCATATGACAGGTAATACATTAAAAGTTACATTATTTATATTCTATATTTATATTTTGAATTCTTAAAACATATTCCTATTTTAATTGTAGATTAATAGAATATTACATAGTACTTAATGTCTGTGCAATAGTTAAGTCTTTAAGTGTTGGATAAGTATCTCTGCAGAATTATGAATTAAATATTGTGATTTTGCTGGTTTATAGGCAGATAGAATTTTTTTAATTCCTCTTCTCTTTTGTTTATCCAATTATTCCTTGTATCTAAACGTCTCACTGTACTTCAATTTGCTCACTGAACTGTGTCTGTGTCAATGTTATTTTTTTCTTATTCCCTTAATATCCCCTTTAATTGTCTCTGCCCTGACAGAACATCGTCCCTGCCAACTAAAGCAGCATCACTTTGCTACATTGGGTCACATTGCACATTTGTAATTTGGAATATATATTTACAGGCACCCAAAGGTCCTTAAGAAGTGTTATAAAAAAAAGTTATATTTCATAAAATGCCCATGCCTCTCAAAAGTCCCTTATTTGGAGGAATATCCCAACTTTCCTCTTCTGAATCGCTACTTTGTTGTGATGAAGGGGCTTCTGTACCTCAATGAAGCTGTGAGCTATACTATGTAGGGTCACCCAAGATGGGCAGGTCATAGCAGAGAGTTCAGACAAATTGCAGTCCACTGGAAAAGGAACTGGCAACTCCTTATGGAACCTTATGGAGAAGCACAACCAGACACAAGATGTGCCTGGCATGCTGCAGTTCATAGGGACTGAACAACAACAATCCAATATTTTAGGGCAAAATCTTGATTTCTAAAACTGACCATGTCTTTCTCTACCTATTTATTCATAAATCCAGGAGAAAGATAGAAGTCTGAAGTGTCAGTTCTACAGAATATATGTGTGTGGGGTGCACTGTGCATATATTAAGTGTGTGTATCTCTTAAACTTAGTTTAAACATGGTACAAAATTTTATAATTTTAGGAGGGTAAGTGTCTCATAATTTGAAATGCCGAGGTATCACATGTATAGTTCTCAGCAGCCGGGTTTGCCAAAATCCGTTGGTAACGCAATGGGGAAACTGCGGCCCTCGCAAATCGCGGCCAGGCAATGAGCACTTAAGGCGCTCCTTGGACTGGTGGAGATGAGCGCCATAGGCGCTCATCCCTGCGAACCCGTACGGCTTACGCAGGGAGCACCAAAGGCGCTCACTGCGCTGGTGGAGCTGAGCACCGTAGGCGCTCATAACTATGACCCTGTAGCACTTAGGCGGGGAGCACCAAAGGCACTCTCTGCGCTGGTGGAGATGAGCGCTGTCGGCACTCATCCCTACGACCCCTCACGACTTTACCATTATACCTACGCCTCGCGGACTACACATCAACAGAAAACTCAAATACACAATTCACACTGCGAGACCCCTAGCACTTTGAAAAAATTACATGAAAAAAAAATAACTCTTACAAAAGGAAACCGCGACTTACATAAAAAAATTACGAGCCGCAAAAAATATGAACTTAACAGCCGAACCGCGCACAGAGAAAAACATGAAAACCACACAAAATACAAATGAAAATAAAAAAAACATCACACAAAGCAAGGGGGGACACCCAGGACGTCTGGAAGTCGTGTTACACATCAATTTAACTACAATTTCCAGAGTTTAGCCACTCGAAAATCGCCTAAGCGAGAGAAAAAATGGCCACCGAAAAAACGAAAACTAAGCTACACAACCCCTAAACACGCAAAACTCCGCCACACACATACGACTTTTACACAGGACTGTACCAGGTATCAAATACACTATTACGAAGGACGCAAAATGATCCAAACCCACCTAACACATACACAATTGCCGCCATTTTACACCACTAACTTGTACATACTAACATTCACATTACTACACAGCTACACAAATGGTTTCCCCTCGCGCACGCAGCCTATTTACACTACACACTTCACACATTGCTGACACTTACACCTCAGCTCACCAAGAAGGAAAATCTACATTGTATGCTGCAGGAACATCAAAACAGATTGTTATCTCTTCAGCACAATGCTTGCTGCATATATTCATTACAAATAGGTAAATTATATTAATTTATGATTTCATTAATTATCATTAAAAAATACATATACAGAAAACTTTAAAAAGCACCACACAATCGCAATAAACGCCAAAGGTGTTCACTGTACGACTCACAAGGAGCACCAAGGGTGCTCACAGGAGCAAAACTACACCAGGGGAGAGACTCGCAATGAGCGCCAAAAGCCCATCAGCATGGACCTTGCAATTAGTGCCAAACCAAAAAAAAACACCAACCCAGAGGCTCGCAATGATTGCCAAAGCGCCGAAGGAACTCACACAACCAAAACACTTACTTTGTGTGCCAAGCAGCATTCCTTGACTTACAATTCTATTGCCGTCATTTTTTGATGGCCAAGTGGCTAGTGGATAATAATAGTGGACAGTACATGAGTGGTAACAATGTATATACATTTCTCAGTATCACTGACACACGATTGTAAGTGATATTACTATCCATTAACAAAGGCAATACCTTGAGAAAAAAGGTTCCAAATATAAGACATGCATGTGTTTAATATAATAGTTGTTGTTGTTTACTCGTTCAGTCATGCCCCAGCGCTCCATGACCATATGGACAGCAGGTTTATCTTTTGTCTGGTTGTGCTTATGCATAAGGTTTTCTTGAAAAATATACTAGAGTGGGTTGTCAGTTCCTTCTCTCGTGGACCACGATTTGTCTGACCTCTCTGCTATGACCTGCCCATCTTGGGTGACCCTACTTGATATAGCTCGCAGCTTCATTGATGTACACAAGCCCCTTCACCATGACAAGGTAGAGACCCAGAAGGGGAATATATTAGTTAGATATAAATAAATGAGTCAGGTATTTTAAGAGTAAGTAATGTGAAAATATCTTCCTTTTCTGTAAGTACCTTTATCTAAGACCATTGGACAACAACTGGTGATAAAGAGGGGACCACTTATTAAATAATAGTAGTCACAGAGTAAAGCCTTACCATTATTCGTTTTATACCAACTGGGCATGCACCTTATGCTTATCAACTCACTTGGAAATGTAATTAATTAATACAATAATTCATATATTAAATAATTAATACATTAATTATTTTTTTAGACAAAGACTGGGAATCTTTTTGGAACATTTACATTAAAAATACCTAACTATCAAGCTCAATTATGTAACACATCTATTCAAAATGTTTAATCATATAATTGCAATTATATCTGTATGTGTTCATAATTATTGCAATAACTCGGGTCTTTGCTGCGGCACTTGGATCTTGGCTTAATATCACTGATAGATTCACATTTCAAGAATGAACTTTAAAAAGTAGATAAACCGGTTACATCAGCTATTTCCACAGCCATATATATCTACGTGTCAATGTGAACACCAAAAACAGACAGATTCTACATAATTGTTAACTCACAAAACATGTGTCAGTTATCTGCAATATAATACTAAGAAATCAGCTGATGTGAACATTTCACAATCAATATTTCAATTCAGTTTCCTTATCAAGGCTAATTAAATGGTAACCATGGGCCTCATTCAATTGCGATGTGGCTCTATATAAGCACAGAGCATATTTTTTTTACAGAAGTTTTTAGTTAGTGAAGACCTTGCTATTGGGTAGAAGTTAACTAACTAAAAACTTCTGTAAAAATAATATGCTCTGTGCTTAAATAGAGCCCTATTCAATTGGCAAAATCTCAATTGAATGAGGCCCCATGATTGGTAAAAGGTTGCTGTTACTCAGACTTATGGAACTGAATGTTTTTTTAATTAGAATTGCAATTTATTCAACCACTCTATTTACTAAGGCCCTCATTCAATTGCTATTTGGCCAATTGAATAGGGCTCTAAATAAGCACATAACATATTTTTTTTAAAGAAGTTTTTAGTTAATAAGCATCTATCCAAAAGTAAGGTTTTCACTAACTAAAAACGTATTTAAAAAAATATGTTATGTACTTATTTAGAGCCCTATTCAATTGGCCAAATAGCAATTGAATGAGGCCCCTGGAAACGTATTGCATTTCAAGCTCATATACATGTCCGAGGCAGGCCAGAAAGCCAGTATACAAACCAAAAAATTCAGTATATAATGAGTTCACTGCAACTAAAGAATATGAGAAATGATATAAAATATCAATATTATACTTAGTTGTTTTAACAATGTTAGAAGTACAATGTCACTAAATCTACATATAGAGAGTTGTTTTGTCCTTTATAAGAGTTGATTTCAGGTAATTATATTAAGGAACCAAAATATATCACTTTTTTTGAGGTTTTCTAATTCTTAAATGTAATAGGTGATTCCATTGACCCGATGAAAACTGCCCTTCTGGATCGCTACCTTGTCGCGGTGAAAAAGGCTTATGTACCTCAATGAAGCTGTGAGCTATAACATGTAGGGGCACCCATGATGATCATAGCAGAGAGGTTAGACATATTGTGGTCAACTGCAGAAAGAACTGGCAACCCATCTAGTATCTTTGCCATGAAAACCTTGTGTATTAGCACACCCAGACACAAGTTGTGCTGGTGTGCTGTGGTACATAAGGTCACAGAGAGTCAGACATGACTGAATGACTGAACATCTAGTAGGTTTTAACCCATCTCTATGTGTTATCTGGGTTGGGCCTGGTCAGTACTTGGATGGGAGACCACCTGGGAATACCAGGAGCTTTATACTGTGTCCCACTGGAGAGGGAACTGGCAACTCACTCCAGTATCTCTGCCATGAAGTGTATTAGCATAGCGTGTTCCCATCCATGAGGTCACAGAGAGTTGGACACGACCGAACGACGCAAACACACACACGCACATGTTATTTGGCTGTGCTGTTTGGTCTGTTCTTCAATCACCTTTCTACCCACCATATCATATCTGTGTGTTGCCTTGAAAAGCCTAAAATATACACAGAACTACTGAACAAATTAATAGTTGAGGGATTAAAAAATTTCTTAATTAATGAGTGAGATATCTTTTACACAATTTCTATAACAATTTTCCTTATAAATGCTATGAATAGAATCTTACTAATGAGATCGAAAACTATTCAATATAATCTTGAATAATAAAACTATGACTCCAACACATTATGAAGCTTGTGCATTGCCACTCTATAAATATTCCCAAATCATTCCATCCAAACCCTAGAGAATTCTTCTACCTGTGACATTTACGGTTTTTGAGAAGCCAGTAAACTACAGCAATAAGAAATGATTGCATAGTATTAAACTCTGAATTTAATTAACCTTTGTCAATATCTGTTCCTGAAAAAAAATGTTCACCATGGTATCAGTGCAATCAAATGGGTATGAAGATTTAATTTTTGTCACTTGCACCTCTTCCACCAATATTTAATTAGATGTTTCAGGCAATCAACCTGTATACATTTTAGTCTTAAAAATGTAAATTAGGACTGAGTTGTCACCTTAAGATTCATCACATTTAAAACAGCCAAGTGCTGGATGTCTCTAACCTATTTACATAGCTTATATATTTTTATGTCTGTGTGTATATATCATTCTACATGTTTCTGTCTTCTATAAATATATTGGTTTTCTTTATGAGTCTTGAGTTAATCAGGTTTGAAAAATTGATGCAACCAACTGATGAAGATTTGCAAAAAAATAATTATGGCATTAAAAGTAAACTCCCCATGATTTTTAACAGGGCTTAAAGATTGGATAGTATGGTGGTTGATAGTTTCTTAAAGGAAGACAGTTTTTCTTTTTTGGTCAGGTCTTGAGTGCAAATTTCTACATAAAAACCAGAGAAGTGATAAAGCCTTAAATCCTCAGAAACATTATAGTGAAATTGATTTATTGTACAAAAACAAGGTTTCTTATAGGCAATGTGAAATATTAAACAGGATCCTGCTAAGAACTCCTACAACGTAATACTAACCAAGGATATAATGGGGTATATTTATGAGGAAAGGATAGCTTTCACATGAATGTCATGGATACCTCCAGGGACTAGCACAGGAAACGTAGAGCCTCATTTAATTGAGGCTTTCGGGAGATCCCGGCTCGGAAATGTAGCCCGCAAGTTATTTTGCTATTCAATTGACAACTTTTTGCAAGCTCGGACAGGGTTACAGGCTCCGGGCTGGGATTCATTACGATGGTTCAAATTGCAAGTTAATGTTCCTGCAAGAGTTGCAAATCGCTAAGCAGGCCGTGAAGCCCACAAATGGCAAAAGTCAAACCACAAGTAACTGGTACTAAGGAGGTTTCACAAATGGATTAATGACAAATCGGAGGACTTTAAAAGCAAATAAAAAAATCGATACTGCACTTTTAATAAAAGTGAAAGTGATGTTAGGTCTTAGAATTAATAGCTCAAGCTCGCTAATCGGCCCAACAAAATACCTTATTTCATGTTTAATTTTTGTGTTATATCGATCCCGGCAATCGATGTGTTAATACATATAATGGAACTTGCATGTAATAGAATATCATATTTATTGATTTATCAATATTGAATAATATCTGGATAGTGGGTTCGATCGTAACTTATAATTCAAGGCCGAAGGACTTCAATGAAAAATTGGAGGTTGGATTTCAAAGTCCCACAGGCTTGAACCACGAGTCACGATCAGACCCACATTCCATTGGCTGTTTCTAACCGGGAGTAATGGCCTTGCTTCAGTGATCATGTTCAAGCCCGCAAATGCTACTTTTGATATCGATGTGCGCTATCAGCTGGGACTTGCAGGCCAGGCCAATTGAATAGCACCATAAGTTGTGGCGGCTGTGAGCCCACAGGAGCTCTGCAGACATACGTCCTTTACCTCCATTACTTGCGTCTCTCAATTGAATGAGGCTCATAGTGTTTTTATTAAAACCTAGCTTCATCTCTGCCAAATCATGATCTCTTCTGATGGTGACTGCAGTCATGAAATCAAAAGACGTTTGCCTCTAGGGAGGAAAGCTATGGCAGGTCTGGACAAGCTAGTAAAAATAAAGTTTTATTAATATCAATAAAGGTCCTCATAGTAAGAAATATGGTATTCCGGGTAGTAACATACGGATGTGAGAGCTGCACCAATTAGAAGTCTGAGCGCTGTATAATTTATGCCTTTGAATTATGGTGTTATTGAAAACTGCTTAAAGACCCTTGGACTGAAAGAAGATCCAATAAATCAAAAGTACAGGACATCAAGACAAACTGTTCACTTGAAGGCATGATCATGAGGCTGAAGCTCAAAAGACTATAATGCTGGGAAAGAGTGAAGGCACAAGAATAAGGGGACGACAGAGGCAGAGATGGATAGATGAGGTCATTGAAGGAATGAACTTGAACAAGCTTGGAGGGGCAGTGACTGACAGATGAACCTGATTTGCTGCGGTCCATAGGGTCACATAGAGTCGGACATGGCTTAACGACTAAACATCAACAACAATCATGATCTCAGAATGAAATGTGTTATACATATTTATTTTATTGTACAATTATCCTTTAACTATATCCCCAAGACTTGCAAATGCCAGTTTCACTTTAAGTTATTGTTGTGCCCATTTACCAAAAGCACAATATGTTGATCCCATGCCCTTGTTTTCATGGCACTATAGAGAAATTTGTAACAGTTGCAGCTTGTATGATGCCATCTCTAACTGCCTAGCCTTGGATATTTTATTTAATTATGGAAATGACAGCCATGCAAGAAAAAGTGTCATTGTCAGTCAAAGCAAATCCTTCTGATGAGAAATTCTCATAGCTTAATAGATTAATAGTTCTCAAAGGTATGGATTGCTGCCAGAAGTGACCGTAGTTTGGATTTGGTCACAATCTATGTGCTTAATTATTTAGGAGTTGTTCCAAAATATTTTTTTGTGTTGGGCATTTCCATTAGTTTAAGAAAACTCTGATCAATACATTGTTTTAGAATGTGATTGCACGGGTCTCTTGATATTTATAGACATATTTGCAAAGCACTGTTCAGTTTTCAAATAACTTATGACCACTACTCTCGCCACGTGTTTTATTGGTACGAGAAGCAGCAGACTGAAATATTTAAAGTCTCTGGAATATCTGTACATGCTATTATATGAATGAGAGGATTGACTCTTGAAGAAGTCTACTAGTATAAGGAACATCTCCGTGCCAATCAAATCATCTGTATCTGTGCCAACTCCCAACAGCATTGTCTTCATGATAACGATGGATCAGAGATTCAGCTAAGTGCACATACAGGAAGGGACTTGAACTCCATTTGCAGGTGGCCGTCTGCAGTATGACTAGTAGTTGTATCATATGTGCCACATGTTTATGATCTTCTGAAGAGCTAGAATGAATAACAGCCTAAATCTATAATAAAAAATAAAAAAAAGATGAAAACAGCAACTGTGCACAGGTGAGGATTGCCATTATGGTTTGTTTACCTGTCTATGATGGAAAGAAAGATTTGTCAACTCAACTAAAATAATGATTGTATCCATAGTCCCTCCACTTGATCAGGTAAGTTAACAAAATATGAATAGTGACCCTAATGGGACATAAAGCTGCATTTAATAGTTACTGAACTATTGCTTGTGTTCTATTTTTTCATTTTTTTTAAAATAAGGTACCAATTAGTGTTCTGTTTTGAAGAGATAGAAGTCATACATATGGGATTGCAGTGCCCATTTAAGTACCCCACTATGGGTATATTTATTTTTTATGCTGCCCTAGGCCATTCAGATTTGTGGACCCCCCCATACCCTATTTTATTATTATCTTAAAAGTTTCAAGACAGATTTAAACAAAAGTGCTTTTTAATATATAAACCTTTATAACTAAAGAGTCAATCGAGGTCAAATGTTTGTGCAAGAGCCTCAGACCTGAATATACTAATTGCATAAATAATAATAGACATGCTGCTTAATAATGGCATACCATACATGTACAATGCTCTTATATGATGCAACACACTAAGGGAAGATCAACATATATGTTACAGTATTGGAAACAGCCTGTGAATAAATATTGTTGCTTCGCAAAAGAAATGAAGAAAACTGCCACCAGTCTGAATTCATGGTTATAATTTAATTGTGTGAAAAGACTACTCCTGATGCTGGCACGTTTTTCGCGCACAGCAGAATAGCGCACCGTCATCAGGGTGCCGAGAACTGTGCTCTGATGACACTCGGCACTCCAGCCTGGTGCTGTGTGATCAGGGGCAGATCACACAGCACCAGGCTGGAGAGCAGAGCATGATCAGAGCGTAGTTATCGGCGCCCTGATGACGGCTCGCTATTCAGCTGCGCTCGAAGGCTGGGAGCCACTCCTGATAAGTACTTATCTGTGTCTATCTTTCTGTGTGTCTATCTATGTATCTATCTATCTATATTTCTATCTATCTGAGTGTCTGTGTCTATCTATCTAGCTGTCTGTCTATCTATCTATCTATGTATGTATCTATCTATCTATCAGCCTTATTAAAATGCAATTCAGCCACATAGCATGTTTTTTTTACAGAAGTTTTTAGTTAGTGAAGACCTTGCTTTTGGATAGAAGTTCACTAACTGTAAAAAAATATGCTATGTGCTTATATAGAGCCCTGTTCAATTGTCCAAATCACAATTTAATAAGGCTGTATATGTCTATCTATCTATCTATCTCTCTATCTATCTATTATAAAAATGAACAGAGATAGATATAGAGACAGAGATACCAATAAAATGATAACATACATATTTAAATAAGCAAATGCATATTTAAAGCAGCAAAAGAGACAATGAAATCCCATGAGAAAGCTGACCTAATCTTAAAGAATATTAAAAATAGTTCCACATTCTGCTAGCCTTTTTCTATACAATAAATCATTGCTGAGATATACAGCATTGTTTGGCAGCTCAACTTGCTAATTAGCTGTTTGGAGTACTTGATCTGGGTTGGATAGGGTATCAAATTGAATAACAACAAAGGGGAACATTATTTTGGCCACCAGAGAGAGATATACAAGCAAACTGTGATTCGAATTACCACATCAAAGCAGCTAATTAGTATTCTGGAGCCATTCATTTGCATACAAATTCAGCAAAAAAGTATTTAATTTCTCAGGGCTGATTCACTTTAGGAAATGACTAATACAATGTATGGCCAGTTGTTCATGTTCTTTAAAGGACCACTGAAGTCTATTTATGTTTTTCATCTCAATCACTTTTTGCCATATTTTATGCTGCGCCACACGCAAACTACAGCTGTGAGCAGTGTGTCATATTCTTTAGTACAGAAACTTAATTGGAAACAATATATAAAACATGACAAATCAATGAGCAAAGGGCTTATGCCATAGGTCATACAAACAGATTGCCAGGATGGGATACATAAGAATTAAGTACCAAAGTACGTAAAGCACCTGATTCTGCAGATACAAAGTAAAATATATATTAAATGCAATGCTGTGGTCCAACAGTAATATTACTATTAAGGGAAAATGACAAATCAATGTGTGAGTGTGTATACATTCCAGCTTTTATACAAAACTAAAGTGTTTCTGCCCTATGAAAAATTGATTTTTCTCTACAATGTTTCATAGAACTTAGATGGTCATTCCAGATAAAGTGATTGCTTGATGCACGCTCACAAATATGTTCAAGGTAAAAAGCCAATGTATAGGAGAAAACACAATGCAATGCTTGGATTGTTATCCTGATTGCATCTAGTTGATGCAGTGCTGTCCAAAGAATTGCATGAGTTGAAATAATAAGCAATTCCCATCTGGATCTGTAGAATAATCATGAATGACAAAAAGGTGAATTAAGTTAATGTTTCTATCTCTCTATATAAATATGTGTATATAGGTATGTATATATTAGATAGATAGATATGTTTTACTTTAAAATTCCAACCTCTATCTATCTGCCTGTCTATCTATCTATAAATCTATCTATCTATCTATCTATCTATCTATCTATCTATCTATCTATATCTATCTGTGTCTATCTATCTGTGTGTCTATCAATCTATCCATCTATATATCGATGTAATATGTAAAATTTATATACATGCATGCCTGCACATACCCACACATGGATAATATTTTGGGGAAGCAAGATTTCAGGAGGAACTGTAAAACATATTTTTAATGGGAAAATGTTGGCGCCTTATAAATAATAACAAATATTAAGAGCAATAATAATAATTATTTAATGTTAAGAATAGTTTGGGAAGAAGTGGGCTACAAGTATGCTGTAGTTTAAGGGAAACCAAGACAGTCTTGAATTTATGGATAGCCTGCTTGAACATAGGCAATACAAATATAGGATCCATCAGCTTTGTAAATCCATGTTTTCTCACAGGATCATCCATAAATCCTGGTCTGGGATTCCCTGTTGAAGGGTTTGGGGTGTTGGAGCATTGTAATAGTACTTTAATGCTATATATATATATATATATATATATATATATATATATATATATATATATATATGTGTTTGTGTGTTTTTAAAAATAAATATCATTGTCTAGGAGTCAGCAAGTGATAAAAGCAGGTCAGGGTTATGATATTACTGATCCTGTGAAAAAGAGTCCCTTGATATTAGCTTTTTGCTCAACAAAGTACTTTCCTATTTCTCAACAGCACAAATTAGTACTTTGTTGTTTGATGCAAACCCGCTATCCCATTTATGAATCAAGTCTTTAGTGGGCTATTTATCATGTGAGAGAGATACAATAAGCAAAAGTCACATCATTACCAAGGATGCTAGGTTGGGTTTTGTTCAGTGCTCACACACTCAGCATTTTTATGTAAGATCATATTTTAAATAAAAAGAAGAATTTGTCGTTTTAGAAGTTTTTTTTATGGTCTGTCTAGTAACAAAATAATAATAATAATTTTAATAATACTTTTCAAAGTCTAAAGATTCATAATTGTACTTATAAGTGCAATTATGAATCTTTAGACTTTGAAAAGTATTATTAAAATCTGTCATTGGCAAGATACCCCATTTCTGTATGTTCTATCATTTTCTTTACAAAACAAGAATAAAATATAAGAATTCTTAGACGAGTATTAGGAATAGGTCAACTCTGAGCTGTCATGATAATAGAATATGTCACTAGGCTTGGTCTGTATAGTTCTGGAACTGATCGGTTGGATGTACGCCAGTTATTGCTAGTGTTATCCCACAATGAGATCTAAGTTGGGGACCATATAAATATAATGAATTAAACTGTCAACAAAATAACCAGTACTCCTTGTACAGTGAAACAATGGAACAATCCCATTGCCATTGGAGGGTAGCATTACAGATTGTGAATTACCATAGGTATAGGAACTGGGGGGGATGAGGGGGGGCAAATCCCCCTCAGATTTCTCATTGTGTGTATGTCTGCCTATAGAACCTGTTAAGTGTTATGTGAATCAAGTGAGCTATATCCCCGCATAATTATTTTGGTTCATACACCCCTGAGAATTACCATAATATCAAACCACCTTTGTATTTCAGAGTTAGCCTTCTGTTAACAAGCAGCTGCCTATATACTGTGCAAAAGATAAACCAGTAATATACACCTCGACTGTTATTTCTGGGAGCTGGTTATATATCATATGGAGTCAAAGGGTTGAATATTCATTGGGTGCCCCCAATAGCAGTAGCTTGTTGAGGTTGAAAGAATAGAGTGCAAAAGTTGGCCTGCTGCTCAATGTTAAAATGACAAAGATCATGGCAAACAGCAATCTCAGTTCATGGAAAACTGATGGGCAAAAAGTGGAGGCAGTGACACATTTTATTTTTCTTGGAACCAAGATCTCTTCAGACTGCAGCCATGAAATGAAAATACATTTGCTTCTGGGGAGGAAAGCTATGGCAAGTCCGCACAAGACAGTAAAAAGTAAATATATTATACTATCAACAAAGGTCTGCATAGTTAGAACTATGGTATTCCCAGTAGTAACATACGGATGTGAGAGCTGGATCATAGAGAAGGCTGAGCGCCATAGAATTGATACCTTTGAATGGTGGTGGTGGCAAAAATTGCTTAGAGTCCCTTGGATTGCAAGACGATCCAATCAATACTACAAGAAATGAAGACAAACTTTTCACTTGAAGATATAATCATGAGCTTGAAGCTCAAATATTTTGACCATATCATGAGAAGGCAGGATTCCCTAGAAAAGACTCTGATGCTAGGAAAGATTGAAGGCACACAAAAAAAGGGACTACAGAGGCGGAGATGGATAGATGAGGTCACTGAAGCAATGAACATGAACTTAATGGAGCTTGGAGGGGCACTGTCTGACAGATGTGCCTGGCTTGCTGAGATCCATAAGGTCACGGAAAGTCGGAGATGACTGAACAACTAAACAATAGCATTTTTCTGGTATATGCTTGTGTTTATCAAGAGTACAACAGTCTTCTTTTCATGGTGAGAAGACTACTCATCAATGATTGGGGTTATTCAATAAAAGTGATCATCTTGACAGTGCTTTTAACCATGCTCCTTCTGTCTCTAATTGCCATTCAAAAAGTATCTTTCAAATAATCTCTAAAACACCATGCCAAAATAATGATGTGCAAGGCCAAGCCTGGCATCGCAGGTGGCCAACTCATAGAAAAGCCTGGTTCTAGCTAAAACCATTTTGCCCAGTTTAAAACTGAATTGAACCCCTGTATATACCCCATGTATAGGGTCTAACCTACTGGTATTATAAAAAATATCAAGATTCAAAAGTAATTTAACCTTTTCTATAACCTCACCTAGCTTTTGGGTTTTATAATGCCATATAGAATATTGCCACAGGATGTTTTGGATGACACTCAAATGGAGAACTTATTAGAGACTCAATACAGGATCTTGCACATTATGTAAAGCTGTTTCTATGTCTGTCTCCATCTGGGGACATTTGCATGTTTGTCCCTGCCATACTTTCATTATTTGATTATTATCTAAAAGTCAGAAACTAATGTGATGTATAGTAAAACTATAGTTTCATTCAAATATGCTGAAAGATGTAGAAAGCTATTCTACACTCCACTGATTTATTATAGGCAAGAAGTCTGAGTGAAAGGATTTAAAAAAATACATGAAGAAATTCTGATTTGGAACTTTCGTACAGCAAAAAGACCTATTATAGCCACCTCCGTTTTCCAATTTAACACATATTTGGTTTTTACACATTATTCTATCAAATACAACTGGAGGGGGAAAAAAACTATGTCTCTCTTCATTTTCTATTTCCATCTCCTCCCACTCCCTTTGTGACAGTGTAGAAATAGAGAAAATCAAGAAAATTCTCATGAACACTCTGAGTGATGCTCTGTACAATAAAAATGAATCAATAGAAATCAGAGTCTCAGCACCTTTCTTTCTAAGTGAGATAACTGTTATTAGTAAGTTGGGATGTGCCTGATAAAATTAGCACAATTGCTCCAGGAACAGACATAATAGGGATAGATTTGGTATTTGTCAGTCATCTTGAATGTAGATGCAGGTTAAAGGGACAGGGTAATGGTAAAGGCACTAGCATAATCAAAGCTCTCTAAGCTCAATTTTATAAGGCTACAAATTATTACTTTTTCAAATTGCCCTCTGCACACATTCACAGAACGACCATGTTAGCCTCTCTCCTTACTCCCATACCTCAGAGCAATCTCCATATTTTATCTTCTAATGCAGAACTGTCCAGTTAGCGGATGTGAGCCAGATGCAGCCCTGCCAGGGAAAGCTGCCACTAACCTACATACCATTGGGATATAAATTACAAAGTATTTAATTATTGCTTACGATATATATAATATGTAAATATGTAATCATACACTTTATTTCAGAAATAAAAAAAATATATATATATATTATATTTGGGTAGTTTCCTGGCTTGTGCATTTGCATATCCCTGCCCAGGTTCCTAGTATGCAGTGGAATAATGGTATTTATTCGCATTCTGAGCAGGAAAAAAGTCTTTTAGCTTATTTAAGATGTTCAAATGTAAACACAAATGTACTATTTATTTACTATACATTTCTATAAATATGTTAAACAAATATATATATATATATATATATATATATATATTTAATTTTTTTTTTTTACTAGGGCCCTCAATTTACTAGCTTCACTACTGGGTCTAATAGATCATTATATCAAGTGCTGTAGCTTCCAATGCAGGAGCCAGCATCATATGGAGATTCGTGGCTTGCTGTCTGCTCATTTCACATGAACTGTCAGCCTGGAAACTATACAACTGTAATAATTAAGAACTTTTACATACCTTGGCTAAAAGAGTTTTCATTATACTAGATGCCACACATACTTTTTAAAGGCCATGGTTTGCATTGCCACTACAATGTCTCCTTAATAGATAGTTGAGATAGGTCAATCCCTCTATAGCCATGGGCATAGAAGCACCAAAAAATCTGTGGGGAATATTACTCCACTACCAATGGTACTCCACCACCAATGGAAGCAGTGTCATATCACTGTATAACACAGGATTCCTCTCACATCACTATTATATCACTGCATAACACAGGCTTCCCCCATCTCATTATCATATCACTGCATCACACAGGCTTCCTTCTCCCTAAATATCATATCACTGCATAACACAGGCTTCCTTATACATCAATATCAGATCACTGCATAACACAGACTTCTTTCCTCCTCACTATCATATCACTGCATAACACAGGATTCCTCACACATTATTATCATATCACTGCATAACACAGGCTCCCTTCCACCTCAATATCATATCACTGCATAACACACACTTCCTCCCACCTCACTATCATATCACTGCATCACACAGGCTTCCTTTTACTTCACTATTATATCACTGTAAAACACAGGCTTCCTCCATACACACTATCATACCATTGCATAACACAAGCTTCCTCCAACATCACTATCATATCACTGAATAACTATATCACTGAATAAAACAGACTTCCACCCCCCTCACTTCCCTACAAGTTTAATCACTCCATGTTACTTTCCCAGGGGAATAGAGTGTGTGAGGTTAGGTGAATATGGGTGATGCATGAAAAGAAGGAGAAGGGAATAGGTGAAGAGCAAAAAGCAGAAGGTTGAGAGGGGCGGTAGAGAGTTAGATGGGAAAAAAGAATACTAGAAACAACAGAATAAAGAACAAAGAGTAGAAGGGAGTTGGAAAGATATGACTAAACTGCAAGAGTAAATACATGACAAAAAAGTATACTAGCCATTTGTAATTCCAATATTGTGTTTACCTTTGTGCAAATACTCTTTCTGCTGCTACGTGGCTGCCCATTGCATCCTCCAGTGTTGTTAAAAAGTGGAGGAGTCAAAAGTTTTACTGGGGCAAAAGCTTTCCTGGGAGAGAAATACTGCTCCCAAGCAATCCTCTGGTAATGCATAATTAAGTTTAATTTTGCTATTTTGTGTGTCCAACTCATATAATGTGGGGGGAATTATCCCCCCTTTCTCCCTCCCTCCCGTCTTAAGCCACAAGAATATTCATGTATTTCACTATAGCCACAGATGTATTTAGTTTTAATGGTGCACTAAGTAATTTCCAAGTTCTCTAGTGGACCAGTGGTTAGGATTCAATGCTTTCACCACTGCAACCTGGGTTTCATTCCATTCAGGGAACCAAGAGGTCACACCACCCTGAAGCCATGTAGGGTTGGGCCTGGTCAGTACTTGAATGGGAGAATAACCTAGGAATAACAGGAGTTGTATGCTGTGGCCCAGTGGAGAAGGAACTGGAAACCCAAAACCCATTCCAGTATTTTTGCCATGAAAACCAAGGGGATCAGCATGACCATGGATAAAAAAAGATGTGTGTGGTGTATTACGGTCCATAAGGTCATGGAGAGTGAACAATGCAAAAACAAAAAAGAAGTAATTTCTGATATGTTCTGTCTTGTACTACTCCTCAGTCCCCCTTGCTACATTCTCGTCCATGATTTAGTTTATGCACATCTCTCCATCTTTCTATATCTCATTCTCAAGATTGACAGCTAAATAGACAGACAGATGCTCTTTTTTACACATCATAATAAATGTTCAAAATGTGACATTAAGCTTATTTTCTTTTTTTATCTAATCAGCTAATAAACTTACATTTTCCAACTGCTATACAGTATAAGGTGTAGACAAACACGCAATACCTTTAACAACTTTCTAATGGTTTCATAGATAGGACATTGACTATGCTGTAGCTGCTTAAATACATTAAACAAAAAAAAGGCAGTTCAGCTGCACCTCACTGACGAGGCCCATAAAGACAGAAATGCGTCTGGTTTGCTGTTTCTCCTGTTCAGGGTAGAATTGCCTGGTATTTCGGGGCTGGGTCACTCTTTTGAGTGACACCAGACTGATATACTTCAGGATATTTCTCCTTGTGAAGGGCACAAGTGAGCTAAAAGAGGTTACTCTCGGAGTGGGTTATCATGTCCATAAAAATAACCTATTAAGGTTAGTTTGTTCTCTGATGAGCACCTCTGACTTAGTTATTTTGTATATGCGAATTACCCTTGGGGTTTAGTCTCTCTTAGGGTGATAGGGGATTCCAGACGTGGACCCCTTGCTCACTGTGCCTTAGGGAGATCAGCTGCCCCTCACTGACGAGGCCCATAAAGGCCGAAACGCGTCTGTGGTTTGCTGTTTCTCCTGTTCAGGGTAGAATTGCCTGGTATTTCGGGGCTCGGTCACTCTTTTGAGTGACACCAGACTGATATACTTCAGGATATTTCTCCCTGTGAAGGGCACAAGTGAGCTAAAATAGGTGCGCTCAGAGTGGATTATCATGTCCATAGAAATAACCTATTAAGGTTAGTTCGTTGTCTGATGAGCATCTCTGACTTAGTTATTTTGTATATGCTTAAATACATTCCCAGAAACCACATACTTTAGATCTTCCCTCCTTATACTTTTTACAGTAATGTCAGGCGACTGATTTTAGCAATCAAATACACTGACCACAGTAATTAATTCAATGCCCTTTCCTTTAATATCCTCCCCAAAAGCAGTATAAACTGAAATCATAAATTGGTGTGACATTTATAACATGGTTTGAGAGTCGGAGATACGTGTGGAATCGAAGAGGATACATCTTATCTTGATTTATATCATCTCAAATTGCTCTTTCATTTTCGAGTTATTTTAGTTCCTTTTTTGCAGTCTTTTTTATTTTATTTAACAAAGGACAACTTGACATTAGCAACAGTGTTATTTTTCAGCTGATCTGAATTGATTTTAATAGAAAATAGTGTATCAAAATATGCTTAGCAGTCAAGGATTGTGGACTAGTCAGTTTTGTTATGATAAAGGGTCATCGCAGTGGTCATACGGTAGGGTTTATTTAAGAACTGATTAGCAGTCAAACTTGTATTCAACAAAACATTTTCAATGAAGTATTAAAACTTTAATTTGAACTTTAACACTGCAGCTTCCAGCAAGTAATCTTTTATCCAAACCTATTAAAGGCATATCTAAGTTTCTTGGATTATGAATGCATCTGATAGAGCAGAATCAGTAGTGTATAAAAAAAAATTGGCATGAAAAAATACCAAAATAAAGCTTCAAACACTTACCGTGCAGTTAGTAGAATGTCTAGTAATTTCTGACAGTTTAAAATTAGGGTTAACACCATCTCCAAACCCAGGCTAAATTAGCATACAATTCAAGAATTGTTAAGGCCAATCAGGAGGAAGCAGAGGCTGAAACCTTTGTATCACAATCTGGGATTGCTGTCTGTGCTGCAAAGCAGCCTGGGATGTGTAGTCTGGCACATGTTAGAAAGTGCTATATATTTTCAAATATGAGTCTATCTATGCACGACATTCACACTAGATTACAACACTGCAGGTTGTCTGTTCCCTGCATCAACTGCTGCTGGTGTTTTTTTCTCTCTGTCCCTGACTCCTTGTGGAAAATTTCAGTGGTGACCCCACCAACCATGTGACTGGCAGCACTTCCTGTGGGGGTCACAACCTGTACCTAGCTGCTTTACAGCAGGGTACACTGTTATGTAAGCTTCCAAAGGTGTGCAAATTCACATAGCAGTATCCAGCTTGTAAATATGTAAGTACATTCAACTTTTCAATATAATACATATTTTTCTACTAATCAGCAGATGATTTTTAGGAAACATTTGAAACCCAGGAAACTTCTATATACCTTTAAGTGTCTCCACCTTCAAGTTTGCTACCTTGTCGTGGTGAAGAGGCTTGCGTACCTCAATAAAGATGTGAGCTATACCATGTTAGGGTCACCCAAGATGGGCAGGTCATAGCATAGTGGTCAGAGAAATTGTGGTCCTTTGGAGAAGGAACTGGTAACCCACTCCAGTATACTTGCCAAGAAAACCTTATGGATAAGCCCAACCAGATACAAGATGTGCCTGGCATGATGTGTTCCATAGGCTCACGGAGAGTCAGGCACGACTGAATGGCTGAACAACAACAACAAAATGTAAGTTAATGATGCTAAAACAGCCGACAGCAGCAGCAGACATACAATACATCCACAGATCTGCTTGCATATACTGAATATACAATCTACATTAGTAAAAGTAAAGCCGAACACTGTTCTCATAAAACATTAACTACATTTTGATGAACAGAACAGTCCTACTTTAAATGCTCAGTTCAGCATTGTTAGAAGCTGCATTTGTTTTATTAGCTGGGACTTTAATCAGCAACAGTGTAATAAATTGTGAATAAACAACGTGAATACCAATGAAAGGATTATGAAAAAAACATAATTCAAGATTTATGCTTGTACCATATCACTAGATCTCGCTAAATTTTATGCTCATGTTCTTGTCAGACTACAAAGTTTTAATTATTGCAATGTGGCGCCCAATGGATTTTTTGGCCATTTTTGTTGCATTGCTACAGCGCTCTGCTCATTCATGTCTACTAAATGCTACAATGTAACAGATGTACAGAACCAATAGTGATTCTCAACTGGATAAATCATCATTATAATGCTTCACAGGCATCAACAATGGGTGTGCTATGATTGGTCCGTTGGAATAATGTAACTAATAATAGCTATACTAAAATAATTAGTTGGTTACTTCTAAATGACTAAGCTCGTTAGGCATATCATCCACTACATAAAGGGGCTCTGTAATTATTTTGAACTTGTTAGAGAATATAATTAGTTTCCACAGTATCTTGGAGGACAATTTATTGATCTTCTACTATTTTGCAGAAAAGTGTGTATAAAGTTCCGTGTATATATTCCTTTTTTTGTTGTTGTTGATAAGTCGCTCAGTTGCGACCGGCTCTCCGTGACCCCATAGGCCGCAGCATGACAGGCACATCTTGTGGCTAGGTATGTTAAACTATAAGGTTTTCACGGCAAAGATACTGGCATGGATTGCCAGTTACTTCTCCAGTGGACTGCAATTTATCTGACCTCTATGCTATGACCTACCCATCTTGCGTGACCCTACAAGTTCTAGCTCAAAGCTTCACTGAAGTGCACAAGCCCCTTCACCACGACAAGGTAGCGATCCAGAAGGGGATATTCCTTTTTACTGCTTGTTTATAAAGTTCCATTAATTTGATTAAATGTACTCAGCTTTGTACCATCATGTAGAGCTGTCTAAGTTAAGTAGAACATGTGTAAAACAAAGTTTTCATTTGCTTCCCTTCACTGTTTTACATTTATATAATGTCATCTGTTGCAGTGTTAGTGTGTGACGTCACTGGGTCTTGCTTGTAATGTCACATCCATTGATGGAGGAAGAGCTTGGGAAGGGTGAGCACATGCCAGCCACAGCTCCCTCTATACCGCTGTGGACCTCCAGAGAGGGTAGGTACCAGGTGGGTGCGAAGGCATACATGATTCTATTTATAACCTCTATATAACAAAGATGTTGCCCAATAGGGGCTATTAAATATTTCTACGTGAAATATATTAATGCAAAATTTAAAATTTGGAAGGAATTTTTTTCTTATAAGATTTTCTCTGCTTAAAATCTTACAATTTGTACCAATTTGTGTTTGCCTTCTGTGCTCATTCAACTCATGAATACACAGACTGTGAAGTAAAGTGTTTCAAATTAACCAGTCGCTGACCTCTCTCATGCAGCATGTTGCAGAATGTTGCCACTGGTTGGCTACTGTGATACTTAAAAGTCTTCATGAGCTGCACAGTAAAGAAGACAATTAGAAACTCTTTGTAAAATTGGAGGCAGAAAAAACAGAGTTTTTAAGAGCGTCTTAATAAAATAAAGCGCACAAAAGTAATTGTATACACAGATATATTATATTGCTAGTAAAATCTAGAAACCTTCCATGTCCCTTTTAAAAAAAAATAACAGTTAACAACAAGGGGCAATTTACTAAAGGATCATGGGTACGTACGTGGGTGTAATAACCCACAGTAACCAGCCATCCAACATCACAAATCATCATGACATTTATTAAGGGCTCTTTCTGCTGTAATAGCTGCATGTGGCTCATTACAAGCCATCATGGACAAGCAGCCCTATTAAATTCCAGCCTCTTAAGTCCAACGCGTAGCAGGTAAGGGCTGCCAGCTTCAAATTTGGCCGAGTTACATTGCTATTAAATTAGAATGGACTGCGAGCTACGGGCTTGAGACGTGAATCGTAGCTCATTCGTAGGATGTTGGATTTTCGGCCGTGCGGACGATCAATTATTGTAGATTGTAGTTACGGGTTTAGACGGAGCCAATGGAAAAAGAGATTGTCAGCGTTAAATCATTGAAAAAGGGGAGGTAGATTTCAAAGTCCTACGGGCTTCAATTACAGTTTGCAATCAGATCCACAGGCCAGATATAATGCAATATTGATAAAGCCGTAAATATGATATTCTATTACATGTGAGTTACAGTATATGTCGTAACACATTGATTGCAGGGATTGATATAACACAAAATATAAACATGAAATAAAGTATTTTTCCGGGCCAATTTGCGGGCTTGAAAATGTTGTGCTATTAATTCTAAGACCTAACATCACTTTCCCTTTTATTATATGTACACTAGTGTGTTTTTATTTGCATTACAAGTGCTATATATTGGGCCTTACACCCCTTGTGGGTCCTCTGGAGCACACGTTGGGCTTTGGGCTCCATTTGCGTGTTACGGGCTTGCTCGTGTGTGACTTATTTGCAATTTAATAGCTAAATTGAAAATGTAGCCGTTACGGGTTTGACGGATCAAAAGGATTTATGTCTGCAAAGTTAAACGTTACTCAACCCATAGCTATTCTCAGCCCTCCTGCGTCTTAACCTGCAAGTCCGCTTCGTGCTACGTCTCGGGGCTAATTTAATAGCCGTAAACTGGAAATTTTAAATTACAGGCTACGTTTTAGAACAAAGCCTGAATATAATAGGGCTGAAGGTGTTTAATGAGCATGATAAAGCGTGTTATGGACATGTTACAAGTGACATACAGTGAAAACCCAAGTTCTCCAAATTTACTAAACACAGATCTTGCTTTTAACTACTCATCATGTTGATATTTAGCTATACCAGTATATTTGATAGTCAAATACAATTATTTTTGTCAAAGGTCCTAAATAATAGCCCAATTACACCTGTAAATAAAATCATAAGATGTACTAAAGGGGCCCTGGATAATGTTCTGCAAAATAATTTAGAGCAGTTAAAATCAAGTAGAGGAATTGTAAAAACATTTAATTCTCTTTTCACTATGTTATAATTCTGTATATATGCTGAATTTGTAACTTTTTGGCCACTCAAAGTTTGTACTTAGCATGAGGGCTATCTGTAGCTCAGTTGCACCATCCAATACATTGAACTTATGCGAAGAAAAAACTCAAAAGATGTTTAAGGGACCATAAATTACAAACTCCCTCTTTATAAATCTGTGGAAAGCAATGGAAAAATGTATTATTTTTTGTTGCATGAGCATTTGCAGGGAGCTTGGTTTTTTTGGTCTTTCAGAACTTACAGATACATACTGCATTGAAGGAGTTGAATGATTAATTGAATGATGGAATAATAACTGTATTTTATTTTTAAAAAATTATATAATGTTATAAATATATTATATTAAATGTTATATAATTATATAAACATATATAAAAAATATATTTTATATGAATAAAAACTATGTAAAATATAAAAATATAAATAAAAATTATATACAAATTTACAAATATAAAAATTCTTATAAATCAGTGAAATATCTGTCACTTATAACAATTCTTAATGTCTTATCCCTTGGTTTTCAGTGCTATATTTGATGAATCAGAGCAATGATAATTTTTTTTTTTTTTTTAAAGTTACATTTTATTGAACAGAACAAACCATATAATTGAATTAAAATTATCTGGCAAAGTAAGGTTTTGCTTATGTCTCCATCACAATATAAAATTCACCAATGATTGCTTTCACCTTATATTACTTATATTGCATTTAGGAAAAAAAACTATGAAACCAATGATTCAACATCCTCATCAAGGTCCCATTTAGATAATGTAAACAATATTTCACGTATTACAGACAGTAAAACTCCACTCTGGTTCAAGGAAGCAAACGTAACACAATAACGGTTATACATGAACTCACTTAAAAGGAGTTCAGAGAGTCTATTAAACAATAAATGTGTTTATCTGCTAAATTGTTTACACTCCGACAAAGCACGTAATTGGAATAGTGGCTATTTGTTAATATTCACTTTTATATTGTATAAAGAAACAAAACGTCATGTAAAAAGGCACTGTAGCCCCTCATTTTAAGTATTGCTTCTCTAAAAGAGTATTACTTTGTTAAAATGGCCCATGGTCTCTCTAATGGGTATCAACATTTTTGTATTTGGGGTCTGGATGGCAATAGCATAGGGATCAGAAAAAAAAAAACTGGTGGGCACAACTGACAAACAAACAAACAATATATATATATATATATATATATATATATATATATATATATATATATATATATATATATATATACATATACATATATACACTGCACAATAGAATCAGCAAAGTGCAGATGCACTTTTTCCAATACATGACTTTTACTTTGCTTGTTGGAAGACACTGATCTCCACTGGCCAAGGCCCTCATTCAATTGCAATTTGGCCAATTGAATAGGGCTCTAAATAAGCACATAACATATATTTTTTTAAGTTTTTAGTTAGTAAATGTCATGAATCAGCCAGGGGCCATCTTGGATTTGGAACTGTTATCTGCCACATGTTATTGAACAGAAGGTTTTGGGCTCCCAGAGTCACTGTTATAATGTTATATATTCAGGGCAGAGTCCCACTGTTATTGTTATGCATTCAGAGAAGAGGCAGTTTACCATGTCACCACTAATAAAGTCGTCATAACGCATTAAGTGGACTGACGTGGGAAGTACTGCCTCAACTCATAACATGTGTGTTATAAAATGTTGTAGTGGTAATATCTGTAAATATATTGTATTGTAATGTGGAAGCCATGTTGTGTGCAGTCATCCATATTGGGTCTGATACAAATAGTAACCTGAGTAGATCACCCATCTGCCTTCCAACTATCACCTAAAGTAAACACTTGAAGTGATAGCAAGGCCAGAACAAAGGGGTCTGTACAGACATTGAGGCACCTTAACCCCATGGGGTCTTCAGCCCAATATCAGGGTCATAGTACAGGAGCATAGATGTTTCTCCCTTGAGAGCCAGAGACCAAGTACATTAGGTAGCCACGCCTAATGGGTGGCCCATGGGAGGGGTCTGGAAGTTCCCAGAGCTTACCTCTAGTCCATTGGCCAGAGGTAATCAAGTTACTCTGGAGATTACCCCATTGGCCAAGAGGAAGATGAGGGTTGGACAAGGGGGTAGCCACGCCCTGTACTGGTTTTGTGAGTTGTTTAAATACTTGTGTTTCCAAAATAAAGTTGTTCTTAATTTTCATACTTTGACTAAGCATGTATTATTGACCCAGAGGCATATGCTTGTAGAGGAGCTCGTTCTGACTCCCTACGAAGGTGCTCCCAGGTACACTACCACAGAAGCTGGGACTTATGCCTTTGGACCGACAAAGACTGTCCATAGGTCTAGAGTCACCCAAACTTAGGTCTAAACCTACTGGGAATAAGAGTACTAGGATACTCTAGATCCCATCATCATAGTAGGTTGTGACAGTAAACATCTATCCAAAAGCAAGGTTTTCACTAAAAAAGTATTTTAAAAAATATGCCATGTGCTTATATAGAGCTTTTTTTCAATTGTCCAAATTGCAATTGAATGAGGCCCCAAGTGAGAAAAAATCTGGGATCTAACCTGTTATGTTGTCGGAACAGGTGCGCTGGTGCAGTGTGGCCTCCAACCACTAGACGGCGCTGCCGATATTTTGCAGCGCTACCGATATGTCAGAGAAGTTCTAAGCTTATAAGGTAAGCCTAGCCCTTGAACTAACAGTTCACCTAAGCCTTGACTCTAGGATATCGCACCGGAATATTGGCAGCGCCATCTAGCGGATGCTAACGCCACTGCTGCTGCCTTGTGCTGCGCTACCATAAAAGGATAGGACTGGAATCTGATTACTATCTATTAGAGAGCCCTAAGTTAAAGTACATAGTTTTTCCTACGAGATTGTGCCCAGTCAGGATGCCAGTTTTAATGGGGGGGGGGGGGATGCCATTGCTGAGAAGAAATCTGAAGCAGTCTAGAACCAAAACACCAACAGCCTTATTTAATTTCAATTTAGCAAATTCTAAAGGGCTCTATATAAGCACAGAGCATATTTTTTTACAGAAGTTTTTAGTCAGTGAACTTTCTTCCAAAAGCAAGATCTTCACTAACTAAAAACTTCTGAAAAAAAATATGCAATGTGCTTATATAGAGCCCTTTAGAATTTGCCAAATTGCATTTTAATAAGGCTGCAAGTCTCTTCTGTACAGTAGAATCAGCAAACTCCAGAGTCACTTTTTTACCAATACATGACTTTCACTTTACTTGTGGTAAGCGGCTTATCTCAACTGGCCAAGTGAGTAAAAACCTGCTTTATATCCATTAGAGAGCCCTAAGGGATTTGCACGCACAAAACAAAAAGTGAGAGGTGCCCACCCGAGTACTGACATCACTTAACAGTGACCCATAACTTGTATCTATTCTAGATGGAGCTTTTGGTTCTTATCTTCTATTAAATCAATGTTCATGTGTTTAAAGTTTCTAGGCTCTCCGCCAGAGCTTGGTGAAAAGACATTTGTAGCTGCTAATTCAGGGCTTCACTATACCAGTGAATGGACATAGCAGAAACTTGAATAACTACACTAATATCAATACATATAAAAAAATCACAGTGCTTCTAGAATATAGTAAGGTAAGTGTCTCCCTCTCTCTCTATCTCTCCCTCAAAAGCCTCACTCTTCAATCCATACCCATTATCAAACATGGCTTCCTTTAAGCCTATGAATGCTGTATTACACAGCTTTAATGCAAAGCCAAGGTTGGATTACACAGAAGCTGAGTATCCTATCCATGTACAGCTGTTTCAAGCTTACTGGCTATCATCAGCATGGAGCGGGATCTCAGGCTGTGTTGTGGACCTTATGAGTAGGTAGTTCACCACAACAATCATTTATAATATGGTGGTCAAAAGAGCAATAGAAGCCTCCACCATACAGTAGAACAGTAAATAAATAGTACATCTGTGTTCACATTTCGATGTCTAAAGCAAGTTTAAAAACCTGCTTCCAGCTCAGAATTCCGAGAAAAACAGTTATTACACTGCATTCTTCTATATTGGGTATTATTGTTGAATTCCTTCTAACAGCATGATGAGAAAATTGAATATCACTAATGAACATCAATTTTGTGATAACGAGGAATTGTTCAAGAATAACAGTGTCACCTTGCAAGCAATTATGACATTGCCAGGGGATGCAGTTATACACTTTTCTTAATCTATTGTACATCTGAGTATCAACAGAGAACAAGGAGTCACTGAATTCCAGATTTATTCAGGATAGTATCTTATCCTTCACTAGTATATCTTTCAATGACATGAATAAAAGGGTCAAAATGAAAGTCACAGGATAAAATAAACATATCCACAAGTGTGACATGAGCACAGACTTTGTGAATTGTCAGTTGTTTCATATATTTTTCATGATTTCAACAACTGTGTATTCAGAGAACAAATAAAATATTATTTATGTTCATTATCAAATGGAGCTAAAAAGAGAAATTAAGTAGATGCTGTAGTACCAAAATAATTCTGGAAAGCAAATGCAGCATTTATCCAATCAAAACTCTTTATGATGTTCATAACATACTCTATGAAATACCTGATAAACATTTTTTTCCATTCTGTATACTATTTCTATAACATTTTTGAGAAAGTTTTCAACAATGTATTTAGAATTACTGAAATTTCTCTTCAGTTTGCAAACACTTAACTTTTATAAAGTACAAAAGGTGTATCATCAATCAAGTATTCTTTCTGAGCCGCAATGTTACTTAGTTGCAAAATAAAGGACACATCTATCATAATATAGAACTGCTCCCCCATGAGTATTATAATGTGTTGAAGATCTGATCAATAATAACAGCAGTGAAACCAACATAATATACAATGTGAAATTAGTTTTAAGTATTATGCTGATATCATTTATAGCCTCCTATTTAAAAATTCATTATTTAATAGAAATATTAAAGCTGTAAAAATAGTAGAAAAACTATAATAGTTATGCTTTTATTGTTAGTGTTACTTGTTTCTAATTTTTCATGTAAAATCATCTTTAATATGAGCATAACTAGACAATTGCGCGTCAAAAAGTGACAAATTAGTTTTCATTTTTTTCTCCCTTCCCTGTGTCTCTTCCCCCATCCCTTGTGTCTCTTTCCCCCCTCATCCTCCCCTGTGTCTCTTCCCCTCCTCCCTTGTGTCTCTTTCCCCCATTTCCCCCTCTCCCTCCCCTGTGTCTCTTTTCCCCCTTTCCCTCCCCTGTGTCTCGCCCCCCCTCCCCTGTGTCTCTTTGCCCCCTCTCCCTACCCTGTGTCTCTTTCCTCCCTCTCCCTCCACTGCATCTCTCCCCCCTCTCCCTCCCTTGTGTCTCCTCTCCCCCTCTCCCTCGCATGTGTCTCTTTCCCTCTCTCCCTCCCCGAGTCTCTTTGCGCCCCCTGCACGCAATCTCTTTCTCCCCTCCTGTGTCCTCCCTACCTCTTCTCCCCCTTCTCTTCCCTCCTTCCCTCTCCTTCCCTCTCCCTTGTGGGCCTCGCAATGAGTGCCGAAAGGGTCCTCCCTACCTCTTCTCCCCTCTTTCTCTCTCCTTCCCTCTCCCTCGTGAGCCTCGCAACTCGCACATTTTGGCGCCAATTGCGGGCCTCAGCATGCGCTACACACATGCGCAACCTGCAACTATGCGATCGTTACACACAAACTCGCAGTACAACAACTATATTAGTAATTGCCTTTGGCAATCCACTGTGCATAACATTATGCATGAGCAATAACTTTGCCATTTCAAATATCTATAGGAGGAAGGGAGCCTAATAGGGCTGGATTCCTAAGAGTCCAACAAGGCTTGGGCGTAAGCCTGTCAGGAAACCATGGTGTGGCAGCAAAATTGTTCCGTCTTTTTATCTCTCTCCTGCTTTCTCATTTGCTTTTTCTATTCTCTCTCTATTAAAATAAATCTATTCTATACCATTTACAAAAAAGTTTAGTAAAATATATATTTTGGGATTGCTTCCTTCATATTGCCTAGTATAGGAGCCGCCATCTTGCCTCTCACATTCTTCCTCACTGATATCTTCCATCATTTTTTAGCTGCAAAGATGATGTCATTGCTGGGGTTGGAGCCATCCACAGAGCTGGGCAAGTTCCACAAACAACATGAAAGGTGGAGCCACTGTAGCTGCTGATTCATCTCTGTAGCAGGAAAGGAGCATAAATATTTTGTGATACATTTTATTGTATAGCACACAAAACTCCTGCTTTAATAAAAACTATTTATACTAGCATAATATATATGTTCACATGTAAATATCAGGTACATATAATATGTATATATTTTATATACAGTTTTGAATCCAGACATGAATATTTATTTGAATTACTTAAGTATAATTATTTAGATTTTTTTAATTTAAGAATTTTGTGTGCTGTAGAGTATTTTTTTCATGCATTATTTCATAATAATGTGTATCTTTCCTGAATCAGCAGCAACAGTGGCTCCACTTATCATGCTGTAAGTGGGCAGTGTGTGGCTGTACGGATGTCTCCACCCCAACAGTAACATCACCTTTGCATATTCTTTTGCAGCTTAAAAAGATGGAGGAGGATATCATTGAGGGATAATTTGAGTTGTTAAATAATAGACCCTATGTTGAGCAATATAGCTGGCAAAATAAAGCAAAGAAGCTTAATATATTTCACATATTGGACAAAAATATTTATAAAAAGTATATAAGAGAATAAAGGACTGTTTCACTCACTGTAGGTGCTCTTCATAGTGTGCACAAGTTTTTTTTTGTAATTATACTAATAACAACTAGAAAATCTAAAGTTTTAAGTCTGTTTACATAACACAGTGTAGCCTGCCTATTTAAAGCTGCAGGAGTAAAAATATATGCTGAGCTGTGCACTCAAGAATGCACTGAGGAGTTAACTAGCCTGTTTATGTGTTTCCAGCATTCCATGCTCTGCGCAAATATATGTGGTGAGGGCTAACCTCTGGCTGGGGATAGTCAATGACACATGGAAACATAGATTTCATGTTTTATTATTTATTTATGTGAATTTGACTGAAACAATGTTGTCTCTAGCTTTTGGTTATATTCTTCTGTATCCAATAACTATTTGGTGCAAAATTTGTCTGAATGGATTAAGGCTCTCCTCTAAAAATGACAAAATTAATAAATCTCAATCTAAAAATATAAATAAATGTACCAGAGTTCAGTTGTCCTTTAATATAATAGTTATGCTTTCCTGGTCAGGTTAAGTCCTGCCTTGTTAGGGTTAGAGAATCAGTTAGGGTTAGATTTAGGGTTAGATATAGGGGATAGGGGTTAGATTTAGTGGTAAGGGATAGGGGTTAGAGTTAGATTTAGTGGTTATGGGTTAGGATTAGATATTAGGGTTGGGGTAGTGGCAGATGATAAGCTTTACTAACAAGTAATTGAAGTAAATATTGGCCGTGCCACCTAGTTGACACTGGCTGCCATTACTGTCAGGCAGAAAACAGGAAAGATCCTATGGACTTTCCATGCTAATTAAACATAGATTATAGCTCCCTTTGGCAGTGGATTGATAATTTTAACTGGCTAAATTATGTTATTCACTTATAATCATATATAAAATAAATGTATGCATGATTTTTTATTAAAAGCATTATTATGTCTCAAACTTGACAGGTCCAAATTAGGAGCTTCCAACAAACTTTGAGTTTAGAATCTGATGTAAGTATAAAAATAATTATATGATATTTATTTTAAATAATCATACTGGGCATCGTTTTTCTCTGTCATTTGGCTACCGTTTCCTTCCCCAAACGCATCAGGGCTTAATCTGGACAGGAATTTTGTGAGAATAAAACTAAAATATATTTCTTTGTACAAAATAAAGGATAACTGCAAATTCTTGCATGGTAAATGTACATGCAATTATTATATAAAGGTAGATCACCTAGTGCTTTTTCTAAAACTATCAAATGAGTTCAAAAAGGTGGCACTGCGCCTCTGGCACTTTGATTGTTCCTCTACAGCCTGGGGATTTTGATTAAAACAAAATGTTGTCTCTACTGTTTGGCTATATTCGTCTGGATCCAATTACTATTTGGTGCAACATTTGTCTGAATGGATTAAGGCTCTCTTCCAGAACTGACACAATTCTCAAATAAACTGATACTGTTCCTTCTTGCTGTCAACAAACATATACATATAAAATAAAGACTCATTTGTAAGAATACTTAAAATGCAAAGAAGCATTGGCAACTATCTTATTTCTTTGCAAATAGTCTTATGTGCAGGAAAATAAATACACATCTAATGGTGCATAAACTACAGCAAACACAAAAATATAGGGTTTCATGAATAAAATAAATGTTAAAGTATTTTTTGCAGGGTGTTTTATTATTATGCATGTTTTCAAAACATCTGCAAAAAAATACAAATATTTGTTAAAGCGGCACAAACAACTCTATTACAGGTATATTGTGTATTTAAAAAAAAATGTATATATATAATCTAGCACATGCTGCTTATATCAGAAACACACATTTAATTGAGTAATTCTATACACATACTGATTTTATTAAAAAAAAAAAAAAAACACACATCCAGAGCTGCTTACAGAAGATTCTAGTACCTACCAATAGAAACACTACATTCAAGTACATTTTATTTGCCTTTGCTAACCTTTAAGCCAATAGCAGCACAACGCAGAAATACACATAGCAATGTCTGAGTTTCTCTTTGCTTCCTTGTTCAGGGAAAAACAAGACTACACATCCCATGTTGCTTTACTCCAAAAGTAGACTTTCCAGTCATTTCAAACAATGTTATAGCTGCCTGTGATTGGTCAAAACAAATTATGAATTTTATGCAAATTTAGCTAGAGTTTTCAGGGACATTCCTTGTCAAAATCAACTGCCAGCAAACTGAAGACATTTGCAAACTCTAGGGTAAGTTTATTAATAAAAAAAAAATCCTGCAAAAAATGTTTTTAGAAACTGCTTATTCTTCAATATCAGATGCATTCATAATCCATGAAATTTAAATATGTCTTTAGAGGGACAATGGCCAAATTTTCCTAAGCTTATCTAGGGCTGTAATGTAGTTAATCGAGGCTCTGAATGTAATTTTCAAAGAGAAAACAGAAATCAGTTTCAGCAAAAATAAGCTTAGTGAGTTGTGACTAATATAACTAGATAATTCACTAGATATTCTAAGCTTCATGGAGACAGAAAGGCTGTTTAATTTTGTCTCAGTTTTGTGACTTTTAGAGAGCTGGATCATGGGAGAATGGCTATTTATCAGTTGAAATGGATGACACCATACCCCTTCTGCCTCATGCCCAGAAGCAAAATGTAAATGCCTCTCACACACACAAACCTTCACCAGAGTATTATTTTGACCTTCACAATACAGTAGAGGCACCAAACTTTACTTTTTTTTAGGACTTTTCTCCTCCTTAATTAAGTTTTTAGTCCAAATCATTGTACAGTGGTCTTATAATATATATATATATATACAGTCAGGTCCATAAATATTGGGACATCGACATAATTCTAATCTTTTTGGCTCTATACACCACCACAATGGATTTGAAATGAAACAAACAAGATGTGCTTTAACTGCAGACGTTCAGCTTTAATTTGAGGGTATTTACATCCAAATCAGGTGAACGGTGTAGGAATTACAACATTTTTTATATGTGCCTCCCACTTTTTAAGGGACCAACAGTAATGGGACAATTGGCTGCTCAGCTGTTCCATGGCCAGGTGTGTGTTATTCCCTCATTATCCCATTTACAAAGAGCAGATACAAGCTCCAGTGTTCATTTCAAGTGTGCTATTTGAATTTGTGGCTGTTAACTTTCAATATGAGATCCAAAGAGCTGTCACTATCAGTGAAGCAAGCCATCATTAGGCTAAAAAAAAAAAACAACCCCATCAGAGAGATAGCAAAAACATTAGGTGTGGCCAAATCAACTGTTTGGAACATACTTAAAAAGAAAGAACGCACCGGTGAGCTTAGCAACACCAAAAGACCCGGAAGACCACGGAAAACAACTGTGGTGAATGACCGAAGAATTCTTTCCCTGGTGAAGAAAACACCCTTCACAACAGTTGGCCAGATCAAGAACCCTCTCCAGGAGGTAGGTGTATGTGTGTCAAAGTCAACAATCAAGAGAAGACTTCACCAGAGTAAATACAGAGGGTTCACCACAAGATGTATACCATTGGTGAGCCTCAAAAACAGGAAGGCCAGATTAGAGTTTTCCAAACAACACCTAAAAAAGCCTTCACAGTTCTGGAACAACATCCTATGGACAGATGAGACTAAGATCAACTTGTACCAGAGTGATGGGAAGAGAAGAGTATGGAGAAGGAAAGGAACTGCTCATGATCCAAAGCATACCACCTCATCAGTGAAGCATGGTGGTGGTAGTGTCATGGCGTGGGCATGTATGGCTGCCAATTAAACTGGTTCTCTTGCATTTATTGATGATGTGACTGCTGACAAAAGCAGCAGGATGAATTCTGAAGTGTTTCGGGCAATATTATCTGCTCATATTCAGCCAAATGCTTCAGAACTCATTGGACGGCGCTTCACAGTGCAGATGGACAATGACCCGAAGCATACTGCAAAAGCAACCAAAGAGTTTTTTAAGGGAAATAAGTGGAATGTTATGCAATGGCCAAGTCAATCACCTGACCTGAATCCGATTGAGCATGCATTTCACTTGCTGAAGACAAAACTGAAGGGAAAATGCCACAAGAACAAGCAGGAACTGAAGACAGTTGCAATAGAGGTCTGGCAGAGCATCACCAGGGATGAAACCCAGCGTCTGGTGATGTCTATGCGTTCCAGACTTCAGGCTGTAATTGACTGTAAAGGATTTGCAACCAAGTATTAAAAAGTGAAAGTTTGTTTTATGACTGTTAATCTGTCACATTACTTTTGGTCCCTTAAAAAGTGGGAGGCACATATACAAACTGTTGTAATTCCTACACCGTTCACCTGATTTGGATGTAAATACCCTCAAATTAAAGCTGAAAGTCTGCAGTTAAAGCACATCTTGTTCGTTTTATTTCAAATCCATTGTGGTGGTGTATATAGCCAAAAAGATTAGTATTATGTCGATGTCCCAATATTTATGGACCTGTATATATATATATATATATATATATATATATATATATATATATATTAATATATATATAGATAGATAGATATAGATAGAAATATATTTAAGGTTATCCTTTTTGTTATATCACTATATAAAAATAGTTCAGCTTCTTTTCTATAATACATAACAGACACGTTGGTACCAGATCTAAAAAAATCAAAAAAAATCTGAGTGTCTGCTTAATTCAAACAGCACATTTAATTTCTGAATATTTTAATTAATTCATTATATATTGCACAGATGTTTCAAAAATAACATTTAAATAAAAAATAAAACATCTCACCAAACTCATTGTAGTAAATATTTGTTGTTTTCATTCACCAAAACTATTGCCCTTTTCATGTTGCTGCTTTTTGAAGCTTTTTGAAGCAATTATGTTAAATGTCTGAAAGCCTGAATGACTGAAATCCTACATTTGGATGGTCTCCAGCTATAAAATAAATTAACGACCCAGTTTAATTTCCTATGAAAAATGTATAATACAAAATGACAATCTTTCATAGAAACCTACTGGGAACTTTTATTGTTTAAAAACATTAAACATGGAAACATTAATTTTGCAGTGATTTATTTTAGTCGTGTTGCTATTGATTTGTATATCTAATTGTGAATAGTAATATGCAGGATAGAACTAATGAGAAATATTTATTAAGATTTTGGGCTAGATATGCTTAGGTGAGAGTCATTACTGTGAGCCTTGGTAGGATACATTAAGCATATTGGGAAGAAAGGGAGTTAACTAAGGTTAAATGAACACTTTATGAAAGGTTGTTTGTTTAAGGCAGTGGTCTCCAAATTCTTGTTTTCCCCTCATCTCTTTCTGTTTACTGTTTTTAGCTCATACTTGTATCAGTATCGCTTTTTGACTTGATAAAGAGAGGCATTATGTCTCGAAAGCTCGTCGCTTTATTATGAATATGTTTGTCCAATAAAAAAGGTATCACTATTCACTGCAATACTCTGATTATTCAACTATATGTGTATATATGTGTGTGTGTGCGCGTGTATATATATATATATATATATATATATATATATATATATATACAAACATTTCTTATTCTTAATCTAAAAACTGATTCAATGTATCCTTTTTGTTATGTTGTCTAATGTGCTATATTTCATATTAAATAGACTTAGCATTGATGAATATTACAGTTATTACTTCTGAGAATGTACTGCGCAATATTTCAGCCTCCATAATAACTTAGCTGGAGTTTTAAATAGCAAAAGTATCTCCGTGAAATATAAGTGTAAAATGTACAAGATGATACATGGACACTTTAGTTTGCAAGAACTATAGTTTGGCAGGTATTCATTATTTAACATCTGGCCAGAGTGCTTTTGGCTCATGTCATAGTGCTGATAGTACTATATGAGGTGTGTTACTAAATTGAGATGTTAGTGCTGTATGACCTATTGAAGAGCTAAAGAAGATCAGTCAGATCCACATCTTGTCAACAGACCCCATCTAGTTAATTACAATAACAGAGGATAAAAGAAAATATTATAAATCCAAGTACGGATAAGCATTCTAAATATGGTACAGAAATGTAATGTACTAAGCCAAGAAAAGATCAGTAGATATTAATTTATCAGAACATCTATTTGAATTAATTGCATTGCATTATTGCAGTTAAGCTTTCTACACTTAACCAACAATTACAAAATAATTTCCTGATACTAGTATTTCTAACAGTGTTCAGGGGCATTGTATTAGTCTGTGAACACGCAATGCCACAACACTGTTAGACAAAAACACACACACACACACACAGAAATCCAAGCTACTTATATCTATGGTGTGGTCAGGGCCGGATTAACAACTCCAGCTCCCGTAGGCACAGCAGCTTCCTCCCTCTTGTAACTTTCTAGTTCCAGGCGTTCGCCCACTATGCCAAGAAGCATTTTAAAGAGTGAAATGAGGCGTCCTTCACAGGGAATCGCCCCTAGGCGGCTGTCTAGTTGGACTGATGAGAAATCCAGCCATGGGTATGGTAAATTAATCCAACAATAGATAGGGTCTTACTGTGTAATCTACTACTGACCACTTGCTTTTCCTTTGAAGAACCACAGAAAATGAAGAAATAAATAATTTATTAACTATTATATGTAATTATGCTTTACAGGGGGCAATCATTTTTCCATCTTGATCTATTAACTGGACGTGTATACATTGGGCCTCATTCTATTATCGACCGTAGGAGATGCGCGGCCGCAAGGACCGTCCGTAAGCTATTCGCCTATTCTATTCCCTTCCGGCCGGGGATTCCGGCAGGCTTGCGGCCGGCGCCTTGCTATCCCTTGCGGCCGCACGCGCCAGAGGAAAGCCTTTGATCTTAAATGGCCGCAAGAGTTTCGGTCGTAAGAAAATCCTGGTTGCTATTCAATTGCTCCGGGAACCCTCTCTGCAAGGCTAAAACCGAGCCGCAGCTTACTTGCAGCAAAAAGGTCCAGCAGGCACACAAATAAGCACATAATAAAGCCATAATAAAGCCATAATAAAGCCATAATAAAGCCATCCTGCACTCTGAGGAGACTATAAAGTGATTGTAGGCGTTAGCATTATTAGCACAACATTCCCCTACACTCAAATCCATAAATAAAATTGTATTTTAATTTATGTCACATATCCATGTAAAAAGTCCAGTGGGCTTGGAGCACCTCAGACCCGCCCACGCTGCGGCCGGAAAATAAACAGTTAATGTAATCTCGGATTTGGGCTGATGTGCAAGATTCAGAGGGGGTTGCTATCAATCCTCATGTCCCCCATTATGATCCCTAGCATTTACAGAGCTTTACAGTGCCGTCTTGAATTTATTTTTGCATTTAAAGATTTCTGAGCTTACGGCCGATTGCAAGATATGCGGCCGGCCATAAGGGGATATCCTTGCGGCGCCGTATAATTGAATTGCAAGGTAATGGGAGCCCCGCAAGGAATCGCAGCTTTGCGACCGATTTACGGCCGATAATAGAATGAGGGCTATTGTATGTAAAAAATATATATCCTTTCAGTTCTAATTTACAGTGGAATCAAATGGATTCCCAGAAGAATGCAACTTATAACAGGATCACAGTTTCAGTTGACAGGCCAGGCACGTAAACAAAATAATGGATTATTAATAATAATTAATAAAAATAATTAATTTGATAATTAAATGTATGTAGATATTTTTTATACTTTATTTTTGAGCCAGTTATGAAGATGACTTTGTAAAAACTGCATACTGTGCACATATTGTTTCAGTAGTATTTTATAGGGACAGTGTGCTGACCTATTTGAATCACTTTTGACAAACTGTTTTTGCAACCATGATAAAACACCCTTCTAATAAACTTGAATAAAGAAAAATAAATCAGACTTAACATGCTATTGTATCCTAAAATTTCAATATTGTCTTTCATTAAAAAATATAGTAGTAATGTTTAAAGCCTGCTACTTTGAAGTGACATGGAGGGTTCCCTGCTTTCAATATTAAAATTAACTACCTATGTGTGTGTTTGCATATTTAAAAATATTTTTATTAACAAGTGTTTTAAAGCTATGTTTTACTTACTGGAAGCTTCCAAATAGGCCATGCAAAGGTCCACCCTGGTAGCTCATGCATAACAAAGTTTCAATAATATTAGATGTACTTTATGACAAGGTTCTTATTCATAACATCAATATAATATTGTATTAATCTTGACGTGTGAAAAACAGGACTCCAAATATAATGGGTTACATTTCTCATTTTGGTAGGGGCTGTAAGTAAGTCTATAAAATAAAACCGATGCTGCAAACGTTTAACAGTGTACAATCAATTCAGAAATATAATTCCCCTATCCCTTGTTCACATTGTAACCCTACAAGCTAATCCACATGGGGAGAGTGCAGTATCACATAATTTGCATAACTTGTGAGAGATGTACATATGCAATTAAAGGGATTTTGTCATGCTAGAAAATTAAATTATTCTTAAAAACCGCTATAATTGACTTTACATTGTTTTAGCTCAGAGAGCCAAATGTGAAATTTTGCTGATAAATAAATGATCAGTACATAAAAAAGCCATCTGAGTAAGTGAAAATATACAATATATCAAATTATTGTTCACTGATATTGAAAGAAGAAAAAAAAAGATAAGCAAACTTGCACTAATTTGACTTCACAGCTGTATTGAACATTGGTTATGTTTGGTAAGGAACAGTCACTCCTTGTTATCATTCTGACTACTCCCTCACATTTGGGGATGTCAAAAGAGACATATGCTGATCTCTAGCAAGCCATATTTGGCTCAAATGCCGCAGGTTTCTGACCCCCTGATTATTTCTCAACTTTTTTGAGATATACACCATAAACTTTTTGCAAATCAGTCTGCTAATGTGTGTCTCATTGTGCTGATAATACGAAATTATGCAAATCTTTTTCACATTGTGATAATTTCTTACTTTGATGGTGGGCAGGGCTAGATTTACATCTATAGCGCCTCTTGTAACTCTTTAGTTCCAAGCGTTCACACCCTAGCATGAGTCTGTGAGCTGCAGTATTTCCTTTGAAGTGTGAAACGAGGCGCCCTTCACAGGGAAGCTCCTCTAGGAGGCTGCCTTTTGGGCCTAATGAGAAATTCGGCCATGATGGTGGCAAAATATTGAATATTAATTCCATCATGCAATGTGGTTCTCTCCACCCCATTTATCAAGCACAATGAGTATGATAAAAAGTTTTCTTATAGGTAATTTAAAAGGGGTACTTTGTAGATTTTTTTTTAGAATGGTATCATCTCTTTCAGTAGTGCCATGTTTTTATTATTATTTACAATTTTAAACCAACAATTAAAAACCAACCAATGCAAAAAGACTAGAAATGAACTTATACTTCTGTATTCAAATGCCAACAATAAGATTATGCAATGAAAACCACACAAAAAAAGTCTTCCATGCTAATTAGTTTGCTCAAACATTTTAGTGTTGGCTTATCGCTTATTCACTTTTAGTACATTGACCTTCAGCAATATTGAAAGGGCAAATAATATGTTTGTGGACTTACCACGACAATGGGCTCCTTCATCATATCCATCTGGACAGTCATAAATTCCATTACACAGTCTGGAAAAATGGATGCATGTTTTGGTTCCAATGCAAGCCACATGATTCATGGGACACTTGAATACTATTTTGTCTTGACCTATAAAAAAAGCAGAACACCAGGTGTTATTTAATAGCACATCAAACAGTACAGACCCAAACTCATCAAGGTCTTGACATCCTATTAGTTTAAAAACAATATCAAATCAAAAATCATAAATGATTAAATGTGCAATTTAAATGTAAAAATGTATTCGAAATAGTTCCAGAAAATGCATTATCTGTAGAATGTGAAAAAATATAAAAGAAATACATAAAGATAATGTGATTAGCATGGACAAAAGCCAACTAAAGAAAGAATCTAGGTTAACTTGTAATTTGTGTAAAATCTATGTAGGGAAGACTAATTAAAGGGGTAAGCATAACGGCTTTTTATACGTCCCAAGGCAGTGATTTGGAATGGCTTGGAAGCTTTCCTTAGAAGTGCTGAGTTAGAGGCACAGTGCTGAGTAAGTGGCTTTAAAAGACCTCCATGAAAGACAAAAATATTTGAGTCTTAAAGGCAGCAATGGAACACTAAGAATATTCAGAGTTAAAAGACACAGAACACTTAGGAATGTAGTACTAATTACATGGCTCAATACTATTAACAGCATGTGTATAAATAATATATATATATATATGTGTATCACATATATAGTTGTCAGCAATGCGGGTTGTTGCTAACGCTTGTGGGCTTGCGTAGCGACCCCCTATGACTTTCGGACCGCAAATGTGGACCCTCGCGAAGCGAGGGGCCGCATTTGGGGAGGTGGAGGCTCCCCCGTCGGCTGCAATGAGCCATAGGCTCATTTGCAGGCCCCAAATGCGTACCCTCGCGAAGCAAGGGGCCGCATTTGCGGAGGTGGAGGCTCTATGGCGCCTCACACGTGGTTACAAACACCCACACAAGCAGCACTTTTCTAAAATACATCTATATACGGACTTACACAAAAAAAATACGAGACGCAGGACTTACAAAAAAAACATTACGACCTTGCAAACATACGACCTTAACGGTCGAACCGCGCGCACCTGAAAGCATTAAAAACACAATAAATACACACAAAAAATACATAAAAAGCTTACCCACAGCAAGGGGGGGGGGGGGCAGCCAGGACCTCTGCAAGTGAAGTTACACCTCAATTTAACTGCAAATTCCCGAGTTTAGACACACAAAAAGCGAGAGAAATAATGGCCGCCGAAAAAAACAAAAACGAGGCTACAGGACCCTAAAGACGCAAAACACCACCAAGCACATACGGATTTCCAAAAAACCTGTACGAGCTACAAGATACACTCTTACCAAGGATGCTACATCATCCAAAGCTGCGTACCACATACACATTCGCCGCCATTTTACAACACTAACTTACACAATGCGAAAGTACACAGCTACCCTAACGTGGCTTTTCCTCGCACGCGCAGCCTATTTACACTACACACTGCACACATTGCTAACACTAACACCTCAGCTCCACAGCAGTGTAAACCTACATTGTATGGTGCAGGAACATCAAAACAGATTGTCAACTCTTCAACACAATGCTTCCTGCATATATTACTTACAAATAGGTAAAGTATATTCATTTATTCATTTATTATTATTTAATTAGCATACAAAAAACATATACACAAAAAAAAATACACTCTCACAATAAACACAAAAGCCATTCACTACGCGACTCACAGCGAGCGCCAATGCTGCTCATAGCACACAAAGCCTTGCAATAAGCGCAAAAAACAGATCACCGCCAACCTTACAATAACACCAAAACCGCCTATCAGAAAAAAAAATACTACAACCAACAGCCTCGCAATAAGCGCCGAAGGTTCTCGGACCACCAACAAAATTAATGTCTCGACCAAACAGTGCTTAATGTCTCGACCAAACAGAACTTGCTGCCTATTGAAACGTACTTCCTTAGGCCTGGGCCTCGTAGGCAGAAATACACCAATGATGGAATATCCATACATTGATTGGATAATGCTCATTTATATTCATAGACACTAATTGACTAGTTTTGCTCTGAGCACTTGAAAAAATGTCCAATGGTGCACACAGAACCATTAAAGTATATTGGGTATATCATAAATATGGTAGCCATTCAATTTGATCATTTCCAAAATAATCCACCGTTGGCCTATCCAATAAAAACTATTTTAGTTCATATTTTAGATGTGAATTATAAAGAAAACACTATGAATAACTACACTAAATGAGATCACCCGCTTAGCATTATGATGACGTCACTTAAAAGTAACATACCAGTTTCTAATGTTTTATGGGGGGGGGCTATTTATGGAAGAAGAGAGTATGACAATAAGCATAATAAAAAAATATCAAAAAGGTGAACAAAATAAATACTAATAACTCAAAAAATATTTAGGAAATTAAATACAGCAATATGTTCTTCCTTCTTGTCATGTTTGTAAGTTTTTGTTTTGGCCTTTGCTAGCGATATATAAATTATATCCTGCCATGAAAGTAAAGTTCAAATCTTATAATTAAACACAGCAATACCTATGGAATACACATAAAAAAGATCGCCACCTCTTTGATTTACTCAGCACACTCACCAGGATAATGCACATTAATAATCATTCTTTTTGGCTACATCAAAGATAAACTCATCTGCAGCATTTTTCATTTTGATATTACTTATACTATCACTGCGGTATTATCTGATGAAGTTGATTAATGAGTGTAATTAAGAAAAATAGAACAGTATTTAGGATGGAAAACTTAATCTATACAACTATAGTTAGCATCTCATTTTTAAATTTGAGATCAGATAAGAATTTATAATGAATATTATTTAAATTAAATTATAACAACACTGTGCATTATTATCTCTAAGAATATAAGATTTAACATAAATGCTGTTCTATTTTAAGGGAACTTGAACATTTCTTTGGCCGACAAAGTAATCATCATGCAAAATTACAGGAGCAGAAAAGAGTTTACATTTTTTTACAAGAAACATCTCTGATAGGAAAGTTCATTTTCTATTGCATGGAATTGTAATTTTCCTATAGGAAATGAAAAAAAAAGACCCAAAGCAATCACAGCTCGCTATGCGTAAAATATAGTAAGAGGAGAAAAAAAGTGTTGAATATGGCTTTGTTGTACTGCGGTTACTCATGTAGAATGATTGAAGCAACACCATTCTATTGGGAAGTGCTCATCAAACCAACGTATTAAAAGACCACTGCACAATGAAAAAAGATATGTGTTTGAAAAGTTTGAATCTAAGAACATAATTAAGCAGGAAAAACAACATACAGCTAGTTTTTAATTAGTAGAAAATACATGTTTATGCTCTACTAGATCCTGGATGAGTGAATGATTTGTGTGTGAGAAAGTGTTTCCATATCTTAAGAGATATGGTTGCATTGCCAAAAGCAAGGAGTCTGCTTCTGGGTCAGTAAAACAGAAAAGGTATAATGTCAATTTCAATTTTATCAAATGATCTCAACAAAGGCTCTATTTTCCCTCCCTATTATTATTATTATTAACTTTTTTTTGTAATGCGCCAACATATTCCGTAGCGTTGTACAGGGGATAAGAACAAGGAAGTATAAAATGTACAATATTATCAACTGCAGAAAATGGAGGGCCCTGTTTTCAGCTTCAAGTCTTGTAAAAGTACTTTTTCCAAAGCACCCTACAATATTGGAAACTTACTACTTACAATCTAAAGATTGTAAGTAGCGAGCCTCATGATTCAGCTCTGAGGCAGTGTTATAACAAACACAACATGGACTTATAAAAATAGAGTCCAAAATTTAAGATTTCCCCCCCAAATTTTTATTTCCAAGGCTTACAAAACTGCTAATATTAATGTTGTTTGGTACTTACTTGACAAACAAGTGTCATTTTTTCTTGAACTGAAGTGGCCCTTTAAGGCGATGCAGCCAAGATATGATATATAAAGTATGTTTGTGGGTGTATATATGTTAGTTTAAATTATATTTATACAATAGAACTCCGAGCTGGAAAAAAGAAGACATTTCCACTCTCTGAGTGCAGAAAGCAACTCTACAACTCTATTTGAAATTGTTGCAATATAAAAAAACTAAACATTATTGAAACACACTATGTACAATAGACGTATAAAATATAACGTCACAAAATCTATATTACAGAAAATAAATAATTAATATACAAATAAAAATAAGAATACCATTTTCACACCTATTTTTAATTATACAAGTGTGCATAATTGCATATGGACAAGTAAAAACATACTCTTTGCCGTTTTCAATTAACTTAAAAAAAAAAAAGAGGAGATTGTCAGCCTTATTAAATTGCAATTTGGCAAGTTCTAAAGGGCTCTATATATGCACACAGCATATTTTCTTTACAGAAGTTTTTAGTTAGTGAAGACTTTTGGATAGAAGATCACTAACTAAAAACCTCTGTAAAAAAATATGTTCTGTGCTTAAATAGAGCCCTTTAGAATTTGCCGAATTGCAATTTAATAAGGCTGTGTTTCTTTATCTCTGTAACAAAATCCAAGTATGAAGCATTTGTTTTATAACAACTGTTATTTACACAAGCTACAGGTTAAATACTGTTTTTTAAGAAATTAATTTAAGTGATAGTCTATCGTCTGCTGCATATTATGCATTACCACTGCTCGGTTCTTTGTGCAATTTTTTAAAACTCAGGTATTATAATTAGGTCTGCTAAGAGGCACAGTAATGCCCAATGTAGCATTATGTATATCACCAACAGAGTAGCTCATCAGTGTTGTGGGGGTCAATCAACCACAGTTTAAAAGGTCTTTCCATTGGCACAGGTTCAATTGCATGTAAAATAAAGCGATGCCAAATTCAGGTGGGTTCCCCAGTGGTCCAATAGTTAGGATTCAGTGCTTTCACTGCTGTGACCTGGGTTGGATTCCATTCTGGGAACCAATAGGTCACACCACCCTGATGCCATGCAGATTCAGGCCTTGGATGGGAGACTACCTAGGAATACAAGGAGCTGTATGCTGTGGCCCACTGGAGATGGCAACCAACTCAGTAATTCTGCCATGAAAACAAAGTGGATCAGCATTACCATGGACATAACGATGTGCCCGGTGTGTTATGGTCCATCAGATTCGGAAATTACAAAAAATTAAATTCTGGTGTATTTAGATTTCTTGCACAAAACCTCAGTAGTGCATGGCAAAGATGCTATGATTTTCATGACATTAGATATATATATATATATATATATATATATATATATATATATATATATATATATATATAAATAAATCATGTTATATTTAGCCACTTATTTTGTAAGTTAATTACTGAATATTGGATTATAAAATTTGATTTAAACATAAAATATAGTACTATCATGGGGTTAAAACACTCAATACTGATATTCAGAACTGTGGGTAGTTAAAAGCAAGATTTATGTTTAGCAAATTCGGAGAATTTGAAATGTCATGGTATGCCACATGTAACATGCTCATGACAGGCCTTAACACAACCATTAAACACCTCGTTCACGATAACTCATGATGACCTGCATACGGCTTGCTGATACCATATACAAAGCCTTTAGTAAAACACACTATGACCATAGGCTTTTGTGCTCGCCCCAGTGATCCTTTAGTAAATTTCCCCAAGGTTTAAAGAGTCAGGGTTCTTGAAAAACATTGGTTTACACTTACTTTCTAAAAAGAAACAGCCATTGAGGACCATTCCAAGCTCAAGTGAAGCATAGTGAATATGTCCCATAACCTAGCAATATTATAAGTGACTGCATCTTTATCACTAACAGATCACTAATGAAGCATTTTAAGTTTAGGAATTGTATTTTATGGAACTACTGATTTATCTTTATTATAAAGACAGGTGTTAAACAACACCATTAAATTTATGATTCGTATTTTATATTGATTGCAAATCTGTTATAGGTTTCTTTGATTGGATTGATTGGTTGGTGATGAGCTTTCTTATTTTGCCATTAAGAAAATTCTTGGACTGCAAAACCTCTATGTCCATATGTTTAAGTTGTTCACATGTTTAGTATTGATGGAAACACAGCAAGAGTGACACCATTTATAATAAATTAGTTGTGCATGAGTTGCTGGTTTTAGAATCTATATATATATAAAAGGTTGCTTTAGTAATGGTTTAGATAAGATATTATTGAAATATTTATTTGGTGTCATTTTTTTCTTTTTTACTCTGGGAGCTATTAAAACCCATTGTGCTGCGACTTTGATAATCAAGCCAAAAGAACATATTTTAAGTCCATTTGCACTCTCTGGAAGACAGTCTGAAGACAGTTCCATTAATTTATTTCTCCTCTCACACATTAAGCTTTTTTCCTTCCTTGTTCCAAAACTCCACACGATCATCTGCTTCACTGGACCTTGACAACAGAAACTTCCTATTTAACAGCATTACTATTTATTACAAAGATTTTTTTTAGCTGAATACATTTTTTTTACAGGACCAGTGATTAAGATTCCCTAAACTCCAGTCATTTCAATGGAACAGAAAGATATTTTATATTAGGGGAAGTACAGAGGTAGCCAAAGCTGCACCTTAATGATTTTATACATCCTCTGGCTATATTGGGAATCAATATAAATTCCATTTAAACTTGAATTTGGAGATCCAAATTTATTTTTTTATTATTTTGTGTAAATCAAATCTCATGAAAAGCAGAAAAAGGTTAATCCAGCAAAAATTGGGTTAAACAATGATAAGTTAGGTTAAGCAAAGTTTACTGAGTTTAAAGGACCAGTGTCAGAGCTTTTCAAGCTAAATCCATTTTTTAAAATCATCATTAATATAAAAAAGGCTTTAGCAAGAAAATATAATTTTAAAACACAGTTACCTGCCTTCTCCATCCCCTATGAACCTATTTCTCAGATGGAGTTAAAGGTTATCTCTGGTTGATAATAGGCTCTATTGAAAACATAGAGAGTGGGAATAATTCACATCATGAATAGAGTAGTGCGTGTGTATTTTAGAGTTCAAGCATGCTCAGTTTAACATCTATTTCCATTGATGCAGTTAATAAACATGGCAAAATGACAACATGCCCATGCCTTGTCATCAGCACCACATATCATTTACTTTTGTTTATAATGTAAGTGGGGCAACCATATCATGAAAATATCAAAAATATTAAAGACAAAAAAAGAAACAATATATATACAGTGGATATAAATAGTCTACACACCCCTGATAAAATGTCAGGTTTCTGTGCTGTAAAAAAATGAGACAAAGATAAATCATTTCAGAACTTTTTCCAACTTTAATGTGACCTATAAACTGTACAACTCAATTGAAAAACAAACTGAAATCTTTTAGGTGGAGGGAAGAAAAATAAAAAATAAAAATAATGTGGTTGCATAAGTCTGCACACCCTCTTATAACTGGGGATGTAGCTGTGATCCGAATTAAGCAATCACATTCCAAATTGTGTTATATAGGAGTCAGCATACACCTGCCATCATTTAAAGTGCCTCTGATTAACCCCAAATAAAGTTCAGCTGCTCTAGTTGGTCTTTCCTGAAATTTTCTTAGTCGCATCCCACAGCAAAAGCCATGGTCCACAGAGAGCTTCCAGAGCATCAGAGGGATCTCATTGTTAAAAGATATCAGTCAGGAGAAGGGTACAAAAGAATTTCCAAGGCATTAGATATACCATGGAACACAGTGAAGACAGTCATCATCAAGTGGAGAAAATATGGCACAACAGTGACATTACCAAGAACAGGAGCTCCCTCCAAAATTAATGAAAAGACGAGAAGAAAACTGGTCTGGGAGGCTACCAAGAGGCCTACAGAAACATTAAAGGAGCTGCAGGAATATCTGGCAAGTACTGGCTGTGTGGTACATGTGACAACAATCTCCTGTATTCTTCATATGTCTGGGCTATGGGGTAGAGTGGCAAGACAAAAGCCTTTTCTTACGAAGAGAAAAATCCAAGCCAGGCTACATTTTGCAAAATCACATCTGAAGTCTCTCAAAAGCATGTGGGAAAAGGTGTTATGGTCTGATGAAACCATGGTTGAACTTTGTGGCCATAATTCCAAAAGATATGTTTGGCGCAAAAACAACACTGCACATCACCAAAAGAACTCATACCCACAGTGAAGCATGGTGGTGGCAGCATCATGCTTTGGGACTGTTTTTCTTCAGCTGGAACTGGGGCCTTAGTTAAGATAGAGGGAATTATGAACAGTTTTAAATCCCAGTCAATATTGGAACAAAACCTTCAGGCTTCTGCTAGAAAGCTGAATATGAAGAGGAACTTCATCTTTCAGCATGACAACGACCCAAAGCATACATCCAAATCAACAAAGGAATGGCTTCACCAGAAGAAGATTAAAGTTTCGGAATGGCAGAGCCAGAGCCCAGACCTGAATCCGATTGAAAATCTGTGGGGTGATCTGAAGAGGGCTGTGCACAGGAGATGCCCTCGCAATCTGACAGATTTGGAGTGTTTTTACAAAGAAGAGTGGGCTAATCTTGCCAAGTCAAAATGTGCCATGCTGATAGACTCATACCTAAAAAGACTGAGTGCTGTAATAAGATCAAAAGGTGCTTCAACAAAGTATTAGTTTAAGGGTGTGCATACTTATGCAACCATATTATTTTATTTTTATATATTTTTTTCCCTCTACCTAAAAGATTTCAGTTTTTTTTTCCAATTGAGTTGTACAGTTTATAGGTCACATTAAAGGTGGAAAAAGTTCTGAAATTATTTATCTTTGTCTCATTTTTTTACAGCACAGAAACCTGACATTTTAACAGGGGTGTGTAGACTTTTTATATCCATTGTATATATATATATATATATATATATATATATATATATATGTGTGTATGTATATATAGTTAGAAACAATATATACACAGTAAAACCTCTGTTATCCGGCAGCCACAGGAACTGTTGCAGGATACGTGTAGTTTCCGGTTAATTGGGACGACCCTTAAACACCCCAAAACCCCTCAAAGGCATTGTCACCTAAACTGAGCCATCTATACCCAGAAAAAAAAATTTGAAAAAAAGTTAGCTTATTTTTTTTTTCGCAGTCTCGAAATCCGGATAGTGCCAGATAGTGCCGGTTATGCCGGGTTATCAGGAGTTTTTTGAAAATGGGGAGTTGATGCCGGTGCCGGTTACTTGAGAGTCACAGTTAGTTGGGTGCCGGATATATATATGTAATTATAAATCATAATTTGTATTAAGTTTTAATATTTCCATAAGTTCGTTTTTGTTACTATACATATAAGAAAATAATTAATGAACATAATATGCATATGTTTGAGGTCAGAAAGAAGAGTGGTTATTTATCAGGAACATTTATATATACTACATGATTTAATATAGCTCAATGGGGGAGTAAGGAATGCAAGGACAAGGGATCGTGAATTGAAGTTAGTGCGTGGAATATTTAAGAGTAATATGTGAAAGTACTACTTTACAGAAATAATAGTAGATAAGTGGAACAAACCTCCCAGAGATGTGGTAGTCGCAAACATAATAAAAGGAATTTATGCATGCCTGCTAGAAGCATACGGCCATACTGAGAGTCAAATAGGCTAAGCTTTTAGGTAGATAGAATGGGCAAATTAGATGGTTACCATGATTGATTCTTATCTGCCATTACATCTATATTCTATGTTATATCTATTCAGTATAGTTTACTGCTCAGATCGATTTTTAAAATATACTCTTATATAAAAAAATTCATAAACTGACTCTTTTCACATTACAGTAAATGTAATTGAATTTGGCCCTATGAGTTTCTATTTCTACAAGATATTTATAGGGCAGAGGATCAAATAGGTAATAAAAGAATACACAGGATGTAAAGGTGGTTACATTCGTTGATGGAAGAAAGTAAAACAAAGATTCTTTTTTGAGTTCTGTGACAAATGACCTTAGATAGAGGAGGCCGAGAACCAAAGATACACGTTGAATGGCAAACAGTTCAAAAGAAAAAACATATGACCTTCTACTGTGAGTTATTCTGGAGTTACATTGCAAGAAGCAATTGTTTTTTCTTGTAATCTTTGTCTAATGGTGTCCAATACTTTTGCAGCATTCTGTAGAATGGTATTATCTCTTCAAGGACATCTCTGTCTTATTTGCTATAAGATAAGAGGTATAAATTGGGGAGATAATGAGAGCGATCCATGGAAGGGCTGACCTACAGTACTTGGCAGACAACATTTCTCCACTAATGTAACTCTCGCTTAATTAAAAGAGTAAACATGATTTTAGTGCTAATATTACTTTTATGCACTGATTTTATATTTTGTGGCTACACTTTACTGTACTAATTTTATGTATCATTAACAAATTCCCCTCAATGATACCACAACTTTCTATACTGTATGTGGCCTATTACTCTGCTTTTGGCACATCAGTATTGTCAGAGTGATGTAAAATTCAAATATTATATGCATCAAAGGTACATGATGTCACTTTTAATATCCATTATGTACAATTCAGGGCAGTTTAGTCCTTATAATGACCTTTAGATGAGAACATGGAATATCAAATAGTCTTATATTAGTGTTTTTGTATATAGTATTATATATGTCTATATATAGCTATTTACACAGATTTAATGTTGTACGGTATGCCTCTTGATTTTATTTTATTTTCTTAAGAGACTGGTGTCGTAAAAAATGTAAAATAGCTTATTTTGACAAACTAAACTAGAAAAAAGGCAAAATGTTGTTAGAATGTAAAAAAAAAAAAAAAAAAAATACAGCCTCTACTTTATTACTTGTATATGTAATTATGCTGCCTGAAGTGGCAGGAAATATTGAATAAACAGGAAGTTTGTATGTGCATTAATAAAACATTCATTGGTTTATAAAGACACTGCGTTGAGTAGAAGCTACAAGAAGCCAGGCTTAGTAATGAAAATGGAAATATGTAGTAAAGAATAATTACATATAAAGACGTAAAATCTAAAACCTGTGATTATTTTTTGTTACTTTCTAAAGATATTTTGCATAGAGACCCAATGGTAAGGACTCCCATCCATTAGGACACTGATGTTTTTTCTTAGTGTTCCCTACCCCAAATAGGGGTAATAGAGAGCTTTGGCAGGAATTAATCATGCCACATTGATTGCAGGGGGGTATTTTGTTTTCTATGTTGTCATATATCCATCCAGATGTGTCACTTCCTCCTGCCCCAGTTAATAAACATTCTTCCCCTTGCTATGTCTCTGTCCAAATCAAATCTAATCTGTCTGTTCGAGTACCAGTGATACTCGTATCTTATGAGATTTCCTAAATCACTGATATTAAGATTAGATTGGCTATGAGCCGTGGTAATGCACAATGTATCTCTCTATCAACCTTTTACACATTGTGATCAGAGTAGTGCATGCGTGTTGCAGAGAATAGGCATGGGTATCTCTGTCAGTTGGTGCAGGCCCCATATTGGTTGGACTACATAAAAAAAAAATATCTACCTATCTAATAAATAACACACTACGCTAGGCTTTACCCCTATCAGCCCAGATATGCCCAGGAACTAACTTCAACACTCACCCTCAGCTTAACTATGACTTCAAAATGCAGTTGTATCTCGGTAATGCTTCAATTTTACACCTGCTTACTGGACATACACATTGACTCTTCAGAGTTTTATGTTATGGATTAGGTCACAAACTGGCTAATGGCAATGTTATTTTGATTATGCAATTAGATAGGTAATGCTGAGCTAGGCAGAAGTGGGGTACAAGTTTACATCAGCCGTTTCAGTCCCTTGAGTATTTAAACATGTAGAATCATATTAAAAGGCATAGTGACAAGGTCTCTATATGTTTCACCCACAATGAGCTTGTTCTTGAGTGCCTGCTACTGCTACTACTGTGTCTTCTTGATAATGCTAACGCCAGCAGGAACCAAGAGCTGCAGCTACCAACTGGAGAGACTAAAGGATTATCTGAGGACTGCAGTAACTTCGCACAAAATACTGATTTTAATGTCATCTGAAAAAATTCTAAAGTCATCCGAACTACAGCACATTCTAAAATAAGATTCTACATTATTTAAATAATCTTAACATTATTCATGTTATCATATTTGTTACATTGTATTATATAATTATGAGCTCTCTAGGTTGTATAGGAATAATAGTTTTTTTTCTAAAATTATTTTATAAACAATTTAATATAAACATTAGATATAAGCCCATAATGTGCAAAAAAATAAAACCAGTCATTGTAATGGCTAAAGTCACATTCATTTGTATAAATTACATTCTAACTAATCCTTCTTTAAGATGCTGGTACTCATTAAAATATTTCATTGCCCTAGTAAATGCTTGGTTGCTTGATCACTGACCCAGAATAAGATTTAATTTAAGCTTCTGATGAACATGCTTAATGTGCACTCCCACTAAATTTGGCAACAAGACTATACTTAACACTGTTAAAAACTATTTCTAGTCTTTTTTAAAAGGCAGAATAATGAAGGAACTGATATTTGCTGCTCAGATTGTAAATAAACTTGCAAAGATGCAGAGTACATCTATGCAATTTTCTTTAGCCTATATTAAATGTTTTGAGCTTTAGAAATAACTGTTTGGGTAACATACCATTTTCATTTAAACAAATCAGATTGGCACAACCATATAAGCAAATTTGGCACTTGCCTAAGATCGTGGCAGGTTAAAATGTTATTGGAGCTTTAGCTACAGTAAATAATGACTTATGCCATGTCAATATATGTACTTGCATTAAAAATGAACAATATATACAAATAAAATATATATTTTAATTTGTCATGAGATAGATTCCTGAAAAATACAAGCATGACATCACACTGGGGCACTAACCTTATTCATTGTATCTCTAACAATTCAATTTCCAAATATTAAATAATAACAAATATTCAAAATTTGTACAGCATTTGTGTTTTTTTTTAATTATATTTTAAAATGGGAACATACATTTTGTATGACCTTAGGAAAAATATGATAGGCTAGTCATAGAGAGCTTATTTTAGCAAATATTACAGGAATAGAAATTTCCCCAGAAAAAAAAATAGCTAGGCTTCCCAATCTCTGTGATTTCTTGAATATAAAGATGGATTTCATTGTAATTCTTAAATACAAGAATACCAACAAAATCCATATAAGAGAGCAATGAGTTCATAGGGAGTGTTTGGTGAGATGATTGAGAATATAGTTAATCATATAGAATAAAGTATAATTAGTGTATCTGTACGGAAAACAGTAATTGTTCCCCGACAGCTAAATGTCGACCTTCAGCAAGTTCAAACCATTGAGTTATATTGGTGTTGAGAAAATTAAGAAGACAACTTCCTAATAGAGAGACGTTATCTCTATGTTAGAAAAAGAAAACATGCCCTAGCCTCCTAGAGCCATGAAGCTCAAGATATTGAGTAATATGTGGTGGTGAGATGATTGAGAAGTTAGCTTAGCATATACAACCACACCTACAGAAAGCATATCGGTTTAGAGGTAAGATGAAAAGACAGTGAGATCATATGAAGGGGTTGGTGAGATTATTGACAACACATAGGGCCTCAATTTGGCCAATTGAATAGGGCTCTATATAAGCTCATAGCATTTTTTTACAGAAGTTTTTTAGTTAGTGAGCTTTTATCCAAAAGCAAGGTCTTCACTAACTAAAAACTTCTGTAAAAAAATTATGCTATGTGCTTATATAGAGCCCTATTCAATTGGCCAAATTGCAATTGAATGAGGCCCATAGACTATACCGCAAGTCTTTCCCAAGGTCAGATAAGCAGAATGGCTTGGTGGTTCCCAACCACCACATGTACAATTTTTAGCAAATGCAGACTATAGTCTATGAGATGATGGAGAATGTTGATTAGTTTGTGGAGCAAAGCTCTCCCGAGGTTAGATAAGGAAAACCCTACTTAGTATCCAAGCTGGACCTTTAGGGCCTCATTCTATTATCGTCCGTAGGAAATGCGGGGCCGCAAGGACCGGCCGCAAGCTATTCGGCTATTCTATTCCCCTCCGGCCGGGGATTCTGGCAGGCTTGCGGCCGGCGCCTTGCTATCCCTTGCGGCCGCACACGCCGGAGGAAAGCCTTTGATCTAAAACGGCCGCAAGAGTTTCGGCCGCAAGAAAAGCCCGGTTGCTATTCTATTGCTCCGGGAACCCTCTCTGCAAGGCTAAAACCGAGCCGCAGCTTACTTGCAGGAAAAAGGTCCCGCTAGCACCAATTAAGCACATTATAAAGCAGAAATAAAGGCATCCTGCACTCTGAGGAGACTATAAAGTGATTGTAGGTGTTAGCAAAAATAGCACAATATTCCCCTATACTCAAATCCGTAAAAAAAAATGCTTTTATATATGTCAAATATCCATGTAAAAAGTCCAGAGTGCTTGGAGCACCTCAGACCTGGCCACGCTGCGGCCGGAAAATAAACAGTTAATGTAAACTCGGATTTGGGCTGATGTGCAAGCTTGAGAGTGGGTTACTATTAATCCTCATGTACCCCAATATGATCCCTAGCATTTACAGAGCTGTACAGTGCCGTCTTGAATTTATTTTTGACTTTAAAGATTTCTGAGCTTACGGCCGGTTCCAAGATATGCGGCCGGCCGTAAGAGGAGATCCTTGCGGGTCCGTTTAATAGAATTGCGAGGTAACGGGACCCCCGCAAGGAATCGCAGCCTTAGGGCCGTTTTACGGCCGATAATAGAATGAGGCCCTTAGTGAGCAACTGAGTAATATTTGGTAACGAGATGATTGAGAACATAGTTTAAAGTGTCTATGAAGACCCTCTCTGGGTTAGATAAGAAAAATGGACATAGTTCCCCAAGCGCTAAAAGTCGATCTTTACTGAATTCAAGCCATTGTGTAAATTTCAATGATATAGAATAGCAAAAGAATAAAAACTTCACTCCCCATTTGTCTACTTGAAATAGATAAGCGTTCTTGCCTTCAGAAAACACTGACATAAAAGCTTCTTTAATGGATTGAATAGTGATTTAATACAACATACTAAAAGCAGTGTTTTATTACAGTTGGAATAAGAAATGATTGTTCTATTGCTTAGTTGGTCGTTCTTCAACATTTCTGAAAACCTATTTGTGATTTGAAGTTTTTACTTAATTAGTGTCACACATTTCATGGCTGCTGTGCGTCAGTTGTTATAATGACTTGATATCTATGAATTGTCCCAAATTAATAGCAAGCGCTGCTTGAGTAAAATGATAATGAGTTGAACAATGGGAGTGTTAATTACATTTTCTATGAAAGTGCTTAATATAAGCAATATCCAAGCACTTATGCTTTCGATATTTACGTATCCACTGTGTATAAAAGTCAGGAAGAGACATATTTCATCCTCTAATGTATGTAGTAGAGTGCATTTATGACAAGGCAACGCAGGAATTAACAGTGATATATCTAACAAATGTTCTCTAATAACTTATCAAACTTAGAAAAGCACCCGATAATTTAAAGGGACGACACCTAATAGCAAAGTGGTGGACGGTATCAAGAGAGGACATTAAAATGCAACTTACGAAGTAGCCGAAGACAGTAGTTAAATACATATTTGAAATTAAGTTTGAAAATGTTACAGGGGGTTTACAATGTTTTGTGGGGGGTTTGGCATAGAATCAGCAAGAGTAAGTAAAAGTAGAAGAAATGGTATATTGCATTTAAATTGCATGGTTTTGGTACTTGGTAGATTCATCTGAGCAGACATACTCCTTGTCTTGTCTCTGCATATCATCTGCCTGGTCACAACTATAAGGAGTGGTTAGCTGGTGTTATTATCTTATTCGGATGCTTTTATATCTAATTTGAAATGCAAGGTCATAGTGTTTTTCAGAAATTAGAAAGTCTAAAGAGATTTCAAAATAAAGTGAAAATCTGATTAGATGTGAACTGTGTATGTGCTTAAAACCAGCAAAGCTGTTTATCTATTTTTCTCTTGACATCCATAAGGAGGCCTTGTTTTCTTATGAGATACTGAAAGTTGAAATAGATTTTTTGGGGTGGGTGGTGGAATCTATGACAGTGTTTTCCAGTTGTCCTCTAAAAGGCGTCCCCCTGTTATATCCAAGTTGACTTTCTCAAAAAACAATAGAGTAATCTGTACATTTTACTACATTAAACCAAACCATATATTTTTTTATTTTTATTTGATCCTCTAATATATTGGCCATAACCTCCAAATTCAACAAAATTACTTTGGTAAACTCCATTGATTATGACCAAGCCCAACTTATTGTTTATATATATGTATATATATATATTTATGTGTGGGCATTTAAAATGGTTGAATTGCCGAATCTTGGACAAATAAGATATCAAGAAAATGAATTATTGCACATTCAAAATGGTTGCAAAGCAGTGTGCTTTCTTTTTTCTATAGGAAAATTTCACAACACAGTCTTAGAGAAGCTCTTGGCTGCCCTTGCAAAGCTTGAGAAACTCCCCATTATGACACACACCTTCAAGTACAGGAATTACACAAACCCTGAATATTATTTAAATCATATTTAAACTATATTTTTTTACTATAACTCAAGCAATAAATAAAACATGGCTTGGTTGCAACAACTTACATGTATGTTGATTTTCCATTTACATTCACTGTACCTTTACACAGCACGTTCCATCTAAAATTAAGTTTCTTTTATATTAAAGAGTACTCTAAAATGAACTATCATTATAAAAGTTATAAAATGTACCTAGTTTGCAAGTTACTCCTCCATGCTTGTGAAGATTGGAAGCTGCCATTTTAATATAATGTGTTGTCACTGACTGAGCTGATTGAGTCAAAAGTTCAAGAACCAACTCAATAGCCAATCAAATGACAATTGAGTTCTAAGCTGTAACAGTTGCATTCATGTTCTGAGCTCTCCAGCACTTCACATCATTATTTTACAGAGGTCTTAAAGCAATAAAACAAAACTGCAATAAAGCTTTTATGCATATATATTTATTTCTATAAATAACTCATTCACATAAGAGCATCTTGTGTTTAGGTGAAACTTCCCCTTTATAAATAGTTCCCTATGAGACTTTATCACCTACTTGCTTACCCTAAAATTAATTTGTATTATTCTTTGATATATAAAGTCTATTTGTGACAATATTTTATGCATGATCAACTTTGAGTACGTTGGTTACTTTTTAGTTGCTTGTCTGAGTTTTTAATATTGTGGCTCAATATATTTGAATTAAAAAGGACATATTTGAATAAAAATAATTTAAGTATAAAGAAAAACAAAAGGTACATCATAAATATTTGAAAAGTGATTAGGTTTGGAACTACTTGGAGGCTTAAAAAGACACATAGCCAGGGCAGTCTCTCAAAAAATCAGCATGTCTCAGCTCCAGTCACTGACAGGAACCTTAAGGAAATCTATATCTGAGCACGTCATTAAATAACAGTCACTGAACGACTCTTTAACAGATCTTTGCTTTAGCTAGGATATCCTTATCGCTGCTGTTAATTTTCCCTGAGGATTCAAGTTGAAACGCTGCAATACTCTACAGCAAATGGAGTCAACTAATGGACCTGGGACCAGATAAGGAATCCGAACCCCTTTCTTCCACACCTCCTCTGCATTACTAAATGTAATGAAATATTCATCCTGAAACCTCCAAATAATTAAATAAGCTATTAGTGGAATAATATGTGTACCATAATTTTCTTTCATGAAATAAACATTCTTCCTATTTCTGTCTAAATTGCATTATATCAATATTTGTGTTGTATTCATGGATGGATTCCAGACGCTGACCTTGTTTAATGAAATATCTTCAGACCTTTGTGAGTTTTCAAAAACAAATTGGCTACCCCTTTTCTATAGTATGCTGGCATTAAGATAACACAAACTTTGCTGTATACTATTTTTAATACAATTTTCTTTGTGAACTTGTTTTCAAAATCACAACCCCCAACATATTGTATCAGCTTATACCATTATTTTCAAGTCTAGGTCTAATCGCTTAGGCGCAATGGGCATATAGAAAACCCTGGTGTGACTGTCTACTATCTATTAAAAAAAATCCTTATGAAATTAGCAGTGCTAAAAAATAAAAAATTTATTGGATTAGTCACACTGACGCTATTGACTTACTGAAAATGTGTGGTACGCTGCCACTAAATGTGCATTCTGAGACATGTGTTACATTTTGGAGGAGGAGATAGCAACTATTCTTTACCATTGCTTTTATCAGTTGTCCTGGTTTGCTACTTTATCAAAGGTAGTCCAATTACATAGTTACATAGGGCCTCATTCTATTAGCAGCCGTAAATCGGCCGTAAGGCTGCGATTCCTTGCGGGGGTTCTGTTAACTCGCGATTCTATTATACGGCCCCGCAAGGATCTCCTCTTACGGCCGGCCGCATATCTTGGAACCGGCCGTAAGCTGTGAAATATAAAAACGCAAAAATAAATTCAAGCCTGCACTGTACAGCTCTGTAAATGCTAGGGATCATATTGGGGGACATGAGGATTAAAAGTAACCCACTCTCAAGCTTGCACATCAGCCCAAACCCGAGTTCAAATTAACTGTTTATTTTCCGGCTGCGGCGTGGGCCTGTCTGAGGTGCTCCAAGCACTCTGGACTTTTTACATGGATATTTTACGGATATTAAAAAATATATATTTTACGGATTTGAGTATAGGATAATTATGTGCTATTTTTTCTAACACCTAAAATCCCTTTATAGTCTTCTCAAAGTGCAGGATGGCTTTATTTGAGCTATTTAATGTGTTTAATTGGTGCTAGCGGGACCTCTTTCCTGCAAGTAAGCTGCGGCTCGTTTTTAGCCTTGCAGAGAGGGTTCCCAGGGGAAATGGAATTGCAAATAGGAATTTCTTACGGCTGAAACTCTTGCGGCCGTTTTAGATCAAAGGCTTTCCTCTGGCGCGGGCGGCCGCAAGAGATAGCAAGGCACTGGCCGCAAGCCCGCCGGAGCACCTGGCCGGAAGGGAATAGAATAGCCGAATAGCTTGCGGCCGGTCCTTGCGGCCCCGCAACGGCTGCGGCCGCTAATAGAATGAGGCCCATAGTATTTAAGGTTGAAAAAAGACTTTCAGTCCATGAAGTTCAACCTTTTAAGATCTCCTCTGATCTGCAATATGCGGATTAACTATTAATTAATTAGTTGTATATAAAAAAAACAACACAAAAAACAACAATTCCCTTCTTATCCCAGACACCGGCGACCGGACTTCTCCCTGGATCAATACCGCCTCTCTAATTATCCATGATAACCCTGAATTCCCTTTTTAATTAGAAATAAATCCAGTCCCCTTTTAAAGTTATCTATCGAATCCGATGTCACCACCTCCTCTTAATTAAAATCACTAGCAATTTTAACTCCCATATTGCCTTTGCACATATACAAAATTCCTCCTCATTCAAAGTCTCCTAACACTTCTAGCAGAACACAACTGGTAGATTCCACTGCAGCACAGTTGTATATTGAAGGTAATAAATTAGAGGCTGAATTATTTATTTTTACATTCTAAAAACACCTTGCCTATTTTTAAGTGTAATGTTTTAAAATAGCATATTTTAAATATAGGACATCAGTCGGTTGCGCCATTTTGGTTCTGGGTATCCACTTCCATAAGAGTGCAGGTAACCAGAATGTGGTTGCTATAACTGAAACATGGCAATCCTAAGTACCAGCACTCTCTATTGAAACTCTAATCAATATACAAGGCCTGTCACTGCTGTAAAATCAAGTTCATTCAAGCAGCTCAAATAATGCAATGGATGCCCACAGAAATGTATACTGTAAATGTAGAATTTCAGGGGTCATTTATGGCCAATAGAACTGATGACCGTTCCCTTTAGATGGTAATATACTCATCAACCTAAATTCCATTTAAAACTTTCTGCTTTTATGAGTCTAGTTTCCATGTGTTAAGTGAACTTTTGTTAACTTTTGATATTTCCAGAATACTTGGAAAAGAGCAAGCAAATGAAACAAAGATTTCTATTACCTGTTGTTAATATATCTCTATTTTTTTTTCATTTTATATATTTTTGATCTTTAAGTAATGGAAATCGCATTTGTACAAAACGACTTACTGGAATATATTTGTGGCGATAACACAACTGGTTTTGAGTAAGAAACTGAGAACAGTGGTTAAAAGCACATTACAATGAAAAAGCTGCCAAAACTCTTGCTGTCTTTTTTTCTTTGACATAAAAGGTACAATGTGGGTAGAAAAGAACAAGATTGCAGAGTTTAAATAGTCCCCGGAGGACCGTTACAGCTAGAAGATCCTTTGTTTGAAAAGATAGTAAGGTCAACATTTTAAGGACATATTTTCAAAGATAAAACAGAGTTTTGTTTCTTAATACTTTACTAGAAAGACATTTAGTCCCATTATAATTTTCCAATAAATATAATGATTTCCGAACATTTTTTAAGTATATATAATTCTGACACATTTTATTTTTAATTAATGGTCTAATGTATAACTTTTTTCTTACATTTGTAAAGAGGTGACATTTTTTTAGAGACAATTAAATAATTAAATTCCCCTTCTGGATCACTACCTTGTTGTAGTGAGGGGGCTTGTGTACCTCAGTGAAACTGTGAGCTATACCATAAAGGGTCACCCAAGATGGGCAGGTCATAGCAGAGAGTTCAAACAAATCGCGGCCCACTGGAAAAGGAACTGGCAATCAACTCCAGTATCTTTACCATTAAAACCTTATAGATGAGCACAACCAGATGTGCTGCGGTCCATAGGTTCGCAGAGAGTTGGACACGACTAAACGACTAAACAACAATAATTGAATTCATAGATAATGGGCTACAGGGATGTAGCACATAGTCTGTTGTAGGCTGAATTTAGCTAACAACATGTAAGTTATCTAAACAATGTGAACCTTATTTTTATTCAGTGGTAATTTTAAATAAATGTGCCAAAACATTCTCAATTGATGGATCAATTGATGTTTTATCAGATACATTTTATATAATATACAACACATTCACTGCATGTACATAATTGACATTTTGGGGGCTTACTGAGCATATCAGGGGCTGCAATGTGTTTTCATGTGCTCCATTTCAAATGGATAAAATTGCCACTGCAGCCCTTAGCAGCCCTTGGGATGGCTTAAGTGTTTGTAGACTTCAGCAGAAATCTTCTTCCCATCCCCTATCAGATGGTCGCAAGGTGGTAGAAGATCTTTACAGTAAGCTGTCCTGATTCTTTATCTGCCATATATTCACATTTGAACGTCTAAAATAAGTTAAAAAAAACTTGTTTCATCACCAGAATTTCTGGGAACCTTGGCAGGGACGTGTAAATGTGCCCACAAAGCCTTTGCTCTTGCAATCCATAACCATTTCAAACATAATTACATAGTAACTGAGGTATAAAAAATACTTTCAGTCCATCAAGTTCAGCCTTTTAAGATCTCCTCTGATCTGCAATATGCAGATTAGTTATTCATTAATTAATTGTTAATTAAGTGTTAATTAATTATTAATCAACAATTGATTTTTTTAAAATTAATAATTAATTGATCCAGAGGAAGGCAAACAGAAAAAATACCCAAGTGAAACTTAGTTAATCATCTCAAAGGGAAAAAAAAAATCCTTCCTGACCCCAAATACTGGTGGTTGGATTTCTCCCTGGATCAATACTCTATCTCTAATTATCCAGGATAACCCTGAATTCCCTTTTTAATTGGAAATAAAACCAGTCTCCTTTTAAAGTTATCAAAAAGGGGACTGGTTTTATTTCTAATTTAAAAGGGAATGGCTTCCCTTAAGCATATGCCAGCTGTATTAAACAGCTTTGAGCAAATCTAGGGTTGGATTATACACAAGATAGGAATCCCACCCACGTACAGCCGTTTCAAGGTTACTGCCTCTCATCAGCGTTATATATATAATGGGATTAATCTTAAAATAAAAATATATAATAAAATATAAGGGCACAATCTTTTACTAAAATTTTACTAAATATTGGACCTCTATGGTAATTTAATGACATTAAATTAACTAAGGTCAAGACATCATAGTGGACAAAACAATGTAGTGAGCAATAAAGTAATATCATGATTTTGGCAGCTCAATACCAGAGGCGTAGGAACTCTGGGGGGGGGGGGGGGGGGACAAATCCCCCCAGATTAAATGAATTGGGGATACAAAAAATAGCAAAATTAAACTTAATCATGCATTACCATATTTGTCCACTAGATGTCTTTCCCATGTCTAGCGCTGTGAAGTAGTATGTCTTTCCCATGTAAGATTTGATACTAAACTTATTATATATATATATATATATATATATATATATATATATATATATATATATATATATACACACACACACATATATACAAATATATACAATTATTATAATGCTTTTTGACTTGATAATGAGAGGTTATCTCTCGAAAGCTCGTCGCTATATTACGAATAAGTTTGTCCAATAAAAAAGGTATCACCATATGCACCACTGCAATACTCTGATTATTCATCTATGTGTGTGTATATATATATATATATATATATATATATATATATATATATATATATATATATATATACACATATATATATATTTATTAATATATATACATATATATATATATATATATATATATGTATATATATAATTCTAATTATTAATTATATTGGGGTGCAGGGGTACTGAGAATTTAAACCGCTGCTTCGTGTGTGTCCCCCCCCCAGATTATTTTGGGCTCCTACACCCATAGTGAACTTTTATTTCTTAAGATTGAGGCAAAAGTTAAATCCAAATACAGATGGACAGACCTGCAGTCCCAGAAGTCACTTCATGTACAGATGCACAAACCTGATGGGTCAGGCGAAGTTATGTTTGAATCATTTTCTATAATAATACAAATTAACATAAGCTTGACATTTTATAATGCCACCATTAATGTCAATTTGGTTACAATTCAATTTAAAAAAAATCTCGCTCTCAAAGACCTCAAATCTGTGTAATGCATGAAAAGTACAAGAAAAAGTAATGTCACCAAAATCTATAGAAATCATCAGAAAACTCTAGAAACTCTGGGGCAAAGGCAGGATAATTGCATTCATTAAACTACAAATGAATTATTTATATTCGTTTAAAAAATTGGAAAGCTGCCCATTTAATGAGCTAGGGAAATTCTACACGTCTAGCTATTGACTTACTGCTTTTATTCTAACAACATATTCTTGATGTTGGATGTGCACTTTTAGAGTTTATAATATATTCTCAAGCAAACACATGCTCTGGCTTTGAAGTACTCTGATAAATAAATGTACACATAGACACACGGATATACATGAATGTGGTATCTCAAAATGATAATCAGTGTGAAAAAATGGCGACTCTTTAGGAATTTTATATGAATGTTTTAACTGAGTTATTTAATTTATTATGCTCAATGTAATTGTAACATCCTGTTCTTGGTCACTACCTTGTCATGGAGAAGGGCTTGTGTATGTATGTGTAGATGGGCAGGTCACAGCAGATTGGTCAGACAAAACCCAGTCCACTGGAGAAGGAAACTCTCTCCTGTATCTTTCCCAAGAAAACCATATGGATAGGCACCCAGACAGATATGCCTGGCGGGCTGCGTCCATGTGGTTACAGAGAGTCCGACATGACTGAAGGATTGGCCAACAACAACAATTCTAATATACTTCACTTATTTCCAAGAAGCCCCATAATAACAGATTCTCACCTTCTGGAGAATTCCACATTCTTCATGATCTCTCATGTAGGGTGCCATGTTTCATAGCTGTGACCTAAGACTATGCCCACAGGGGAAGGGCTTCACCTTAATGTGTTGTTCTGCTAACAAGAAGCCAGTGACATGATTTGTGTCTGACCAGCATAAACACTGGTAGTGTGAAGACCTTCCCCTATATGCTTGGCCTTATATAACAATTGTACATGAGAGAGACCAGGAATGGCAGTGGAGGAAGAAGGTGAGAAACTGTTCAACTGGAAGCTTCTTAAAGTAAGTGAGGGATATATTGTATATATTATTTGCAGTTCAGAGGATCAAATTAAACTAATTAAAAAATATGAAAACATTTTTTTTGCACTTAAAAGTCTCTTTAACCCAGTACCTTGATGAGATGAGCAAAGATTTATTATATTTGTCTGGACTCTCATTGCCTATGTTGCTTTCACAAGCATTCATCGTGGAGATGGGAGTTTACTGGGGCACTGGGGGAGAATCACTAACCCACTGCATATATGCCTGCATACATGCATAGCAGCCCATCAGTGTATGTACTAGACTATATTTCCCAGTAACTACACAGAAAAACAACCTATCACAATCACGTTTTTTGTTGGCCATGTAAATGATTTGCCTATGTAAAAAATATAACAATAATAAATATATTTCTAACAGTTTTTGCATGTCTTGAGGCAAATAATTAAAACATACATAAAGCGTGCATATTACTAAATTCTTCTTCCGATGTAAAAGTGGAAAATTGCTAGAAATTGAGGGCTGCCTATAAGCCACATTACATTAGACTGTAAATAGTGTAAAGAGGTTTAGTGCAATGAGTAGTGATAGACTCACTGTTTATTACAGCCATTCTAGTAAATCTACATAATTGAATGAAAAACACAGAAGAGGACATAACCAATGGGATCCATTCATTGGCAGTTCCAGGTGGTCCCTCCTTGTGACAAAGCCCCAATGCAAGATCATTTTGAAAAACATATTTGTGGGAGTTGCTGTAAGCCATGGATATTTGAGAAAAACTGAATTTTTGATATATCTGTTTATGAATACAGGAATCAATTTTGTGTTTGTTACATCAGATCCTCAGTTGGATGAAGGGAGATATCTTTATAGTTATCAGGGTAGAGGAAGATGATGAGGAGGAGGGAACAGGCAGAAGCCATACATTAAACCATACACATTACACCTCGTTGGCCCAGGTCTAAGAAGCCCATTGTGAAGCTAACACAATGGGGCTGTTCAGCATTGATGATCTTCTGCTGAATGATTTGCTTAGCTGGCCTTTCTACATTAATTAGGTTATGCTTTTGTTGCTCCAGAACCAGGATGTCAAGGATGCAACCCTAGCTCTTCAAAAATGTAAACACCCCTCTCACCCCTTAGCTTCCACCAAAGTATCATGGTTCCCTCAGGATCCTACAGAGGTATTAACAAAGTATAATTAAAAACTAATTCTATGATTTCTTTCCTGCTTAATTATACTCTTAGTTAGACCCAAAGTTTTCAAGTTTTTTTCTTTGTTATGCAGCAGCCCTTTAACAAAAAGAGGTGAAGAAAAGAGAAAGAGGAGAAAAGGGAAAGGAAAGGGAGAGAAAAGAGAGATTGAGGAAGGAAAAAGGGAAAGAATGAAGAAAAAGGAGAGAGAGGAACAGAGAGCTGAAGGGGAGAGGGAGGAGAGAGAGAGAGAGGGAGGAAGAGAGAAAGAGGAAGAGAGGGAGAGAAGAGACAGACAGCAGAAATTAACGGAGAGAAAGGAGAGAGATGGAGCAAAGAGAAAGACTGAGATAGAATTATACACTTCCTTACTAAGTAACTATTTACAGTACAGTACATCATATTAACCATAATTTTGTGGCCACATTAATTGTGATTTAGAATATGAACATCATCATTAAAACAGCCCTTATTACAAGCAATATTGGTCACACTGCTTATTTCCTATTACAGTTTTATGAATCTGCAGTAATTCTACTGTAGGTGTCAAGGAATTTAAAAATCTAAATTATTTTCATCAATATAATGTTCTTGTCAAGTTGATGTTATTTGCCAATACAATCGCAGCACTAAAATGTTCAAGCAATTGTAACTAATTTTATGACTGTGTTAAAATAAAATGAGTTTCTTGTGTCAGGCAAAGTGCTATTAGCTGTTAATGGAGCTACAAGCTAATTGTATCTAAAATCTTACTATTTTCTGAAGGATTTATATTATAATTTATAAGCCAGAGTAGATAACTGATTGTTTTTTAGAAGGTTTAAAAAAAAAAAAAAAAATATGAAGGACAACCCAAGATCAGAAAAAAACTGTACATGATTGTGAATTATGCAGCAAGATAACAATGAGCCACATTAATTTCAAGCTATGTGTTAAAACATAGACCGTAATGTAAATCTTAGGCCTTTTTGCTATGAAATAAGCCCCGTAAGAGTCTGGAATCCATCCTCCATTTTCTTGTGACGCAATGCTGACGATCTCTGTTTCCATTGGCTCCATCAAAACCTGTAACTACGGGCTTGCTTAATTTATTACGTTCTAGCCCACAAATCTGACGTCCGACAGTAGGTTTACGGTTTTGCGTCTCCAGCTTGTAGCCCGTCTAATTTAATAGCACTGTAACTTTGCAAGATTTCAAGCACCCAGCTGTTACGAGCTTCACATTGGAGTTGCCGGCTTAGAATTTAATGTGGCTCAATATTAGCAACTGAGGAAGCAATGGGCAAAAAAGCATTTTTCAGAGAAAAACTTAATTTAAGCAGACTTTCTACAGCAGAGAAGCTGCCATCACAGTAGTACTTCCTGTCCAAGGCATGAGGGGGCAGTTACAGAGCCATACAAGCGATGCTTGCTAGTATATCTACCTTTTGCAAAGCTTATGTGGGGAGGATGGAGATGTCAGATTCATAAAACATCAGTCAATTAAACTCCCTCCTCCTCCCACCTATTTCAACAGCAGAATGGAACATGGAAATTATCAAAACACACCCGCTTAGACTCCAAGCGATTAGGAATTGTGAACACAAACTTGGAATACTTCAGATGCAAGCGCTAAAACAAAGATTTTACCAAAAACTACTTTCATGATTGCATATACAGACGCTAATATTGATAGCTTGTTACAAAACATCAGAAACATATGAAGTTTTCCAAAAACAACAGAGTTACTTAAATGTACCTTAAAAGGCTTGTGTACTTCAATGAAACTGTGAGCTATACATGTAGGGTCACCCAAGATGGGCAAGACCTAGCAGAAAGGTCAGACAAATTGCGGTTCACTGGAGACGGAACTGGCAACCCACTCCAATATCTTTGTTATGAAAACCTTATAGATAAGCACAACTAGACACAAGATGTGCCTGGCTTGCTGTACTCCATAAGGTCACAGAGAATCATACATGACTTAACGACTAAACAACAACAAAAGAGCTAAATAACTCAGCTGGTGCAATGCCATTACATTAATTACAAGAGTTTATCAGAAGGAAGTTTTAGAATTGTTGCAAATGCAGTTTGCAATGGTCATTGTTTTGCTTTATGATAGCATAGCTCTTTTTTTTTTACACAAAAAAGCAATATAATAATTGAGTTCAGTTTTCCTATGCCTGTTTGGTATTATTCATTAAAAAATCAGACTGGTCTGTTTATGCTAAAAACATGAAACTCTGGTAATTGACTTATGTTTCCACCCACACCATGAGTTATATCAACAGACTGCTGTGGGGGTCTTATATGCACTTACAGTGGTATCCAGACTTGCATTTAATAGGTAGTAAATAAAAGACTGTATCTATACTTCTAAAAATAATTGTGCATATTATTTGTTCTGGCTCTTCAAGGAAAAATATTGTACATATTGGATTTTAGTGTCCATTTATAGTCACTGTCAAAGAGGAAATATCATATATTTTGTAAGGATATGAATACATTTATTAAACATATCTCCTTGTAGTTCCCTGCAATCTATCTCCAGGCAGTCTCGCCATGACTGCTTCCTTTAATCACTTCCAAATCTTTCATATTTTTAAAGGCAAAGACAGATTGTGTTTCCAAGGACATATAATGAAACTTACCCATGAAATCTGAATATTTACAATTTTTACCCTGTGACTGCAAGAGAAGTATAAAAAATGTCTGGCTCCAGCTGCGTGTGAAAGAGCATAAAACCAATCTTTTTTTAATCAGTCAAGGTGGTAGTCATAGCACTATTATATATAGCAGTAGGCTGCAACGTGGATATCTGTCGGCACTGATACTCTTGTGTCGGCTTCTTACACAAGTGGATGAGGCCAAAACTTACAGCACATATTTTAAATAACATAAAGACACACAAACAATTAGGGTGGGGCCACCATATAATTTCGATTGTACGATTGCGAGTTTTCAATCTTGCATGGAGCTTTGGGTAAAGATCTATGGGCGCTGGATTCTACGATCAAAGACAGGGCCCTCCATCTTTGTAATGTGTTAATATTGCTATTGTTTTTGCCTTGAATCCCTGTTTAGAACTATGGAATATGTTGGCGAAATACAAATAAACAATAATAATATATTGCTGAAGAGAACAACATGGCCACAAATCACAAAGTTTTGCTACAGCTGGAAAGAGGTTCATTGATGATGCTAAAACATTATATTATCAAATCATTTAAAGTTTTTAAGAGGATGACATTGCTATAGTTGATCATAGTCTGGCCATAAATGACACACAGCAATGTTGTATTTAGTATGTGGACAATTAGGCTCAGGTCTAGGTGGACTATAATAGCTGCAAGGACTCAAAAAGTTGTCAAAATAATTGCAAACACTCAGTACAATAAATTACTCTGCTGGAAGATAACTTTAATCAATGTTATATGTAACATAACTTGTGTAATTATATTTAACTGCATGGCTTTGTTTGTTTCACAGAGCTTCTTTATGCTCTCTTAGGAAGGAGTGTCCTTGTAAATTAATTAACTTTCCATTAGAATGAATGTATGAATGCACTGGTGCTTGTGGCTGCCTCATTTCCAATGATAGAAACGTCCCTCTACAAGTAAAGTCTACACCCACCAAAGGAAGCTGATCATCAGAAACCAAAAGGGTAAACATAGTAAAATTGCAGTGGTATTCAATTTCGTGTTTTTTTTTTTTTTTTTCTATGAACAATCTGCCCATTATTATATGAATTTCTTCAAAACAGTCCATTTTTAATAAAGGACTACAGTGACCGTTAGCAAAGGCATTGGTCATAAACATTGTTGTCAAAAATGTGAATCTGGATGACAACTGAAATCAAGGCGTTATTTACCATTATCTATTAATTTTTTACCCACATGAATAGACCAATCAAAAAGGAGATTCACATATCAAATTGTTGTTGTTTAGTCATTTTGTAGCGTCCGACTCTCTGTGACCCAAAGGACCGCTGCACTCCAGGTACATCTCTCAGTCCCTGTCCCTCTGAGCTCCATCAAGTTCATGTTCATTGCTTTAGTGACCTCATCAATCCTTCTCTGCCTCCCCTTTTTTTGTACCTTCAATCTTTCCCAGCATCAGAGTATTTTCTAGAGAACCCTGCTGTCTCATGATATGGCCAAAATATTTGAGCTTCAGCCTCATGATCATACCTTCTAGTGAACAGTTTGTCTTGATTTCCTGAAGTACTGATTTATTAGATCTTCTTGTAGTCTAAGGGATTCTAAGTAATTTCCACCAACACCACAATTCAAAGGCTCCAATTCTACAGCGCTCAGACTTCTTTATGGTCCAGCTCTCACATCCATATGTTACTACTGGGAATACCATAGTTCTAACTATGATAGTTTAGTATCTTTACTTTTTACTACTTTGTCCAAGCATGCCATAGCTCTCCTCCCCAGAAGGAAACTTATTTTAAATTCATGACTAGATATCAAATACTTTACATTAAGTAATAAATATCAATTTGAATGTTATAAAAATATGTTATTTGGCTAATTTCCCCTTTTGGTTTGCATGTTGCCAGTTCATGAGCGCAGCCACATTTAGACTGAAAACAATGCATACAAACTCCCAGTGAATGGCCCACAATTCTGTTCTGATATGTATTTCCCCAGTTGTCTTGGTCTATTTGTGACCTCTTTGAACCTTAGTGGCTCTAGCCCTTAGCCGAACTACTGCTCACGGTACATGATAGGGGATAAAGCACAGAAAGGAACAGTAACTGAATTGATGATTATTTTAAGCATTTAAAATCCATTACTGACTGATTTGTCATGTCATTTGTTTGTTTTTCAATCTGTGCCACTTCCTGTTATTTATATCCGTTAATTTTTTTTCATCTGTTGTTTATACAAATTTCATATTTCAGTAATTTAATTTGTGATTATCATGTCAGTGTTACTATGAATGTGATCAGTTTGAGTTATTGAGAAGGTTTAGTATGATGGTCTATTATTTGTTTTTGGTGCATGTCAGGAGGGAAAGAAGTTTATGATAGAAGAGCAATGAAACTAGATAGACAGGAGACAAGCAATATGCAAAAACACAATCATTATAAACTGCTGCTCACTTATACAATTTAATGGTCACTGAAGAACTACACATGCTTATAGAGAGAAAATATAGTCTAATTTCTTAATTGTGCTGCTGTTGATTCTACCATATTGGTTTCTGCTGTTCAGCTGGTTTCATTTATTATAGATTGCTACTCACTTACACAATTAAATGGCCACTGAAGAACTACCCATGAATATTGGGAAAAATACAGTCTAATTTATTATTTTTTATAAGCAATTTATGCTGCTTTTGAGTCTACCATCTTGGTTTCTGCTGTACAACTGGTTCCCTTTATTATAAATTGCTACTCACTTATACAATTTAATGACCACTGAAGAACTACACATGAACATTGAAAGAAAATATAGTCTAATTTATTATTTTTTACAGGCAATTGTTCTGTTATTAATTCTACCATCATGGTTTCTGTTTGATTAGTTTCCTTGATAAAGTATTCAGCAAAGTTGAGTTGGGAGTCTACCATCTTGGTTTCTGCTGTTCAATTGGTTTCCTTCATTATAAAATGCTACTCACTTATACAATGAAATGACCACTGAAGAACTACACATGAACATTGTATATTCTTCCAGCCTCATTTATTATTATTTTTATAAGCAATTGTGCTGCTGTTGAATCTACCATCTTAGTTTCTGTTGTTCAACTGGTTTTCTTGATAAAGTATTCAGCAAATGTGTGAGGGGAATTTGAATGCAGAGTAAGCTTCTATACTGAAAGTGATTTGAATACTACTAATAAAAGTTCATGTAGAGTAAATTTTGTAATGTGTTTCTCTGAAGCCATTAGGAGGCACGGAAAGGACAAATTAGGAAAATAAAGCATGACAAATGGAAGAATAGCTGGAAATAAGATACGACTGGGAATAGTTTTCTTCTTTGTTGCCTTATATTCATGTGCCACCCTTAGCCATAACCTTCTTGTCCTTTCTGAAATTCTGCTCTACCTGAACCTGTTTTCCCACTTTACAAGATTTTTTCCAGAGAATTGTGGGCCATTACACTGCAGCAAATCTACCAATTTTGAATGAATATATTTGGTCAAAATAGAGGACTTCACTGGTATACATGAAGAAAAAGAATGAATGATAACAAGAAATAACCTTTTTATCTACTGATAACTCCATTTAACCATAAAATAGTTTTTTGTTAGCTTAAATATATAAGTGAATAAATTGTGTGAATTACAACTAACTTTCCACAATAATGCTTTGTTAAAATATCAAAGTAAATCTGGATAATGTATAGAAGTTTCCCAGCAAACTCTTGAGCTAAGTGGTAGCTTTCATTACAAATACCCCACAGGGAGTCTTCTTTTGTCCAATAACTATACAGTGCTAATTAACTACCACAGTCAACGACTTTCTAGGATCTTTTATAACAAAACAAAAAAAAGCTTTTGCAAAATTGAATTTCATAAGTTAAGTACCCGTAGTAAAGTGACATTTATTCTACTAATGTTACTCTATTGTACTGTAGATTTGATAACGCAGACACATTGTGCTGAAAGCACTTTACCGACGTCAAGACTATATAAGCACTGAAATGTCACAATGACAGTATTTTACTCTGTTACCCATAGATGATCTAAACATGCTGGGAGGCTTTGCTGAATACTTTATCAAGGAAGCCAGTTCAATGGCAGGACACCAGAAAAAAGCAATACATTAACGGTAAAGACACACACACACACAGTCCTTTACCTCAATTCCATGACGTTCTTCACAATCACATTCAAGTAATCCCCTTTTCTTTTAAAGCTCCTTATGTGGTTACCACTGTTTTCATTTCCATTTACTGCTGCCCTTTGGTGACAGCAAAATGGTAATACATAGCAATGCAGTGCAATGGAAAGATGGTGCTGCTCTTGAACTGATGTGCTATGTAACTATCTCCTCTACATGTCTCTCTATGGCAGTGACGGACAACTTGTTTCACTTGAAGGGCCCCTGTGTCCTTAAAAGGGCCTCCTCACAGTGATTTAAACTTTTTTTTTCTTTTTTACTCAAAGCAAAATGATAAAATTCCTGTTGGAAAGAGATTAATTGATAATAGAAGTGTAGATAATGAGGAGTAGCATTTAGAAGTACAATTGGGTATTATTTGCTAGATTTTGAGAAATATAATTGCTATTAACTTATACAATTAAATGACCACTAAAGAACTTCACAATGAACACTGGAAGAAACTATAGTCTAATTTATTATATTTTACAAGCAATTGTGCGGCTATTAAGTCTACCATCTTGGTTTCTGTTGTTCAATTGGTTTCCTTGATAAAGTATTCAGCATAGTGGAGGTGGGAGTCTAACATCTTGGTTTCTGCTGTTCAAAATAAAAATCAGTGTATTGTTGAAAAGGGACATTTTCTAACACTCCAGTGTGGGGGGAACATGGGAAGTGCCTGAGGGCCGCATACAGCCCTCAGGCCATCTGAAAGGACCATAAATACTAAATGTGCTGAAAGTGTTTCTTACCTTCAAACATCAACTTTGTCAATAGCCCTGTATTATGTGTAGATGCCATCATGTATGCCCTTGTATTAGGTGTCTCCTCATGCAGTGCCATTTATGTCATCCATTTGTGCTACCTGTGCCATATATGAGCTTTGTCTAACTGTATGTCACAATCATATGCTACTTATAGCCCCATTAAGGAAAAAAAAATAGAAAGACACTTTTGGGCCATTTTGGGGAACAACCATATCACACACATGGCATTCACCAAGTATTATGGATTCCTTTTTTTCTAATAAATAGTACAATATGACTTTTCACTGCATTTCTCAGATTATATATTTTTCATTATACAGTAAAAAAAAAAGCATATGCATTCATCCAAACAATACTTTCTCTACATAGACTTAGTTTACTGAAAATACCACAATTAGTATGCAACATCTTAAATAAATTGATAGCTGTAATATTTCCTAGTCCTTCATCCATAAAATAAACACAGAGCAATGAACAAACTCTCACTGATTGCTTTTTTGCTCGTCTGCACTATTCTGATTGAACTGTATAATATAGACTTCAATCAGTCTCATCTTCAGTAATTTTCCATGTCTGATCCTTTAACAATGTGACATGTTAGTGGTGTCATTAAGGTACTTCTGTGGCTGTATAAAGGGCCCATGCATTAGCAAGTAATTGTGCACTATGGAGTTCAGAAGAGTTCAGGGGCATAGACATTTTTTTCTTAGTTTCAACTGGAAAACTGTATTAGAAAAAAGTGGGATCTGTTGCAGAATAACCTGCGTCTGTGCTGCTTCCATATGGTCACTAAGAGTATGACACAACTGAAGGACTGAACAACAACAACAACATATAAGTTATTATGTGGTGCACTGTTCCAAATTCACTAAAAGGCAAAGCTTGTGCAATTAAAGGGCCCCGCATTCCATTTAGTAAACGGAAAACCAGTTTCGAATTTATATTTTGTCTGTTACTCAACTCAAGGGATCATCCCGGCAGAGGGATCTATTTTACATGATCTAATTGCCCTCACAAGTTGATTGTTTTCTGTTGGAGGCAACTTTTTTGGTAACAATAGTGGTTGGTGGCTCATAGACTAACACATGAGAAGTTGCCTTCACATGGATACTAATAATTAGCTAGCCTCATCAATAATGAGGGTGTTTAGGAAATGAAAACCTGGTGGGAGAATCTCTTGCGCTGAGTGACAGTAAATTTAAAGCTGTTTTTCTATTGCTAGAACACATTTAGTAGGACGTTTGAAAGTAGGCCTTTAAAAGGATCCTCTTACAAGCCTTGCCCAATGTAACCATATTTCCTCATAATAATGGAAGGGTACACTGGTGACAGGCAGATGATTGTGAAACATCTTAGAGAATACAGCAATACGCAACCATTACGTTGTGGCCCTCATTAGTATGTCATTAACACAGCATCATTTAATGAATTTTAGACAGCACGCCATAATCTCAAGAGCTAAAATACTGTGGAGGAGGGAAAAAAAGTCTAACTTGAACAATAAACATGCTAATGTTTTAATTTACTTTACTTTAGCACACATACTATATCAATACAAATCCCATAATTGCTTAAAAGTCACCTGAAGTGAGTGGGTATGCCAATGCAATTGTATTAACTGATAACAAGGAATCAGTTACTTACAAATATCTAAGCAATTTTATCAAGTGATACAATTCTAAAAATTATTTGATATGGAAAACACTTTAGTGCTATTAGCAACTTCAGCTGCAAAAGAATGGCATTTATATGTGTTGCATTTACTGTATGATGACTAATCTATCATGAATGGCAGATGCTCTGAAACACAGTGCTTATCTGTGAATGCTTCCCTAGTATAGGCTTGCAAGCGGTGAAGAAATAATTGTTGAATCTTCCTGTAGCAGACATGTACCTTAAAGCAAAACTATTGCATTTTTGCTTTTTCTAAATATCTGTGAACACGGATATCCAGGGGATTTTATTTCGCAAAGCAAACAGCTTGGAGATGAACTTATCAACGTACATTACTGCACATTGTATGAGATAATGACATTCTGCTAGTAACATGCAAGGTGGCTTGGTGATAGCTCAGTAATTTCTGACAATGTACCTAACAAAATATGGTAAAAAAACAGATAGCAGTGACAATAGATTATTATCTCCATTATTACTCAGTTGTATGATGTCACTGGAAATTGATGTCCAACATTAAAGTATGGAGAACAAAAGAGCAACCCCACTGTAGTCTTAAAGGACTACTGTAGATTGGAAAAAACTTCACATGTTTTGTAGTTTGAAACAAATTAACAACATAACCAGCAGTATAAGCCATAGATAAAGAGTATTTTTCTCACACTCTCACACTATGGATATGTGAAAACTATCTCTCAACCTTTATTGAATGATCAAAACAACATATTTATACTCTCCAATACCACACCCTTGTGTACATTTGTGAATGTGTGATGTCAGCCCATCTGGCTTGTAACCTCGGGCTATCAAAGCTCTTGAGATCAAATTCACCAGATATCTATAGCTGGTTTGTGAAAAAAAAACTTTATGTTAAACTAAAGTGTTTGCTTAGGACTACTTGAAGTACATACATCTGTCTTGACCCAAGGTCTGTATGTGTGAGTGTGCAATGATTTGCAGCTAACTTCTATGCAGAGCATTTCTACCAATTCCACATATATTCTATATAACATTTTCCCTCTCATAATATATTATAACTAGGATACATAATAACCATGTACAGGCAACATATAACCACACAATAACACATAATCCCAATGCAACAATGTCATGCTCCCTTGGCCATATTCATAAATTACTGGCAATATGAGTCCTTAAACAATTAAATCATGACACAAACCAATTATCCTTGTGAGTATAGCTGCTTTTAATTTATTAAACTGCTTTCAGCATTCCTCACTATTCTTCACCACTGGTGATTTTGGCCCTCATTCAATTGCGATTTGGCCAATTGAATAGGGCTCTAAATAAGCACATAACATATTTTTTTTAAAGAAGTTTTTAGTTAGTAAGCATCTATCCAAAAGCAAGGTTTTCTCTAACTAAAAACTTCTTTAAAAAAAATATGCTCTGTGCTTATTTAGAGCCCTATTCAATTAGCCAAATTGCAATTGAATAAGTCCCTTTGTGTCTTCTCTTGTATCTTCTAAAGTTTTTTAAAGGTAATAGCCCACCCTTCTCTTTGGAAAAAGATGCCAGAGTTAAATAGCACTTCTAAATAATGCATGATAATCTCAAGGACACCTACTTTATTTAGTGAACAGTACTTGTTTTGCAGATATTCAGATCTTCATGTTCCTGACATTTTATATTTATATTGCATATATAATTGCTATACATTTCACTTTTAATTTTCATAGTTACTTTTTTTCATATATTAGCTTTCCTTTACTTCAGAACCATTTGACATTAACACTAATATATACATACCAGTAATCAGTAAAACATTATTAACTAACTTTAAGGGATTCCGATTCCCTTTAGGATATTGACTTTTCCATGTTTTAGTTTGACCTTTCTATTTAGAACCCAAGTCAAAATCCTGATTGGGGTAAAAAGTTCTCTACAGGACCACCATATATGAATATTAAAAGAACACTGTCGTTCAATAAAAAGGGGACTTGTTTGTCAATGGACGTAAAACATTTTTTGGAGAAATCGGGTTATCTAAAGACTCTGCTTATGAGTAGAGTACTCCATTTTGAATTTGTTACATCAGTTCCTGAGAGATGGATCATAAGGATATGTTCTTTATGTATCAATGGAGGAAGAGGTAGGGAAGGAAGGAATAAGAAGAGGTCAGAAGGCTTTTTTAAATAAATAGATCTGATTGAAATTGACACCAGATCCCTTACCCCACCAAGGCCCACAAGCAGACTGCTTGCATCAGGAAATGCTCTCCAGAAATGTTAATGCCCCTTTCACATAAAACTTACTGGGGATGCCTCTAAGGCGTCAATTCTTTCTTACTAAAAACTAGCTTTATGACATTTTCCATACTTAATTATGCTTTGAGATAGATTAAAAGTTTTCAAACTTTTTTTTATTTTTTTTTATTTGTACAGTGGCTCTTTAAATAAATTCAATAAACTTTGCACTGAATGTTCAATCGATAACACAAAAAACATCATGCTGGGATTCTTCAATATTTTAATACATAACCTAGGTTTCTGATTACAGATACTGTTCAAAAGACGTGATGAAGTCTCTTTTATGCTCTTTCTGCACAGAACATGTTCTGTTTCATGAGTCTTTGCTTTTGTTCTCTGTTTGATTCATATTGGTGAACTAAAAATATTATCTGAAGTTAGTACTTGTTGCATATCAAGGTTGTAAGCATTATACAACCACACAAAAATAAAGCTTCTTCAGTATTTTAAAATACAATATAAGACCCGCAGACAATAGCTTTTGTGAAAGTGACAGGTAATGACCTACATACAGAAAACAACATAATTTGTTCTCATGTTAAGAATATTTTCTTAGTCAATGCCGGACACTTACATCACATATTTTGAAGAAATAGAACAGACAGAAGGCAAAATCTTTTAAAAAGGTAAAACAACTTAAACGTCCTTGTGATGCACATGGGGCCCTAAGATTTTTTTATACAATTGAACTGTGGTGGGACCTGGACTGACATGGGTTAACTGGAAGATTCTCTCCCTTTTCTCCAGGAAGATGTCCTACATGCCGGGTTACTTGGACTATGACAGCCATGTTGTTTAACTATGTTCCTTGTTATTGATTTAATATGTATTACTCTTCTGGTATGTAATTATTGTCATGTGAATAAAACCCGGTTTAGTCCTAAAATGTTGGGTTTTCCCCAGGTGTTTTAATAAAGTATATTACTGGGGTTCACTGTGGAAGGGGGTCACAAATTACAGGGTACTCCGTTGAGAGATCCAGTAAGATAAGAGGAAGGGTTGGCAGACCTCATGTCATAATTGTCATTCAGTTGTGAATGGGAAATGTGGAAGATCATGTAGACAGTCAGACAAGATGTTTGCACCATTGTTCTGACTAACTACCCCCGGAAAGCCTGGAACAAAGGGCAGATTAACCTAATTATTCAGGCAGGCTCCAAGGCTGGCGGGGGTGATTAGGGAGGGTGACATAATTTGATGGACAGGCCTCCCACATGGCCAGGGTGTAGGCTGATTAGGATTGGTGGAAGGAATGTTTACCAAGGGACCGAGGCTAAATGTGATTGGGTGATGTTTTGTATAAATGTTCTGTACTGTCATCAATAAAGCAGATTCCAGTTTGAACTTACATAATATATGTGTAAATGTAATTCTGTGGATAATCCTTGCTTTGAATATTGCTGGAGGTCTTATGCTGGTCCTGCTCCTATTCCTGCTAACATGTATATGAAAGGACCCCACAACACTACTGGGTGGGATAGAAATAGGTTCCTATGAAGCCCATTGAAGCAGCAGATCATGACAGTCCTCTCATTTAGTACATATTATTACAATCTGTGAACACTGAATATATATTACAAATTCACAACCAATCACAGGGGATCACAAAGGAAAAAGCATCCTGGGGTTTTACCTGTAATTGGTTGAGTAGCCAATGTGACTATCACTGTGAAGAAGAACTGGCTGGGGAGGAGCATGTGTTCAGTGCTTCATGTTTGAACAGCACCACAGCAAGATTATATTTTAAACATTTTTTTTTTCAAACAGTATTTTATTAAATAATTCTTGATTGTTTCATATCCTGATGATGAATGCAAATTATAAAAGTTGCTTTAACATGACATTTTAAATGCAGGGCTTATCAATTCAATTTGAAACACAACGATTTGAAATATATGTATGAATAAATCAAAGCACAACCAGGAGAATGTATTCAAAAGGACACAAATACTAACTGACATATTGGTTTTAGCTCATGTTTTTCACTTATCTTCTGTAGCATCAATATTATCTCAGCATGGTTAATTTGAAAAGGTTTATTAAGCTATCAACTATCAATATTTCCATTTTGACTGTGTAATATCATTAAAGTAGAAAATGCGCTTATGTCTCTCCAGCTATATAGAAAATAAGCCAACAAAGTGATTTTTGTGTATCAAGATGTTTTAAGCTATAAAAAGCAATACATAAGCTATAAAAAGCAAACACACTTCCCAAAAATGATTATACTTTAATATGTACACTTGCAATGCTATCCATGCATACAAGATCATAGGACACATCATCATGGTTTCATTTAAAACTACAGATAATAGCAAGTACTTTATTTTTGAATTATAGTAAAACAATTTTCTTACAGTAAACTTACATTAAAGTTTGCTGCTTTTTAACTAATCAACCTTTCTGTTCCCACCTAACAAGCATACTCTGTTATCTCATTCTTATGGGTGATTATTGCTACTATTTGTAAAGTATCCCCTGGAGGTCTGGCTGTATTGTTTTAAAATAAGCATGTGCAATTACATTATTTCTAATATTCAATGTAATATTGAACAAAACTTAAAACAAGTAAACTTCTCTATGCATTTCACATTTGAAGCTATATGTTCATGCTGAGTATATGCAAATTTGGGGGATTATTTTAACAGTATAATCTGCTATGCTATTAACAGATTTGTCCAATAAGCCTCAACCCTTACATCTATGAGATCTTACCCGAATAGTCCTATACAATAACAAATTCTAAAGAAGAATCCGTCTCATTGCTTATAGGCCAAATGAAAATGGACTTACTTCTTACATGCATGGCCTATCAATTATAAAAAGTAAAACAAAATGAAATATTACTTTTTATTAACATTGAATTGTTGTTGTTCAGTCATTCAGTTGTGTCTTACTCTCCAAGATAATATGGACCCCAGCACACCCCAGGCACATCTATTGTTATGTCTCTTGTTGTGCTTATCCATAAGATTATCTTGGCATAGATGTTGGAGTGGGTTGCCAGTTCCTTTTCCAATGAATCACAATTTGTCTGACCACTCTGCTATGACCTGCCCATCTTAGGTGACCCTACATGGTATAGCTCACAGCTTCACTAAAGTTAACAAACCCCCTCACCACAACAAGGTAGCGATCCAGAAGGGGGAATGCTGCATTACACAAGTAATTAAGCTCTTACATTTTCTAATGGAATATTAATATATGACAATGTGGTTGCCCAAACAGGGCAATGTAATGCCCTGGTGCACAATTACAGATTTATATACAACTTTAAGCAAAGAGCTATCTTCAGGAATTCAATCAACTGAAATATTGATGAAACCATCAACGCTTTCTTGAGAAAGTCCTTATTTTTAAGTCCAAAATGTTCATACAATAAAAACATTTCAAATCACTAAGCCAACCTCTCTATGCAATATATTTTGCCAAGTACGATTTAGCATTTGTCATATGGAAAAAAAGCATTATATGAGCATGTCAATGGTTAATTCACAATGGATTTGCCATTATCTTACCCTAACATCACAGAACTAATTGTGTTATAAACTATAATAGATTAATTTACATATTTACAATTATATTTGAACCTTTTCTTGAGAGCTATATCGTCTTATACTTGACAAGTAAAAGAAAAAAAGCCCAGTGCCATTTCTCCTGGTTACAAAGGCTTTAGTTCTCTAGACACAAAACATACTTCACCATTAACAATTAATAGCAATATCTTTAACTTTGATTTGTACTTTCTCTAGGTCTATAGCTCATCATTGTTAAACACTTTTGTCTTCATTTTCTAGTTCCACCTGCTCCCACGAGTCTCTAATTATAAAGCAGAGAATGGGCAACCATTATTCAACGGAATGAAGTGTACGGTTGAAAGCTACTGCAAAGGAGCAATGCCATATAATAGAAACACAGAAATATTTTATAGATTAGTAATAATGCTGAAAATAATGTTAACCATAATAGCAAATATATTCTAATTATTATAATTGCATACAATAGTCACTAAACTGAAGATTTTTACTTATTTACTTAAGTAGTCACTTTTTTAATTACCATTATCACGATAATTATCACAATTATCATTATATAATTCTTATCATTTTTTTTTTCAAATAGCCTATTGTGATCAAGGATCTACATTGATCCTTTAAATGATCACCCCAATGCCCTAGCAAGAGCAGGTAGTTATTTTAATTATGTATTGATTATTAATAAAATTCCTATTTAATAATTTCTCATAGCAACATTCAATATTATATTAATTAAAAAGAAAATAGAGATTCTTTCTCACGCTGAGCGTTTGTCTCCATCCTAATAAAGTCATTAAGTGAAGGGTGGGGTGTTGGCTGAGAGAAAGGCCTAAAAGGAACAATCAATCAGATATGAATAGTGAATAAAAAATTAGGCTGGTTGCCAAAAGAAAAATTTAACACAACAAGATGTAAGATTGAAAAGAACGCCAGACACTCACAAACACACATATTATATATATATATATATATATATATATATATATATATATATATATATATATATATATACACCGTATTTATCAGCGTATAACACGCACCGGCGTATAACACGCACCTCATTTTAAGAAGGAAATTTCAGTGGAAAAAAAATAAATTTCAAATAAAGAACTTTGAAGCAAAATCCTCAACATCCCTCCTCATCCTCAACCCCCTCCTCAACCTCCCTCCTCATCCTCCCTCCTTAAACTCCCTATTCTCAACCCCCTCCTCAACACCCCTCCTCCACCCCCCCATCCTCATCCTCCTTCCTCAACCCCCCTATCCTCAACCCCCTCCTCAACCTCAACCCCCCTCCTCATCCTCAACCCCCCTCCTCATCCTCAACCCCCCTCCTCATCCTCAACCCCCCTCCCCATCCTCAACCCCCCTCCCCATCCTCACCCCCCCTCCTCATCCTCAACCCCCTCCTCATCCTCAACTCTCTCCTCAACCTCCCTCCTCATCCTCAACCTCCCTCCTCAAACCCCCTCCTCAAACCCCCTCCTCAAAAAGAGGAGGGGGGGTTAGAATACGGAGGGGGGTTTAGAATGAGGAGGGAGGTTGAGGATGAGGAGGGGGGAGGGAATATCGGCGTATAACACGCACCTATCATTTGCCCCCTGTTTTTAGGGAGAAAAAGTGTGTGTTATACGCTGATAAATACGGTATATAAAGGGCTGGAGCACTCTTTTCAATCTTACATATTTTATTTAAGTACACATAAGTCTTATACCTCTATTTGCACTTAAATAAAAGACATACAATTGAAAGAAGTTCCACAGCCATTTATAGCTTTAAATTATAAGAGTCTGGAGGGACTTGCTGTAAGGCACCTGTCTGTTCATGTGGTGCTGTGACTGCTCTCTCTCTCTATCCCAGCCCAGTGTCTCAGAGTGCAGGGCAATGACTGGATTTCAGGGAAACCTGAGCAGTTAATACGTGTATTAACTTCTTTTTTTAGACATTCAAATGAAATTTCAAATGTACTATTCATTTGTCTGTACTACTGTACTCTGTACAACAGAGGCTTCTATAACTCTTCAGCCCACCATTAGAGTAATTATTGTTATAGTGAACTACTCTTTACAAAAATCTACCACAAAAACTAGGAACTGGCCCCACACTAATGAGTGACTGTAACAGAGCTGTCTGTGGGTAGGATTCCTGGTTTGTGCATAATCCATCTTATGCTGTGCTTGATGCTGTGTAATATAGGGAGCATATGCTTAAAAAGAGCCATGTATAAAGTGATTTGGGATTAATAGAGAGAGGGTACATTGTGGTCTCATTTGCATGTCCCCACCCAGTGTCTTACAGTGCAGTGCAATGATTGTATTTCTGTGAAACCTGAGCAGGAAATACATTTATTAACTTATTTTTTAGACATTCTAATGAAATAACAAATGTACTATTTATTTTCTGTACTACTATATATATATATATATATATATATATATATATATATATATATATATATATATGGGAATACTAGATTCTATAGACAATATTAGACAATATGGATATATGCATCAAATAAAAAAATGAAAAATGAAGACAACTAATAGTCCTTTATCTGTAGAAGACAAAGTTAATACATGCACTATATAATTTGTAATGATCTGTACAAGTCACCCTGCAGATACTGTCACCCCTGCAAACTATAACTCTCCTCAAGATTATATTTTCAATGTCAAAAAATTTATATATCTAGATATCTCTGTGGGATGTCCCTTCGTACTGTGTTCCTCTCTACATCAAATCCTGCTGCTTCTGCTCTGCTGTTGCACTAAACGTTTCCTTCCTGACATATATTTATATTAAACATTTGCAGCATTCACTATTTATATACTGTAAATCAATATTGGCTAGAATGAGAAATACCAAATGTGCACTGAGATATTTCATTTAAAAGTTCATGTCAAATGGCCTTGATTTAATGTCTATGAATTCTCAGATTTCATGTTTTTATGAGGTGAGAAAATAAGAGTAACGCATGCTGAATAGCTTCTAAGCAGCTCTATCGGGTCTGTGAAATGGTTATGTTATATTCTCAATGTACCAAGAAAGTTCCGCCCAAATGACATGACCCAAGAAAAACTAAGAAAACATAAATATAAAGTATGCATGAGAATTTAAATTCAAGCGACATGGAATTAAATGGATATGAAACTCATCAAAACAACTGAGCACCATCAAGTAAAGGTTTGTAAATGATGCTTCATGAGGCATATTTAGGTTTTATGCTGCCCTATACCATTAAGATCCAGCTCCTCAATGTGCTACATCTTCAGTCAGACTGCTGCCCCCTGAAAATGAGCTGGCCTAGGTCTGGGCCTCATGGGCCTGGGAAGAAACATACCCTTGTTATAGCCATTGAAACCCAACAAAAACCTCCAAAGATAATGCAGGTGAGGGCTGTATCTCTCACACTAAATGATTTCTACTCATATTCTTATTCTTGTCAAGATATGGCTAAGTGGTAGGAGTCTCTGAAACCGAAACTGTCAAATTCGATTACTTTTACATATACTTTAACACAAAGTTTGCTTTTCATATAAGAACGTTTAATATGTGAGCAGAAATATAACTTTTAGAGGAAATGTAATATTATTTTCAGAAAGAAACAGGCTATTTCATATACTGTCAGTTCAACTTCACCATTACATATTATTATAACATAAAAATACATTATGTCCCTAGTGAAACCGGTGAGTTGGATGCAGCAAGCAATACTACTTAAAGAACCAGCTGATAACAGGTTTATAGGTGAATTACAAAGATTCAAAAGCCCTGTATTACTCCTTAAAGTCATATGGAATTTGCATGTTTATTAAACGAGCAGGCTTTAAATATCAGTGAAGATTTTATTTTAATTAAATTGAGTATTGCAAAGTTTAGAAATCTTATTTTTAATATTGCAGAAATGCAGCTTTGCAGCAATGTCAGTACCTCGCTCTCCTAAATTATGATTTGGATGTAGCAGCAGCAGCCATTATGTCCAGAGGTAATAAATTCCTATACAGATTCAGTATTTCTCTTATCGTACAAACAGATCCTTGCAAAGCTTCTGCTTGATTTGAGTACATAGAATGTGTAAGTTATCTCAAGTATTTATGCTCTTGTACATAGCATACCCCTTCTGGATCGATACCTTGTTGTGGTGAAGGGGCTTGTGTAACTCTGTGAAGCTGTGAGCTATACCATGGAGGATCACCCAAGATGGGCAGGTCATAGCTGAGATGTCAGACAAATCAAGGTCCACTAGAAAAGGAACTGGCAACCCACTCCAGTATCTTTTCCATGAAAACCGTATAGTTCGATCAGAGACATACTTATTGTGTCTGGCGTGCTGCGGTTCATAGGGTCGCAGAGAGTCGGACACGACTAAACAACAGAGCACACAACGAACTGAGTACACAAGTCATACAAGTACTATCATCATTCTCTAATACATAATAGTGACAATCACTTTATATCACTTATTTTCCCTCTCTAACTAATGGATAAACTAACCTCTTTATTTTCACAATTTCCTTCCTATGTACTTCTCACTTCCTTCCTAACCTTGCTTTTCCTTATCTACCCTTCCCAGGTCTCTATCTCTTCCATTACCTTTAGATTGTAAGTGGCGAGTGTCTAATCTTGTGGGGTGGTTTGTGAAAAAGCACTTTTACAAGATTTGTAGCTCAAAAAAGGTCCATCCATGCTGTTGTCAATATTGTCTGTTGTATATTTCCTTGTTCTCCTCCCCTGTACAGCGCTACGCAATATGTTGTCGCGATACAAATAAATGATAATAATAATAATAATAATAATAATAATAATAATTTTATGCATTGAGAGCAGGGTTCTCCCTCACATCCCCTATGAGAAAGAGGAGTTCAGTCTTTTGGAGTTCAGTCTTTGCGTTTAAATGTCCACTTTAGTGGTCTTATAAAGGGATCTCTGAGAATAATTAGATAATAATTGATAAGAAATAAAATACTGTGCTTACTAATTTCATTGATCACCCAGGCTTTATAAGCTCTGGATCTCTCCACCTTCTGAATTAAATATTTTGGTTGGAGTTCACCCTCTCATGTTGATATGCCAGATTTATAACGCTATAAAACATACATTAAACACAGGTAACAGAACAACCTGAAGCTCTAGCTACACCACCTACTATTATACTGCAGTTTTGGTATGCCAGTTTAAATAGGCCCCCAATGGCTCCGCTCAAGACACAATACTTTTTTCAAGGACTGGAGAGATCTTGTTATACAGCCTGGGGACACAATTATCTTGGCAATGGTTAGCAATGGAGGAATAGGTGGAAATGGAGAATGCAGACCAATTAAGTACTCTGCCACCAAGAAGGTGACACATACTAAGTTGCTCCTGGTGTGTAATCTGTACACTGCCATAAGTTGCGAGTTGAGGAATCTGCTCTGTATTGTTGACCATACATGTATAAAACACCACTGCTACAAATTCTCTGTACTTGCGTTGTTGACTGTTACTTATACTTTTTGAAGTGTGACTGCTTATTCACCATTTGTTTTACTAGAGTGGTATCCATCTCCATCTTCAAGTTTAATTAAGCAACGTGATGAAGAATGAGGATTTGTGTACCTGAATACCTATCTGGTTCTCTTTTTCGCAAAAAAAATACTTTGAACCAGCCTGTAATAATTATTTTATAAGCCATGGTATACAAATCTAAAAAATAAATAAGTGGCAAGACTAAATGCATGATCATTAAGATGCTAACAAGCAGTTTGGCAACAATGACATGAGAGCTTCACAATATCTTGAATACAGCCTGATTTTCTTTTTATACAGATGCACTCAAAGAAGTAATTTACATCTGACTATTTTCAATGCAGGTAATTTACAAATATCAACAGAAAAAAATACTTCACATTTTCTATTCCAACTAAAACGTAAAGCTTAATTGTGTGTAAAATAGCCAAAGAGAGGAAATAGCTTACCTGCTAGAAATTCTTAAGCATATAAGAAAATCATGTTGATTCTGTTTGCAAATATATTTGTGGACAAATTTACAAAAGATTTATGTACACGTCATAACATTTGACACTTGGATAATATCACAGCAGGTCTCTACTATTTTACCAGAAGTCATGACAGATTAGACACAAATAGAAAGTTCTGTCTATAAATGATAATACAGAATATGATCCAAATTTTACCTTGTTTTTAAAATATTAAGGGACCACTGGGGTAATTTATTTATATATGTCTTAATTATAACTAAACATGATAATGGACAACATGTCCATATCCTCGTTGTGCAGACAGAAGCTTTCTTGAAATTCAAGGTTTCCTCCCACCTGTGGAATTATATAGACAGAAACCGTAATCTCACTAAAGCATAATACCATGTAAAAAGTAACATATTATAGGCTGTATTTTTTGTTGTTGTTGTTTACATTCTAAAAATAATTTTCTTTTTTCATATTTAATTTTCTGAAGTTTCTTTTAAATATTGGGCTAAAGTGGTTCTTTAAAAAGACACTATCACTTCTAATCAAACATATCTGATAGAGTAGATGCCGACATTGCCGTATGTTTTCATTAACATGAGGCTTTTCTTAATATCATACACTTGCTTTTGAAAACATTTTTTTAATATCACTTCAGCATGCCAGATTTGTCTCTCTTAAGGCTCTAAGGGCCTCATTCTATTAGCGGCTGCAGCCGTTGCGGGGCCGCAAGGACCGGCCGCAAGCTATTCGGCTATTCTATTCCCTTACGGCCGGAGGCTCCGGCAGGCTTGCGGCCGGTGCCTTGCTATCTCTTGCGGCCGCTCGCGCCGGAGGAAAGCCTTTGATATAAAACGGCCGCAAGAGTTTCGGCCGTAAGAAATTCCTATTTGCAATTCAATTGCTCCGGGAACCCTCTCTGCAAGGCTAAAAACTAACCGCAGCTTACTTGCAGGAAAGAGGTCCCGCTAGCACCAATTAAGCACATAAAATAGCTCAAATAAAGCCATCCTGCACTTTGAGAAGACTATAAAGGGATTTTAGGTGTTAGAAAAAATAGCACAAAATTCCCCTATACTCAAATCCGTAAATATTTTATTTTTAATTTTCGTAAAATATCCATGTAAAAAGTCCAGAGTGCTTGGAGCACTTCAGACGCGCCCACGCCGCAGCCGGAAAATAATTTGAACTCGGGTTTGGGCAGATGTGCAAGCTTGAGAGTGGGTTTCTTTTAATCCTCATGTCCCCCAATATGATCCCTAGCATTTACAGAGCTGTACAGTGCAGGCTTGAATTTATTTTTGCGTTTTTATATTTCACAGCTTACGGCCGGTTCCAAGATATGCGGCCGGCCGTAAGATGAGATCCTTGCGGGGCCGTATAATAGAATCGCGAGTTAACAGAACAGAACCCCCGCAAGGAATCGCAGCCTTACGGACGATTTACGGCCGCTAATAGAATGAGACCCTAAGTAAATAAAATTAATTTGTTCACCAGGAACAAAATCACAATGGGCTTAATGCAATAAGGATAAAGGATAACATATAAACTGAAGACATCTCTACAATATTGTCAAGCTTTCTTATGTAATTTAAATAAGCTCAATACTTATGACATCATAAATAAAATTCACTATGGTGAAAGCTCTTAGAGAACACTTGGAGATGTCACATCCCTGTCAATATAGCCTATAAGGTAACACAGAAAGTTGGGAAGTTTTTTGAAAACCTATTTAAGCCTCTTATTTTGGTGAATCTAAGTCACATAATCTCTTCCAAGCAAGTGTAGTAGACCAAGCCAACTGTGTCAAAAGTTCAAGAGCCAGCTCAACAACCAATCAAATTTTAGCTGCCCACAACACACACAGATCTTGTAGCAATAAAAGTCTGACATTTTTACATATATATTTGAATTTCTATAAGTGACTCTTTCATATAAGGACAATGAAGTGCAATGTGAAGCTGGCTTAAGATATATTTTTCAGGGAGTATTTTACCGTAGCTACTCTACATTACAAATAATCGAGCTCTATGATGCTAATGTTATTTCAAGCATGTATATTATGCCTAGGAAGGAAGTTCGTTGTAATATGAGTTCCACATTCAAAATGTATCATTGTTGCAGCAAAATTATTTTTGTAAAAAATATATAGTTTCATCTGCCTTTCAGACAAATGGTGGATATGAAAATTGTGCTATTTTGTCAAAGCAATTTTAAAATATTCTCCTGGAACATTTACCTTTTGATCATGTTTAGGCAGCAGAAATAAGTGCAACGTAGTAAGTAAGTGGAACATCAATCTGACAGCTAACGCTCCTCATGCCTTACACCAGTTCTTACATATAATTCTTTATTAAGATTTTCTTTTAGAAGTGTCTATCCTAAAACTACAGGACTTATTTTTACTCAAATTCTGTTTCATCTTAAAAAATAAAGAAATATGAGATGATACATAAACATAAATCAGTGAACATCTCAAGCTTAGCTTTGATAAGCAGATTGCTTACCTGTCTTTTACAGACTGTCATTTTTCTTCAAAGATTGTTATTTTTATATCTTTAAGTTACATGAGTACTAATTGCTTCTTCTATCTATGTTTTTGTCCTTAACTGGTCAATTCTAAATCTAAAGTAGTAACAAATTATAACCCCAGGGGTTCAGTAGTTGTTAGGAGTAAAGTAATACTGGACTGATCCTACACAGACCAATACAAAATAATATTGTATCCCACTCACAGTATAATACAATTCAACAAGTTCATGTATTTAATTTATGATCTTGTGAGTAGATAATATTTGTGTCACTGTCTTTTTCATTAATTCTGGCCTATTTCCCAACTGAGGTTCCCCAAGTTTCCTTCTTTTTTTAAAGGTTCTTTCATTTTTACGAGATTGGTGGTTCCCAGTCATTATGATAGAAACCCTACAGGCGTCTAACAAGCAAAGGTGTGTGGGTGAGAGGGTTAACTCCAAACAGATTGTCCGAGTCAGCCATCTACAAGACATGAAAACCCTTTAACAGTTATCTATAATGCTGCATCTACCAAGATAATTTAAGATGTAATAGAATATGAGATAATTCATTTACCCAGAACTATAAAACTTGTACAAAATTCTAATATGAAAATAATGACAACTTAAACACCATAAAACAGTGCTACTGTAAGGAGAGGTTCTTCAGAGCACAAAGATACAACTTAATAAATTGATATATATATATATATATATATATATATATATATATATATATATATATATATATATATATATTACATTATGTACAAGTACACATTATATACAGTATGAACAAAATAATAGTAAATGGATATACAGTGATGTTTGCTACTAATTATTATTAAGAAAGAAAAAATATAACAACAAAGAAAGTCCTTAAATTTATTTGCTAGGCTGTGGATTTTGATGGATGCTTTCCTGGTCAAGCAGTCAGCACCCATGTGCTTCCCTCTGATTCCCTAAGCAAGACAAAGGTCTTAACCAGTGTGAAAGGCTTTACGATGATTTGGGTGTAGTCTCAGCTCTCCCCTTCTTATTATTGTCATTTTGGAGCAAGAATAAACTGTATATGAACCAATTGAAGCAGTTGCTGAGTATATATTATAAAATAAAATGTGTGCCCTGTAATAAACTAGACTTAATCTTACTTCAGTTACAGTGGGAATTGTGTAATTGTTCAGTTCATAGTTCGGATTCCCCAGTTGATACGACCATCTACCCAGTGTCTTCTATAAAGTAATCTTCAAACAACAAGTCTCTTGTGATTGGGCATCAATAGCACATAAGTTTGTTTAGACATGCACACTAAAAGTTAAATCTATCTGTCTATCTATCTATCTATGAATCTATGTATCTATGTATCTATGTATCTATGTATCTATCCTAGATAGATAGATAGATAGATAGATAGATAGATAGATAGATAGATAGATAGATAGATAGATAGTGGCGAAGATGCAATACCTTGATTTGCAGAAGGTAAATATGTTCATTCTATTTGACGATGTATCAGCAAATCCACTTTTCATTAATTTGCATCCACACAGCGCTGCCAAGGGAGCTAAAACAGGATTATAGGAAAACTCCGAACTCTGTCTGCAGAAGACTGAAGTAGAATTTTGCAGACATAAAAGTCCCATCAAGGTCTCATTTGTAGAAGCTGAGTTTTCCTAATCAGAATTATATGCACTGACATAGGGAGCTTTCAGAGATTTTTGGCTGATGCCCAAAAGCTTCAAATGGAAAGTAGAGCAGTGAAGGAAGCTGTACTGCATTTTAATTTCTTCTTGTTTTAGAACAGGACTTTGTATATATAATACTCTGTCATCGCAGAATGTTAAATAAATGGAGGAAACAGGCAAAATAATTAAGATATTATATTTCATTGTATTATTTTTAATGATTATATGTGCATCTTCACATGTTTAAAAATAAGCATCTCAAGTGACTGTACATCCCTGTATTTACTATGCACTGATTTCTAAGGGGAAAAAATATTGTTATAACTCTTCTCCCCTTATTTAAGACACTGAGGCGGTGTGTCATTTTGCAAAGCTAGTTTAATTAGACAACTTTGATAAAAATAGTATTGTAAAAAAACATTATTAGTTGTTCAATAAATTGTATTTTTTTTTTTTAATGGCATTCCTATTATAATGGATGATTGAGATTTAGTGCAGTAAAAGTTACCAAATATTGAGACAAAAATTAACTTACACTGAAATGCAGCCTAACTTTGACAAAGCAGAATATGCATTGTTTCCCTTGCTTTACTGTCTTGTGAGGGTCTCCTCATACAAACATATATATATATATATATATATATATATATATATATATATATATATATATATATATATTCTTTATGTATTAACTGTGGGAAAAGTTATTGCTTTAAATTAATTGTTTGAGCTGATGTGTCTGCAGAAAGGGTCATTGTTAAATTAAATTTCCATTAGTACTACTGAAAGACTTGGGGCTTACAGCTGCTGAATGGATATCTACACTAAAGAAAACAGAAACAGAAACAAACAGGGCAGCTTCCACTGCAGCATAATTAGTTATGAAACAATTATAATTTGGAGTCTTTATTTATGTATTTTATACTGCCTCAAAGTAAATTTCTTATTATGAAGTGTAGCTTCTCAATAAACGGTATTACAAATAAATACTCAAATTATTGCAAGTTAGGTTTGAATGATTTTCATATCGTATTATCTTGAAAGAGCACGATCCGCCTATTAAGGCAAAGGGGGAGAGTCACTAAGCTATCACAGATGCTAAAATAGGAACTGGAACACATTAAAGCCAGTGCCATGCCTAGTAACTCACCCCTTCCCATAGATTTTAGAAGGATAAAAAATAACTTTAATATCACTTTTTTTCATTTTCTCACTTTATACTACCTCTATGTAAGGAGATTTAATTTACTATATTTTCAGCTGAAAATATACAGGAAAACCATAATTTTAGTTAGCTATCCGAGGCAATCTTTTTTCCATTATGCACACACAATAATTCTGTTTTCTCAGTGGTTGCCAATCTCTTCTTTTCCTTTTCTCAAATAAAAAGTGGTACATCATGATATTTGTAGTTGTGGTAATAGAGCGGCTCTGAGGGAATCAGCCACCCGGGAGGATAAAGAAAAATCCTCTAGAGTCTGTCTGAGTCATTTAGTGCCATGAGCAGAAAATCACTACACTGCAAAATGCAAAGGCTCTATATATTGATGCTGCATTGCAATGAATATGAGAACATGTATTAAAGGGGTATTGCTACTTGATGAGGATCCCCGACCACTTTTGTTTTAATGAGATCTACTTCTAAAGCAACCAAAGACAGATTGTAAACTCTAAGGGTAGTCACATAATATAACATTGCAAGCTCAAACTGGAAGTCTAAAGATAGTGGTATTCCTTAAACAAAACTAGATTGAAAGCCCTTTTGCTACACTGCAAGATTTAAAACAGATTGCAAGGTCGAATGGTGGTTTGCATTAAACAAAATCAGACTGCAAGCTCTTTACTGTATCATGGTAGGGTAGATTTCTCTAGGGTGGGTGGTTGGACTAACAAATTGCACACTCCTAAAGTATATAAATCCAGACTGCAAGCTCTTTTACTGTGGTAGGGTAGGTTTCTCTATGCTGGGTGTTGGGACTAACAGTTTGCACGCTCCTCAAGCAGTCACATTATATAAATCCAGACTGCAGGCTATTTTACTGCACCGTGGTAGGGTAGGTTTCTCTATGGTGGATGGTGGGACTAACAGATTGCATGCTCCTAGAGTAGTCACACTATATAAATCCAGACTGCAAGCTCTTTTACAGCACCTTGGTGGCATAGGTTTCTCTAGGTTGGGTAGTGAGGCTAACATATTGCAAGTTCTTAGAGTGGTCACACTATATAAATCCAGACTGCAAGCTCTTTACTGCATCATGGTAGGGTAGGTTTCTCTATGGTGGGTTGCAGGACTAACAGATTGCATGCTCCTAGAGTAGTCGCACTATATAAATCCAGGCTGCAAGCTCTTTTACTGCACCGTGGTAGGGTAGATTTCTCTATGATGGGTGGTGGGACTAACAGATTGCACATTCCTAGAGTAGTCGCACTATATAAATCCAGGCTGCAAGCTCTTTTACTGCACCGTGGTAGGGTAGATTTCTCTATGATGGGTGGTGGGACTAACAGATTGCATGCTCCTAGAGTAGTCGCACTATATGAATCCAGACTGCAAGCCATTTTGCTACATTGCAAGATCTAAAACAGACTGCAAGGTCTAATGGTGGTTTGCATTAAACAAAATAAGACTGTAAGCTCTTTTACTGCACCATGGTATGGTAGGTTTCTCTATGGTGGATAACAGATGTCAAGTTCTTAGAGTGGACGCGTTATAAAGTGCCTTGCAAAAGTATTCACCCTCCCCCACCCCTCTTGACTTAAGGCTATAATGTAACAAAATAGGTATAAAGTTCAATGTTTTGTTAATCTGAATTTTATGGGATGGATCAGAACACAATAGTCTAAGTTGGTGAAGTGAAATGAGAAAAATATATACATAAAACAATTTTTTAGAAATAGAAAACAGAAAATTGTCATGTGCGTATGTATTCACCCCCTTTGTATGAAGCCCATTGGTGCAACCAATTACCTTCAGAAGTCACATAATTAGTAAAATTATGTCCACCTTTGTGCAATCTAAGTGTCACATGATCTGTCATTACATATACACAGCTTTTGGAAAAGGCCCCAGAGGCTGCAATACCTAAGCAAGAGGCATCACTAACCAAACACTGCCATGAAGACCAAGGAACTCTCCAAACAAGTAAAGGACAATGTTGTTGAGAAGTACAAGTCAGGGTTAGGTTATAAAAAAAAATCCAAATCTTTGATGATCCCCAGGAGCACCATCAAATCTATCATAACCAAATGGAAAGAACATGGCACATCAGCAAACCTGCCAAGAGACGGCCGCCCACCAAAATTCACGGACCGGGCAAGGAGGGCATTAATCAGAGAGGCAGCACAGAGACCTAAGGTAACCGTGGAGGAGATGCAGAGTTCCACAGCAGAGACTGGAGTATCTGTACATGGGACAACAATAAGCCGTACGCTCCATTGAGTTGGACCTTATGGCAGAGTGGCCAGAAGAAAGCCATTACTTTCATCAAAAAACAAAATGGCACGTTTTGAGCTTGTGAAAAGACATGTGGGAAACTCCCAAAATGTATGGAGGAAGGTGCTCTGGTCTGATGAGACTAAAATGGAACTTTTCGGCCATCAAAGAAAACGCTATGGGCCTCATTCAATTGTGATTTGGCCAATTGAATAGGGGTCTAAATAAGAACATAACATATTTTTTTTAAATAAGTTTTTAGTTAGTGAAAACCTTGTTTTTGGATAGATGTTTACTAAGTAAAAACGTATTTAAAAAAATATGTTATGTGCTTATTTAGACCCCTATTCAAATGGCCAAATTGCAATTGAATGAGGGCCTATGTCTGGTGCAAACCGACACATCACATCACCCAAAGAACACCATCCTCACAGTGAAACATGGTGGTGGCAGCATCATGTTGTGGGGATGTTTTTCAGCACCCGGGACTGGGAAACTGGTCAGGGTTGAGGGAAAGATGGATGGTGCTAAATACAAGGATATTCTTGAGCAAAACCTGTACCACTCTGTGCGTGATTTGAGGCTAGGACGGAGGTTCACCTTCCAGCAGGACAATGACCCCAAACACACTGCTAAAGCAACACTTGAGTGGTTTAAGGGGAAACATGTAAATGTGTTGGAATGGCCTAGTCAAAGCCCAGACCTCAATCCAATAGAAAATCTGTGGTCAGACTTAAAGATTGCTGTTCACAAGAGCAAACCATCCAACTTGAAGGAGCTGGACCAGTTTTGCAAGGAGGAATGGGCAAAAATCCCAGTGGTAAGATGTGGCAAGCTTATAGAGACTTATCCAAAGCGACTTGGAGCTGTGATTGCCGCAAACATTGGTTCTACAAAATATTGACTTTAGGGGGGTGAATGGTTATGCACATTGTCTTATTCTGTTATTTTCTCCTATAGTTGTTTGCTTAACAAAAACATCTTCAAAGTTGTGGGCATGTTCTGTAAATTAAATTATGTAAATCCTCAAACAATCCATGTTAATTCCAGATTGTGAGGCAACAAAACACGTAAAATGCCAAGGGGGGTGAATACTTTTGTAAGGCACTGTATGAATCTAGACAGCAAGGGTGGCCTGCATTAAATAAAACAAGATTGCAATCTCATTTATAAAACTACAATAATTAGATTTCAAACTGTGTTATTAATGAAATAAGAGAAGATTGCAGGCACAATTATAAGGTAGGTGTCTAAATGTTGGGTGATGGGGCTGGTATAGAGCAGAAACCAGAGGCAGTTAGAGAATACAACTACAACAAATAGCATTTTATACATTTTCAGTTGTAGATGAGCAGAACCACTATTTTTTGCCATTTTACACAAATTTTTGTATTGTTGCAGGTGCATGATGTCAGTGGTCGTTATCCTAACCCTTTTTTCGAATAAAAGCGTGGCCATGCTTTTTGGTAGTATTCTCTAAAGCTGTGTGAGCTCACTTTTTGCACTGGACCCCTTTTCTATCCTTAAATGTAGTTTATGAAAGGAAAGGTGGTCCAGTCCAACAAAGGCCACTTTTAGGTAGATATAATTGTCAAAATAAAGGGACCTTTTAGGTTCTTATTCTCCTTCAGATCAATGTTTAATCTTCCCTAAGATCTGTCTGATTATGCCCTCCCAGAGTAAATACAAATGCTCATTATTCTGTCATTCCTCCTTCCCCTATTCTATTACCATTTCCTTTTTCCTCCATCATATTTCCATTAGAGGTGTATAAAAATATAGATGCTCCATTTAAATGGATTCTTTAGAAGGCACCCAGGGAAAGGGAAGTACATAAGCTGAACAGCCATCTAGTGTAAGTGGTGGGGCCGACATTTTCAGGTTTGCTTGGGATATGCTTAAGGCTAGTTTTTTTGTTAAGCTTTTTAATATAGAAATATTTGGCAGTCTATGTGGGCATGTTGTTTCTGATCTAGAGTCGAACATGTTTCTGTGTTTGTCTTTGCGTCCTCATTTCAAGGGAATCTCCTAGCTTGTACATCTTGGTTTACTGGAGACCATTCACTAAGCCATTATATGGGTTGTGGTGGGTTGTAAAGGAAAGGAAAAAGGCAACAGTGCCCATGATTCCTATTGAGTCCACCCCCATTGTTATGTACTATGGATTGCCACTCTACACTGCTTAAAAAAAAAAAAAACTCTCAACACTGTCTTAAGACTGTTACATCTGTAGGGTCAAAGCAGTGTAAACACAATAAAAAAATCTGAATTTTCACAAATAATGTTCCAAAAACAGTAAGCCTGATACAATCTTCCAAATGATAACATCTAAGATTGTTAGTTATAGCAGATACAGAGATATGGCAATATCATTTTAACAAAATACTTATATTCATAAAAATTATCATTTGTAGTCACGTCTCAGCTTAAAGTTTATTTTTTATTTCAGCTTCATATATTACAATATTTATACTGAAAAAAATAAAACTTACAGACAGCAACCAGTACTGAAATAGGAGTCAATGAGCCTTAATTAACTTTCCTTGTGTAGTATAATTGAGTAACATAAACTACTGCCTGCCTTATGATTACGCCATAAAATGGTATTATGGATTCCAATGAAAGTAATTTTTCATAATCATCTAGTTCTCAGTTTTTATTTTGTTCTGTCTTTGTGCATGTACAAAATATAAAGGGGTTCATTTAAATCATAATTGTGAAAATGTTCCCGTTTAAAGAGCGTATGAAACTTTTACTATAGTTTGTTCCTCATGCATTATTTATATCTTATCTTTTATTTATTTTGCTGGAACATTGGCACAAAATTGGAACACATCTACTGTAAAGTTTGCAGAAACAGAAGTGTTTTTATGCAGATATTTCAATTTGCCTGTGGAGTACAATGGACTATTTTGAGATAGTGACAGTTCATATTTGTAACTGATACTATAAGAAAATCATCTGAAATATTTCAAAGAGGGCCAGTTCAGTTCTAATCTTTAGTCTCCAAGTCCCACAGAGAGCATACTGTATTATTTATAGACGTAAAATGTTTCAGACACTTAAGGCATGAGAATATATTTAATTTTATGGGTACCTGACTATGGCAAAAAACTAAAATCTCAAAAGTATTGTTAACGGCTTTCATAAGCGAGAAAGGCATTATTATCTTGTGTAAAAGCAAAATGAGAAGAATGGAATTAATATGCATCTTGCCATGGTCAGCTACCTTCTTGGCTACATGGAAACAAAGCTATATTTAATGTTGAAATATGAATTACCTGCAATGGATATTAATAGGTTAGAAATAATTTACAATGCTAAAAGGATGCATGTTCTAAAAGACAGTATTTATAAAGAATGACATCAAGACCTTGATGTTTATACCTTCGGAGGAGAGAAGGGTGACCAGATAAACATTTTTTTAAATATATTAAAGGGTTTACTAGAGTTCAAGAGGCAAGAATTTTTCGGAAAAGGAGAAATACAGGAAGAAGATATCATAATATAACGTTGGGGAATTGAATTGTGTGGGCATTGTAACAAGTATCAATTTACAAAAATGGTAGGAAGTGGTAGGGACAAACATGGTTAAAGAATTTGAAGGAAGTGTGCCTTAAGGAGTCTTCACAACAGGCTATCAATACCTGGGCCAGTTAATTGTTAAGGTGGATTCAGTATATTGTGGGATATACAAGGGATACAAGGGATTTCTTGCCAGCAGCCAAATTCCATTTAGTCATCAAAGGACAGATCTACATTGAAATTCCTTATAAAATACTGACATAAAAGATACAGTAAACATATGTGGAATATACAGTGCCCCCCCCCCCCCCCCCCCCCTTGGCATTTTTCGTGTTTTGTTGCCTCACAACCTGGAATTAACATGGATTGTTTGAGGATTTGCATCATTTAATTTACAGAACATGCCCACAACTTTGAAGAAGTTTTTTTTTTAATTGTGAAGCAAACAACAAATAGGAGAAAATAACAGAAAAAGTCAAAGTCAAAAGTCAATACTTTGTAGAGCCACCTTTTGCGGCAATCACAGCTCCAAGTCAATTGGGATAAGTCTCTATGAGCTTGCCACATCTTACCACTGGGATTTTTGCCCATTCCTCCTTGCAAAACGGCTCCAGCTTCTTCAAGTTGGATGGTTTGCGCTTGTGAACAGCAATCTTTAAGTCTGACCACAGATTTTCTATAGGATTGAGGTCTGGGCTTTGACTAGGCCATTCCAACCCATTTACATGTTACCCCTTAAACCACTCAAGTGTTGCTTTAGCAGTGTGTTTGGGGTCATTGTCCTGCTGGAAGGTGAACCTCCGTCCTAGCCACAAATCACGCACAGAGGGGTACAGGTGTTTCTCAAGAATATCCTTGTATTTAGCGCCATCCATCTTTCCCTCAACTCTGACCAGTTTCACAGTCACGACTACTGAAAAACATCCCCACAGCATGATGCTGCCACCACGTTTCACTGTGGGATGTTGTTCTTTGGGTGATGTGTTGGGTTTGCGCCAGACATAGAGTTTTCTTTGATGGCTGAAAAGTACAATTTAGTCTCATCAGACCAGAGCACCTTCCTCCATACATTTTAGGAGTCTCCCACATGCCATTTCGCAAACTCAAAACGTGCCATTTTGTTTTTTGCTGAAAGTCATGTCTTTCTTCTGGCCACTCTGCCATAAAGCCCAACTCTATGGAACGTACGGCTTATTGTCGTCCTATGTACAGATACTACAAACTCTGCTGCAGCTCCTCCAGGGTTACCTTAGGTCTCTGTGCTGCCTCTCTGATTAATGCCCTCCTTGCCCGGTCGTGGGTTTTGGTGGGCGGCCGTCTCTTGGCAGATTTGCCGTTGTGCCATGTTCTTTCCATTTGGTTATGATAGATTTGATGGTGCTCCTGGGGATCATCAAAGATTTGGATATTTTTTTTAAAACCCAAACCTGACTTGTACTTCTCAACAACATTGTCCCTTACTTGTTTGGAGAGTTCCTTGGTCTTTATGGCAGTGTTTGGTTAGTGGTGACTCTTGCTTAGGTGTTGCAGCCTCTGGGGACCTCAAAAAAGGTGTGTATATGTAATGATAGATCATGGGACACAGGTGGCCAACATTTCACTAATTATGTGAATTCTGAAGGTAATTGGTTGCACCAGAGCTTTTTATGGGCTTCATAACAAAGGGGGTGAATACATACGCACATGCCAATTTTCTGTTTTCTATTTCTAAAAATTTGTTTTATGTATATATTTTTCTCATTTCACTTCACCAACTTGGACTATTGTGTTCTGATCCATCGCATAAAATTCAGATCAACAAAACATTGAACTTAAGGCTGTAATGTAACACAATAGGTAAAAAGTCAAGGGGGTGAATACTTTTGCAAGGCACTGTAGATGTACTAGTCATTTACCCGTCAAATATTACATGTGTGTCTCTCCCCCCTCCCCTGTGTCTCTTTCCCGCCCTCTCCCTTCCCTGTGTCTCTTCCCCCTCTCCCTCACATAGGACTCTTTCCCCCCTCTCCCTCTGAGTCTCTTCCCCCCCTCTCCCACCCCTGTGTCTCTTCCCCACCTCTCCCTCCTCTTTGTCTCTTCCCTCATCTCCCTCCCCTGTCTCTCTTCCCCCTCCCCCTTCCCTGTGTCTCTTTCATCTCTCTCCCTCCACTGTGTCTCTTTCCCTCTCTTCCCTCCCCTGTGTCTCTTTCTCCTCCTCCCTCCCCTGCATCCCTTCCCTCTCTTTCTCTTTCCACCCTCCTCCCTCCCCTGTGTCTCTTTCCCCCCTCTTCCCTCCCTTGTGTCTCTTTACAGCTTTCCTCCTCGTTCTCTTTCCCCCTCTCTTTCTCTCCCCCTCCCCTTTGTTCCTTGCGCGCATCGCATGCACACTGCAGCATGTACGGAATACCGTACAAATAGTTAGGTGAAGTGCGCATGCGCTCCCCTGGAGCATTACGCACACTTCACAAACTATATTAGTGATAATATACACACACATTTACAATTAAAACTAGAACCCCCTAGATTATGGGAAACTTCCCTGTCTCCAGAATGCCCATGCTATTGGGGCCATATAGAATGTTGGTGCACTAGACCGGTCATCAGAAGAGGTTCTTCATTTTGAAGCCAAAGTTATTTGTGAACTATTATATCCCCACTCCATAGCAGCTTTGGTTTGGGCAGGTAAGCACAAAAATTCACCCTCAACTAAACATAGTTGCTGTTCCACTCATGCCAGGTCAGCTTAAAAATAAAGTGAATGAGTTTTGAAGTGTCAGTCTTCCAGTTTTTTTTTTTTTTATGGAGAGTACACTGGTTTCACTAATTTTTGCCAGAATAATGTTACCATCCTTTTGTTTCAAAAGTCAGATATTTTAAAGTTATTTTTGTAAAGCTATGGACAGTACATGTATAATAAATGTTTATTTATGTGATTTATTTCATCCATTATTTCAAGGCTCGAATTCTTTGCAAAAGCGATGAATTGAAAATATTGTGTATATAACATTTTATAATTCTATATATGTATGTATATAGAAGAGGATAAAGTATAATGGAGAACAGCAGGCACTTTGGACAGTTCCGCCAGCCGTGGAAAAAGGATGAAGCCATAAAGTTACTAATATACCTAAGAACTCTAAGAATTTGTTGATAAAACCATATTGAGATACTGGAATGCAGAAAACTGTAGAAACAAATAGTATGTTTTAACCATCCATACCTTTTGGATCTCCACCCTGTTGTTTACCTCACTGAAGCTATGAACTATGCCATGTAGGGTCACCTAAGAAGACGTAAGACTAATTGTGGTCAACTGGAGAAGGAATTGCCAACCCACTTCAGTATCTTTGCCAAGAATACCATATAGGGTCATGAAAAGTCAAACACGACTCAATGACTGACCAACATGTGTCTTATATACATGAAATGGTGACGTCTTCCCAACATACAAACACTGCTGCCATTTCTTCACTGTCACCAATGGTACACAGGAATGATGAACAACCTTACTTTAAGGTAAGAAGTAGAAAATAATAATATACAGAAATAGACAAGTGGCAACATGCCCCTTATTTCTACTGCACCCTTTGTCTACTGACTGAAAAGGAGACAATAAGTTAGTGTATGGTAGACGTAGGGTGAAAATGTTCTGTAAGTTCAAAGTGCCAGTGTCATATATTATATAGGGTGGCTATTTGGAAACCTCCTTGCACTCATAAAGTAATCAAGCGATTTAAAAAAAATTGCTGACATCTGACATTGCAATTCCCCATTCCCTGCAAATATGTAAAACATGTAGCTGAGGGGTTAAATAGCCCTCTACCTAACCCATTATTATGTCAAGCATGCCACCCCCCCCCCCCCCTAGACTCACTCATAAATTGGAAATCTGCCAATCAGAAAAAAGGGTTGTATAATCAGTGTTTAGATTGTTTCTATGATTCATGCTTTCATTCTCCCTAGTAACACCACTGCTGGTGTCAAGTGTTTGGTACCAGAAGACTCGATAACACTAAAAATAAAATCTTGTACAAATGCCTCAATCATATATCTATATTTATCTCGCTGACTGAAATGTATGATTCATAAAGTGCAGTTATACATTAGAGGAACTTTATTCAGAACTGGAGCTTTCAATTAAAAAATAACATATATGTCAAACAGTTCCAAAACACTCTTCTTTTTAGATTTTAAAAAAATATAACCTTTTGTAATTGCATTATTTAAGAAAAGTTTCCAAGATCTAAATAAGTTATTCTGGAAAACACAAATAATATTTTTACTTTGGTAAAGCACGAACGGGTCCTGCTGCCTAGTCCAAATCTGGAACATATCTGTTTTAAATATTTTCATGCAAAATTGCTCTTAAATTTGCAATAAAGATGCAAATGTATGTGTCCCACATATTACAGGCAAGTATAATTTGACGACTCACATTTTTAGAGCCAGCTTTGCATCTGCAGACAACTACTTATCTGTGAATATATGCAGTATGTGAAGTGAAGCAAATTCATACGTACAGTACAGGAGAGTGGTGCTAAGAAACTTGGAATAAATTCTAAGTCTCTAGATTCAGGTGTTCATAAGTAAGAAGATTTTGATAGCCACCTTCTAAATGAGTTCTCGCCACGTACATCTTCTCGAAATTTTAATTTGCAGAGAGTGCTGTATTTGTACAGCAATACTTTGTAGAAAATGAATTTGCACTGAACAAGGGGAATGCTGCACTGTGTTCAGCATTGCTTATTTAAAGGGACACAGAGAAGAACATATTTATATATTAAAACTCACAACCATTATATAAATAATTTTACATATGGTGGGCTGAAGAGTGATAGAAGCCCTCTACCGTACATAGTACAGTAGTAAAAACAATAAATAGTACATATGAGGTTAATAAATGTATTTCCTGCTCAAATCTCTCAGACATACAGTTGATGCACTGCACTCTGGAAAAAGTGGGCGGGGACATGCAAATGACATCACATGCACGCTCAATCTGTATATATATTATTATTATTATTGTCTTTATTTATATCGCGCCAACATATTCCGTAGCACTGTACAGGGGTTAAGTACATGGCAAAAAACAAACTTAACACCTTATAAAGAATGGAGGGCCCTGTTTTTGAGCATATAATCTAATGCACATAGTGCTTGTTTCCAAGACACGGACACACAATTGAAAACTCACAAACTTACAATCAAATGCATATATATATATATATATATATATATATATATTTATATATACACAAACACATTATATAGTTCACACATATTTTGTATACAAGTACAATGTTTAAATCACTTGTGTTACCTTTGAATAAACAGAGTACTTCTGGGTATACATGAGACGAATTTACTCTCCGTTATTAGGTTTATTTAACATAAGGAAGTTAATTTAAATGTTACATTTATATTCATTGCTGGGATTTATGAATAATCATTTACAGCTCTGCGGTTGACCAACTGATTGTTATTAAGCTGCTTACTCTGGGAAAATATATCTCACATTAGCTAAGTATTAAATTAACTTGGTGGCCGGTTACCTTTTCTTCCCAACAGAACAGTTTAAGCTTTGAATATTTTTATAAAACCAATATATAAATATGTATTTTTTAACAAAACTATTATTTTTATGATCTGTTATTTATAAAGTGCCAACATTGCATATCACTAAGTACAGGAGATACAGTGTATACATGACAAACATGACAAGGGTTACATCCTGGTACAGAAAGTGAAATCTAAGCAGGTAAGAGAATTAGTGAAAAAGTGGACGGCATTGCTTGTTGGTGGTCTGGACTGGTAGCATAAATCCAAGTAGATGTCTTTTTACCATCTTGTTTGAAAGGCTGATATTAGGAAACATGCTTGTATGCTTTTCTGAATAGATGTTTTTGGAGTTTTTTTGGTGGGGGGGTTGAAATTGTGAATAGTAGGATACATTCTGACAAAGTGGGGTTGAAAATTCCACAGGGAAATCCACAATCAAAATCTTGTAAATAAGACTGTGAGGAAGTACTGACAGTTTGTAGATATTCATCTATCCACCATGATGCATTTATCTCCGAGATAAGATCTGATATGTAGGCACATATAGTGGTTTTGCTGGCTTTGTAGGGGAGTGTCAAGATTTTCCAATCGCTTCAATGGGAAGCCAGTGAAGGGATTGGAAAAGTGGAACAGCAGATGTGAAATGTATGGTGAGATATAAAAGCATAGAAAGGGCATTTAAAATGAGTTGGAGTTGGGTCACTACATGCTGAATAACACTTACCAATGATTTAAAACATTCATTTATACCTCATTTATAACTTGGAGTTTTCATTTAGCTCCATATAGAAATCTATGGATCATTTTTTCAGCATTGTTTGAGAGAGAATCAATATGGATGTGCCTACTGCTCTAACAAAGTTTTAAAGGCCCACCAAACTCCGGAATAACTATTTTACATTAAAGGGATATTTAAGTTTCCTGGATTATGAATGCATCTGATAGAGGATAATTAATACTATATAAAAAAAATTTGCATGAAAAAATACCAAAATAAACATTTAAACACTTAACTTGAAGTTAGCAAAATCTGTTGTAATTTCTGACTGTTTAAAATTAAGGTTAACACCCCCTCAATAATTTGTTTTGGCCAATCTGGATAGATGAAAGATTTGAGACATAGCACTATGTTACTTGCTATGGCAACATCACACAGCATATACAGGAAGCAGGGATGAGTCATATCCCATCAGTGACTGGGAGGCTGACAACACTGCTCTACTATTGGCTGAGCAAGCAAAAACAGGTAAATAGTGGGTTGATATTGCTCCCCGGATGCTGCATGCTGATTGGGTGGGGATCAGAAAGTTTTGTAGACAACACAAGCATTAGAGGGATTTTTAGATATTAATAAAAATAAAATGTTTTATGAGATGTGCTGTATATGTATAGGCTGCTTTTTGCCTATATATTGCAGAAATGTATTAATCCAGCAAACTTAGATATCCCTTTAAACCAAAATTAACTCCTCTAGTTCTTGTAAATATTTGAGTGAATGATATGATCTATTTGGACTTACAAGCCTTATTAAACTGCAATTTGGCCAATTGAATAGGGCTCTATATAAGCACATAGCATATTTTTTTTACAGAAGCTTTTAGCTAGTGAACTTCTATCCAAAATCAAGGTCTTAACTAAGTTAAAACTTCTGTAAAAAAAAATATGCTATGTGCTTATATAGAGCCCTATTCAATTGTCCGAATCGCAATTTAATGAGGCTGTTAGTTAGTAAACTACATTGTTACTCATCAGTTAGAGCAACCATGTTAGACTTATTTATTTGTGCATTTTTATTTTCTGCAATTCCTGGGCCATTTCTTTATCTAGAAATAAGGATATTTGCAATTTGTTGTTTTTAAAAAGTAAAAATTAGTTCTAGATAATTGACCTTGAATTGAATCTAGCTCTCTCTTGTCTGAGGTGACTAATTAACTCTAAGAGCCCAATTCAATTGCAAGCCCGCATCTAGCGGGATCCAGGCTTTATGTATGCACACGTGCTGTGGGCTCAGGTTCAGTATCTGATTCCGGAGCTATTCAATTGATCAAGCCCGCAAGCTACGGGCCCAACGCCAACTCCGTAAACCATGCACTTGTGCGTAGCAGTTCAGGGTGGGAATATAATCAATTAAGCAAGCCTGTAACTTCCCATTTTGAAACAGCCAATCGAAAATTAGACTGTCATTATGAAGGCAGTAAAACATGGAGGTTACATGTCAATCAATTAGGTTCGGGGGCCCGATATACGATCAGACTCGCAAACCATCAAAATACAGAATTATGAAAATGAATGCCAATACTGTTCTTGTCCATGTGGGTGGCCCGATATGCATTAACTCATTGATTCCCGAGATCAATATAACCCTAAAATGACACATAAAAAAATAAAAATGTTATTGACAATTTTCGAGCTTGAGACTGTTGTGCAATTAATTCTAATGTCTATCATCGGTTTCACCATTATTTACAGTGCAGTATTGATTTTTTATTTTATTTACAGTGCTACAAACAGGTGTTTAACCCCCTTGTGGGTCCTCTCTAGCTCTCGTAGGATTTTCTTCTTCATTTGCCATTTACAGGTATGAAAACATTTGCGGGCTTGGGGAATTGGAGCAATTGAATAGCGATTTTAGCGATCGTAACTCTTGCAGAATTGAAAGATCAAAGGCTTCGGGAGGCTGTAATTTCCGGGTTTAACCACCACAAAGTTTTCAAGGCCGCAACTTGTAACCCGTTTGGAGCCCACAAAAAGACGCCAATTGAATAGCAAAATAACTTGCAACCTCACTTACAGGCTCCAGGAACTTACGATTGCTTAATTGAATCGGCAAGAAATTATAGCAAGAAAGAGATGTTACCTTTGCACTTTATTAGAGAGATGTTCAGATAATGATGGATACCATCACATGGCGTAATATCTTTCTCATTTCAGTACTAAAACAGCTTGCAGTTCTTATCTAAGTAGCCACATCAACCAGTATTATCCTTTTACCAGTAGATTACAAAGCTCCTTTAATCCCCTTTAACATGTCTGAATCATACATTGCAAGCAACTCAGATGAAAAGTGCTTAGTGCAATGAGAATCCTAATAACACTACTCTATAGGAATAATTTAGACCTGAAAGGTATAGTCTGACTATTTTAAAATAATTCCACATCAACCTATCAATGTAAAATATGCCATTTGTGCATTGTATGCCTGAGCAATAACCAAGGACGTTAATCAGCTGGATGTAGCTGGTGTAGAAGCCGTCACACTTTTGTGATTTTTAAATGAGCTGCGGATTACTTAAGAAAGGGAAGAGTACAGTACAGTTACAGATTGCAGTGTCCAATACCGACTTGTATCTTATCTTGACATACAGTAGCGAGGAAAAAAGTCTTTAAGTAAGTTGCTGAGTTGAAAAAAAAATATATAAAAGCTGCAATTTCACCATAGTCATGAATACTTTATTTTGGTACATGCTGAATCCACACGTAGATCAAGCGCATACTGTGCATAGTCTGTTAGCAGGTTTTCAAATTGACTAGCACTGAAAAGGATGGCATTAAAAAGCAATAAAAAGCAGGAAAATAAAGGAAAAACTGAGATCAATGACAAAAGCAAAGCCTGAACATAAATGAAAATGTAACTAAAATAAGTAAGATTTGTGCAACACTGGGAGGACGTCCTTTTGAAAAGAAAACCAATAAAATAAATGTCAAAATATCTGCTTTGTAGTATCATATCTGTTTGATATTGAAATTCATGCACTACAAACATACTGTACACCATTGTTGTAGTTTATGTCTCATTTCTCTATTAGTATTGAAAATCTGTAACTTTACAACCACTGCTCTATTTTCAATCATTCAAAGCCACGTAATTGTAGGATCAGCAGAGAGACGGTGCTGTTTAATAAACTAAACTGTGTGAAGGAAGCAGAACAAAACTACTGGTGCTGAACGATGTTGCAATAAGAAATTAAGCTTTAAAATAGTTCTTTAATAACTAATTATATGATGTGTTCAGAGGTTTGGTTATGAATTTATAATTCATTAATCCGACCAGTCATTTCACATCTGATGCTCCTTACTGTCAGATCTTTTATTATAGGCTTCCCATATTCTTCAGGAAGATCAGATTTTGGTCCTCGTTTAGAAAGTGCTCAACATTACTGCACCAGTCTACATAATTCATTTCATTTCCATATACTCCCCCAATCACCCTCTTCAATATGCCCATTACTTACTCTCCTCTTCATGTATTATTACCTCATTCCACTCCCATATACCAGACTTATTTCATCCAACCCACCATTATCAGACTTTCACTACTTTTTCACAGGTTCAGTCTCTTTCCGAAACTCTTCTATTCAAACAAACTTACAACCATATTGTACACTAAACAGACTCTCATATAAGACACATGAATACCTCATTTAAACTGATCCTGACACTTGACTAGACAACCATTAAGAAATTACTTCAATTTTGTCTCAAACACACTCTACACCCATTTAGATTTTAAAGAAAGCCCACAGTTATACAAAGTTAAGGTGAGGGGGGTTTGATCAGGCTTGGAATTAGGAGACTACTTATTAATATTAATAAGGGCTGGGATATAGGAAGGGTAATTATAGAATTTACCAAAGTTATATATGTGATTGGATCTTTCCTCCCTGTCAGTTGGGACTGGGTTATCAGATCACATAAAAGAGTGGGGTCTCAGACAGGGCTGTATCTACCTTTTTGGAGCCCCTAGGCAGTGAAGTGGAGGAGCCCCTGCGAGTGAGTATGCAAGGTATGCACAGACCCATTGTTGCCTTTCCTGTACGTGTAAGTTCCCTTTCCTGTTGTAACTGTCTGGCTACTAGGAGATAATCACCTAGAACAAGTCTGTGAACTACAACATTTAATTTTCTTTAAACTAGGAACCATTTTTTTTTAGAAGTGACACCCTTCACAGGGAAGCGCCCCTGGCCGGCTGGCTAGTTGGAATATTGGGTAATCCGGCCATGATCTCAGTTCTTTCTGAATGTATTCTGTCACCTTTCCTGTCTTTTGTATTCATTTTTACAGTTTTCCTTAGTGCTACAGAGTATGTTGATTTAATTAATATTTATTAACCTCCTAAGCTGTAATCCTGACTCTGAGCTCGAGCTTGAGGTTACCGATTTAGGTACTTAAAATTAACTCAGAGTTATTGCAGGGAGGAAGAGGATAATAAGGGGGAAGGAGGAGCAGGATGATTGGGGGAAGGTGGGAAGGGAGGAGGAGGATAAGGGAGGAAGGAGGGAGGAGGATGATAAGGGGAGGAGGATGATAAGGGGGTAAGGAGGGAGGAGGATGATAAGGAGGGAGGAGGATAAGGGGGAGGAGGAGGATAAGGGGGAAAAGGAGGAGGGGAAGGGGGAAAGGGAGGTTATTGGAGAGGGGGAAGTGAGGAGGGAAATAAGGGGGAGGAGGAGGATAAGGTGGGGAGGAGGATAAGGGGGGAAAGGGAGGAGGATAAGGGGGAAAGGGCGGTATGATTATGTCAGTATTTTTTATGTACCGCTATAACATTCTAAATACTAACATAATCATACCGCCAGGAAGGTTAAAAACCAATGAACTCTGGAAAAAAACATGATTTTAAATTGAATCAAAAGTAATAACTTCCATAGTTTTTATAAACATTTTAGTTATATATGAAATATTTTTGGCTTAGTTGATTTATTTTGCCATAGGGGCAGTCATTTCCCCAACAATTACACCATTTTGCATATGCTATTTCAAGCTCCTGCTAAACAAGATGCAAGTTCACTAAAATGTTTATACAAAGTTTAGAAGAGCAATTCTGATTCAATGAAAAACAGTTGTCTATAGTTCAATGGTCCTTTAACAAATTATACTTCATCATCATCAATGAATACAATTACATTATGTAGTCAATACATTCAGAATTTATTTGCCTGATATACATTTTTATAGTTTTGTGGACCTCCTGACCATAGAATATTTTTTTCTTTGCCATTTATTTCCTTATTGTAGGTATACATAGTATGTTTACGACCAATATTCTTTTATATTGTGTGGTATTATTCTTACGTGTTGACATTGTCAGTGCTGAGCTAAGCCTTTCTGAACAAGTTGTAAAAATGTATTTAATATTTACATAGTCATCCAAAACATTACAAATACTGCATATAAATCTTTTTACAAATGAAACAAGCATGTTTATAAGAAACAAAAAAAGTTGTTATCATTCAAGATAATCAAATACTGAAGATTAATATACCATTGTTTATATAATGTATAATGATAAACATTGTTTTCAGATGGAAGATGCTCATTAATGGGTAAAATTGCCTTGTCTTTACAGATATTTGTTTTTAACGTAGCTCATACTCCTTCCCAAGAGGACACATACAATGTGTGTCAGTAACACAACTACTGATACTGCAAATTGGTTTTAGTATTGTGTTGCTTCATTCTATCAAGAAAACATGTCTAGTGCCAGAATCTTTATATTTAAATTTGACAGTTTTGAATTTTCACACTTTGATATTTGTCTAAACCAAAATGTTACTTGTACACATACAGTATATTTATAAAAATATTCTTGGTTTCTAATAGGATTTATTTTCAGATATACTCCTTTACCGTTAGGCATTCTACTTTTTAACATTTTGATGCCAAATTAAATAAATTTATTGGCAGCTTGTATTTTGTTTACTAAAGCTATAACCCCAGAATGGCTACTTCTGCAAGTGCAATTGTAATACGATTTGTGACCATTAGACAACCTTGTGGAATACCCTTTGATATCACCATGTATACCACATACCATGGAGCCATGCATGATACATTGGTTTATGTTGCGTGTGTGAGAGGAGTATTTAAATTTATGGAGAGCACATGTTGCATTGCGTAATGCAAGGTGTCTGCTTCTGAGCCAGTGAAGGGGGTGGGGTGCAGTGCCAGTTTCAATCTTATTCAGATATGAAACAAAAGCACTGCAATTTTCATTCTCCAGGAGTTGTTCGATACTTTACTTTTTAGTATATCTGATCCTGCCTCTTCTGGATCGCTACCTTGTTGTGGTAAAGGGGCTTGTGCACTTGAATGAAGTTGTGAGCTATACCATTAAGGGCCACCCAAGGTGGGCAGGTCATAGAAGAGAGACATTTTATTCTACTGGAGAAAGAATAGGCAACACACTCCATTATATTTGCAAAAAAAAATCTTATGTATAGACACAACCAGACCAAGATGTGCCTGGTGTGCTGTGATCTGTAGGGTCACAGAGAGCTGGACACGACTAAACAACAACAAAATATCTGATCCTTATACCGCAATGCAATGCTAATATAATTCTAACACATTCACAAAAAAAACACAATTAAATATTGGAACTCTTTATTTATCATCTGTTTTAATTAAAAAAAAAAAAAAAAAAATCTAAAACTCAAATTCTGCACTATAATCAATTTAATGACTACGCTATAATATCACATTAAACATACTTGCTGAAATCATTGAACCTGACTCCTCAAGACTGAAATCTATTCCTCTGACAATGTCTGGCTTTTCTTTTCAATGAACCTTTATCTCACTGCTTCAGCAATTCTGTCTAGTGATACTCATTAAACTAACCGCTTTCTATTTCAGCTAATGACAAATGTCCACTCATCATTCTCAGTGTCACATATACAAGTTTTTATTTTACACTTCAGGATAAATCAGAGATTATTCTAGAGTCTAATACTTATTTATCACAATCTAATTAATATACAATTAATAATAATTGCATAACTGGATTTACTAGATGCTATGCATTATTAACAGCATTTTTCTGGAAATATGTTCGTGCAAAATATATTAAATATAATGACACATTGGATAACTAAAAGCCTCTTTGATCAAGCCAAAAAAAACTTTTCACAAACTTTTTCACATGTTCTAAATTGGAGACCCCCTTCTGGATCACTACCTTGTAGTGGTGAAGGGTCTTGTGTAACCTCAGTGAAGCTGTGAGCTACACCATGTAGGGTCACTCAAGATGGGCAGGTCATAGCAGAGAGTTCAGACAAGTCATGGTCCACTGGGAAGAAACTGGCAACCCATTCCAATATCTTTGCCATGAAAACCATATGGATGAGCACAAAACAGACACAACTAAAGGACTGAACAAAAGCAAAAATGGAAACAAAGAGACTTTCATAGATTTATGATTGCAGTATTAGTGGAATTTATGTACGACTCAATCTATCCTCTGAAAATCACAATGCAAATAAATAAGGATTTTTTTTTAACAGTATATTACAAATAAACTCTATTCAATTTAGCATATGCTTGCTTGGATGCTAACTTTGCTTTCTACAAATTTAACTCACTGGGGAAGAAACGCTAGAGTATGTTAAACAGATAACATACAAATCTCAAGTTTATAATTTTATCTCCAACATAACGTTTCTAAATTTCACAGCATGAATTAGGAATTCTATGGTCTACAGTGTATGCTGTTAATTTTCTGATTTGCATAAGGCTAAATGTGTTAATTACTGTTTTTTCTACTTTCCTCTTCCCTCTAGGGCTGCATTATAAATTGTGTATGTACATGAAGATTTCTTTGCTATAAAACTCTATTTACATGGCCCGTTTTGCCCATTTTTGCCATAAAATGAGTTGGTTAGACAGTTATTGCCGGAATATTACCAATTAAATATAGACTACAGAACCAATTCTGAATTTATCATTCTCTTATATGTACATATACCAAAATATAAATAATTGTTGATGCTTTCATAGTGGATTGAGGAGCATCACTAATATAAATAACAATTGTGTATCTGTTGGCCCACACATTTCTTAGTTAAAAATGCCACCTGATTACCCTAGGGGTAATCAGATTTCTTATAGATGTTTAATAGTCATTTGATAATTACTCCCACTGCCACCTGCCTTGCAGATGCCAGCGATAGCCTTGATCCCTGAGGTCTACTGGAAGGAAGCCAGTCCGGCTTGCAGTTGCAATCTTCTTTCTCTCCCATGCCTTTGGCTCCACCACCGTCTGTCAATGTATTCCAATAGCCAAAAAAGTATTTATGATGATGACATTCCCATCTTCCAACTGTCATTTCTAAAACAGTATCCCTCTGTTGTTTCCAGGACCCTCAATATTCCTCTTTGGAAGAGGCAGTCACATATTTAATTGAGTATCTATTTCATCTTGACCATTGTTCTCAAATATTCCAGGAGAAAGAGATGAGTTTTTCTGGTTTATAGCATAAATATATATAGCATAGGATCACTGTGGGTACATTAAACAATATATATATATATATATATATATATATATATATATATATATATATATATATATATATATATTTATATATACCATATTTATCGGCATATAACACGTACCGGCGGAAATTTCAGGGGTAAAAAAAAATCAAATAAAGAACTTTGAAACAAAATCCTCAACCTCAACCTCCCTCCTCATCCTCCCTCCTCAACCCCCTCCTCAAACCCCCCATCTTCAACCCCCTCCTCCACCCCCCATCCTCATCCTCCTTCCTCATCCTCAACCTCAACCCCTCTCCTCAACACCCCTATCCTCAACCCCCCTCCTCAACCCCCCTCCTAGAACAAGTTAGAAAAACTTGTTTCATGCCCAGAATTCTGAGAAACCCAGTCATCAAAATACAGTGAATATGGAATTTGACGAGTATTGAAGCAGACGGGTGCCGTGGTACCATTGTATGTATATTCATATATTGAAAAAAAGGGAGCAAGCAATTCTCACAGGTCTTGCTAGACAAAGCTATTGTTTATAGTCAACACTTCATATAAATGTGAGTGCCCTTTTATTATATTTAGTTCACCTAAATAAACCTTTTCAGTTCCCGAGCTCCTCAAGCTCTTAGGTGAACAAAAAGATAACTCAATTGATAATTCTCTGGTGCAGTGACTCACTGTGCATGAAAAAATACTGCAGTCATTGACATAGTTACATGAGAATCAGCTAATGTGATTGTGACTCTCAATATTTGCAATTTATATATTCCACAACACAATATTTGCCATCTGCTCTTTTGCAGCTGTCTCCAGCCACTCTTTAAAACACATATATGAGAACTGAGAAAAACTTTGGTATTAAAAAGTTTATTTTCTGACAAATGCTATATGCTTGAAAGACAAAGTTTAATTTAAAAAAAATATTCTAGGTGAAGACCTGCAATTTAGAAAAATCTGTACTCTGCACCATGTGCTGTGACCCTGGCAAATTTATTAAGAATCCTTTTAACTTTTTTGACTCATTCTTCCTCCAAAATAATTTTCTCGGTGCATTGGATTTAGGTTTTAGTAATATGTAAAAAAACAAAAAAAACAAGGGCATTTCATACTGAGGTCTATTTCTGACAGTGCTGCCAACTTAATGAACATCTACCTGTATTTACCAATAATTTAAATAAGAAAAAATGGAAAACATATTAATTGCTGATATAAACTAAATTACAATACAGGATTACTTTCATATTTTAAAATGCTAATATATCATTTCAGTATTTTTGTTCAATGTCATTGATTCATATTACAGTTAACAGAGCAGAGAGTTCAGCTTCATAGATGGGTTTTAATGGAAAGGTGACAGCAAAACACATATTTTTACTTCTCTGCAATATAAATTTTATTAATAATTATACACGTACACCATTGACAAATGTTGGAGAAATAATACAAATATCCTTACATTTTTAGTGTGTATATGTACAATTACCACTCTTTCCAGTTAGTGTAATGTTTGCCTGGGATATAAGCATTAAACCAGTATTTTCCATTCTTATAAGATATTAGGTATGAAATAACTACATCTGACCCATGACTTAGCGATTTCATTTACAGACAGTACACATATTTTTATACATAATAATCGGTCATCCTCAAGGCCTTATACGTTTTATGTACTGCGCACAAGTATCATATAAAAAAGATGTACGCACAAATTTTACCAAAGTATGTGTCATATTCTTATTGGATATATTATAGAAATAAAATGTAATTGGCTGTTAAGATGGATTTTTTTTCATTTGTTATGCAAATTATATAAAAGGCTATGACTTCTGTTTTTCTGTCAGTTTCAGTCTGGTGAGTAAATTAGTGGCAGCCATTTTGGATGTAATGCTGCTCACATTTCTTTCTAATAAATTCTAATAATGAGAAATAACCAACGACTATGTTTTTTCTTGGTGTAATGCCTGTGAGTGGGGAGAGTATGAGATCTTTTTTACTAACACAACCTAACGTGCTTAAGTAATATTTTTTTTAATCAGGCAGTATTGTTTTGCTATGCTACAGTGAAACAGGATAGCATCTCCCACAATGGTATAAACTCTTGAAATGGTAAATGGTATAAACTCCTGAAAGTTATAAAATCTATAAATTCCATTAAATATATGTAGCAAAGTTGGATTATAAATAGTAGTATATGCCATAATAATATATAGTTAACTGTCTTTATATTTTTCTGTATAATTTCTTGAAATTAGCAGGGCCAATAGGCACAGTAGGCAGGCGCCTACATAGTTGCCCATATAAGTTCCATTGTCAGGCAAGTATTACTTCTGCATATGGTAAACATATGAACAAATAATAAAAATAAAAATAGCATGCAAAAGCATTATGAAGAGATCTGCGATCTTTTAGATTCTTTCTATGCCCCTTAACTTAAGTTACTACGAATATATATATATATATATATATATATATATATATATGGCAAATTCAAAAATAAATGTAGTGAAGATTAATAATTAATTTTCATATTTCTTTTTATTTAATTAAATTATATTGGTATACCATTTTTGCTTTACATGAAAATTGGTTTGTTTAGAGATAAACTGTTGTATTTTGTATTTGATATAAAGTAAAATGTCACATAGTAGTTGCCCTTGTCTATAAGTTGTGTCTGAATGCTGTGAAAATAAATTAAAACTTTAACATTTTTTTTTTTACAATTAATACATATTCCAAAGCAATCATCTACTGTATAATGTAGCAAAGGAAGCCAGAGATAAGGTACTCTATGTGTCCAAAAGTATGCGGACACCCCTTCTAATTAGCGGATTTCAGTCACACCCATTGCTAAGATGTGCATAAAATCAAGCAATCAGCCATGCAATCTCCATAGCCAAACACTAGCAGCGGAATGGGCTGCAGTGAAGAGCACATTGACTTTCATATTGGCACTGCCATAAGATGGCATCTTTCCAACAAGTCAGTCCTTCAAACTTCTGCCCTGGTACAGCTGCCCCAACCTCTACCGCCATGTTCAAAAATCTAGCCTTCCCAGAAGAATGGATTCTGTATGAGCACTAAAGGGGGATTAACTCCATATGAATGCCAATAGTTTTGGAATGAGATGTTCAACAAGCACATATGTGTGTGATGATCGGGTGTGCACGTACTTTTGACCATGTGGTGTATATACTGGAAAACCCACTAGACCTTAAATGCTAAGTAATAATACATAGCATGTTCATTATATTGGCTGTCAACTTTCCTTTAAGGACTTCATGATTAACTGCAATTATCAAGGTGCCAAAATGTGTCCAGTAATGGAGCTCTTTAATAAATGGATCTTCACACATTGTGAACATTATCAACCGTCTAGTAACAAGTCAAACTGAAAATGCACTCTCACATGCAATAAAACAAATGGTGTCATGTTATAGTATAAAACAAATTGGTTCATTGTCACATCATAATAACAATTGACAATCAGGTGCAAGATGTAAAGTTAACCAGGTTAATGTGTGCTCAACATTTGAATAATCAATGTGCTTTTATGATTTTATCTCAGGCAGAAGTGATATAGTAGGATTCCCCTTGGGAGAACTAGAATGCTTTTAATCAATTCATATTTAGGTGTTTTATTCATAACACTAATGAACCACTATGGTTATGTTTTCAGATATGGTCTTCTAAATAAATTACCTTAATAATTGGTACATCTAAAATTGTAATTTCCTTTGCAGTATTAATGTTTGTCACTCATTCAGTTGCGTCCAACTCTCTGTGACCATATGGTCTGCAGCACGCCAGGCACATTGTTATGTCTCTGGTTGTGCTTACCCTTATGGTTTTCTTGGCAAAGATATGGGATGCGGGTTGCCAGTTCCTTCTCCAGTTTTATATCCTCTCTGATATGCCTTGGCTATCTTGTGTGACTCTACGTGGTATAGCTCACAGCTTTATGGAAGTACACAAAGCCCCTTTACCAAGACTGTATTATTTGTTCACATTTGAAATCATGTTTGGAGAGTTTCAAGTGTAGCTCAGCAGAAAAGTATATTCTAAATACGGAACTACAGTTGACCTATAAAGCAGTACATATAAAGAAAGAAATCTATTAATTGATTATGATTTGCAGTGGGCAAAACTGGAAAATGCAAAATTTCACAATACAAAATTAGCTATTTTGCACTATCCTTCTGTTGAGTGATGATCTATATTTACAGTGTTATTTCTCTTCACTTTTATACAAAGTAGTAAATTATAAAAGATAAGTAAAGGCATATTGTATAATAATATTCTTAGAGAATAATTTTTCATTTTTACTGTGTTCTACATTATCTTATTTGGTGTAAATGCTATGTATCATTATTTATAATTTATAATCTAATGGGTTTGCTAGTATGATATTGCTAAACTAATAGGCTTAGCTGCCTGTTCATTGTTTACTATATTGGGTCTAGGGGATGACTGTTTATAGGGACATACGAACTGGGGGGATGGGGACAAATATATGGATAGGGGACACAAATAATAGCAAAATTAAACTTAATCATGCATTACCAGATTTGGCCACTATGAAGTAGGTAAGTCTTTCCCATGAAAGCTTTGACCCATAATTTATCTATCTCTCTCTCTCTATATATGTATATGTGTATATATATATATATATATATATATATATATACATATACACACACACATAATAAGTTGGCATATAGACATACGTTACATAAATTCAGATAAAATTAATAGGCGACACAAAAAATAGCAAAGTTATTATCATGGACACTGTCAAATACTCTTGGAAAATAAATATTGCTTCCCACTTGTTACAACTTCTCCCTTTAACATAACAACCACAATTAGTTTCAGCTGATTTGTGCCATTACAAAGCCCACTATCCATTTACAGGAGCATTTTAATAAAGATTAATGCATGCACAAGAGGTCATGATTTAAAGTTGAGTTTACCCATATTGGCTAGAATGGACCATACTCTGATTTTATAAAGGACACATTCAACTTTATACAGCAATTTCTCAAAACTGAGAGGATTTAACAGGAGATTTGGAAAGCTACAAGAGTAATTTTGTAATTATCAAATCAATCTTTTTCTTGGTTGACAATAGAACTTGGATTAAAGTGTTTTAGTTGTGGTCAGCACATGATCATGCAGAAAAAAAAATTGACTGTACGTTAAAACTATTTTTTCTTATACTAAGAAGCAAAATAATTTACACAAGTTATGGTTTGTATTAACTAAATCCAAGCTTTTAAAGTGAACCTGAATTATTTATTTTTTAATTTATTTTAGCTAGCAAATCTATATATCTGTAATTGGATTTAGAGAAAGGGTTGAGAGTTTGTTTCATTAGTAAAGGCATTTGTAATCCAAAGAATAAGGATTGGACGATGGTGAACAGATTAATCTTGTTCAATAAATCTGACTGCAATTAAAATAAAAAGAGACAACTGCTGAAAGTTAGAAAGAAACAAAGAGGCAAAATTGAAATCTCCAAACAAACTTTAATATGTGTCATTTAATTTATGCTATGTGACAAAGTTTATAATAAGCACTGGATTTACTAAATATTAACAAAGAAAAAGCATTGACACATTTAAACTGATGTTTACAGGGAAGCAACACCTAGAAATAAGTACACTTAACAAAATTCAGTAATGCATATTATTAACCCGGAATTGTATTGCCATATGAAGTCTTTAGAAAAAGATTAATTTTACAGCCACCATGTTTATTTGCAGCTGCAGTTTGTTTGATTCTTGATCTATGGAGTCAACCGGATAGCACAACTCTTAATTCTAACTGCCAGGGACACAAATGAAACCTATGTTTTCTTATGACACCTCCCTCACAAACTAGATAAGCTGTAAGCTATAAAAGAGGTGAGTACTTAATTCCTGGTGCTTAACATCGCTTTATAGTATTAACAAAATACTGGAATTAAAATGTAACCTTTATTGAAGTACTTCCTTAAAAATTAATAGGATACCAATATCTCATTGGAATCAATAGAACATAACAGTACAAAGGCAATAGTATTGTGGAACACCAAAATGCACAGTTAGGAATTGGGATAAATTGGGATAAATTGGGATAAATTTGGATAAACCTATATACATAAGAAATGTACATAACAGATCAATATACTAGAGCTAGCGACAATGAAACGCGCGTCGGGGTTCAGTGTAGTCTGAGGCTCTGCATTAGGTGAAGTGGGGTGCTTTACAATGATGGGACCGATCCTGAGGTTAGTATTTGTACAATAGATTTCTCAAGAGGTACCCCACCTTT